>JAJOZX010004323.1:257500-392500 GCA_023014485.1 Bathynomus jamesi | reverse complement strand
GATGTTTCCACTCTGCTGTGGAATTATGTGCGTATTTATACTCCCAGAGAACTCTGGCGAGATGTTAAATGGTTAAAGGTTAACCTGTTCGACGAATTCCTTCTGCGTTACGCCGATTCCTAATTCGTTGCAAGTACCTGCAATATGAGCAAGATTACCATAAGCTCTCGAGCAAAGCGGGAACTCGGCAACTGTAGAATAAATCGTTTCTAATTTCCCCCCCTAAGGCGACTCCATTGACGTATATGGTTATATTTTAAGACCGAAATTTTCGAAATTAAAGGCGGTTATTTTATATTTTCCATATACACAAGCGTGTTCCTGCATTCTAATTAATAACCTTTTAGGTAGAGCTCTAAGGGCAACATTTTCTATCTGCTTCGATGTTAGTCCTGGTGGCACCGTATATACAGTAATTTGAGTTGTACTCTATTAATTAGGTATTTTAATGTGGCCTTTAAGAAAGGCGATAAAGGTGCGGCGGGAAATTATAGGCCAATCAGTTTAACGTCTGTTGTAGGTAAGCTACTGGAATCAATAATTAGGGATCGTATAGTCGAACACTTAGAAGTGCTTAATCTGGTCAGAAATACGCAGCACGGTTTTAGGCGAAACAAATCTTGCTTAACTAATCTTTTAGAATTTTTCGAAAGCGTGGTTAACGTTTTTAAATAAGTTTCTTATGTTCTTGTGGTTCGGAACCCACGTAAAATTGTAGGTCCCCTCCGCCACCACGGAGGACATACACAATACACGATTACGAACACAGTTAGGTAGACCAGCCATGAGTGGATCCTAGGGTCTTTGTTGGTCTGAAACATTATAACATTATAACAGATATGTTTCCTTGATATGAATCACCACAGGCTTCGAGCTCTCTTCTTGGTCAGCCCCCAGATTTAAACAAATTACAGGGCTCGTACGAGTGAGCTTTATTTTCATATCGATCCCATTCACAAGCAGCTTCTGGAATGTGAAATCTGTGTGTGTATACACCCAAAACAGTCATATATCTGCTTTTGAGAGTTCTTAAATTTGTCCTTTATACTACTTTCATCTTTAGCTTGATAATAACCTTAGGCAGTTGAAAAGGTATCCTTCGATTCTTTTGAAAAGTTGAGGACATTTGCCAGATAGGCTCGTAATTGATAGTAGTCAGATCCTGCCGAGATGTTGAGCTGATTTAAATACACGTCACACTGACTGCATATGGAGTGTAGAAAGTTTGTTTCTGGGAATGCAACTTATGTGTCTTCGCAATCCGTTCCATCTGAATGTGCTATTAGTAGTTTAATGTACATGTGCACAGAGCGTGGTTCAATAAAGTAATGGCCTGAGCTGGGGATCACGAACTCTATAGGAGAACTCGGGGAGCTAATGGTGTTTAACGGATTAATTGCAATAAAGTCACTGTGCTCTATAGAAACTTGTGTTGGGGGCATGTAAAAGAGGGCGGGGCCCGATTTACAACATTGTGAACTACACGGATGGATGAAACGCGCCAATGGCGAGCCAGAAAGAGTGACACCTCTCTAGACAAGTAGTAAACAGCCTATGATTCATGAGAGCAATGTCCTTAGTTTATATCAGTTAAAAAAGTGGACAACCATAGGTTTCATGAGCTTAGAACTCTTCTTTTTTGAAAGCCTTTTACGTTTAACGCCACGTGCTGGTAACCCCTTCTCCTTCCGTGCAGGACTCCTCCTCTTCTTCTTCCGAGCATGACTCCTCCTCCTCTTCTTCCGAGCACGACTCCTCCTCCTCTTCTTCCGAGCATGACTCCTCCTCCTCTTCTTCCGAGCATGACTCCTCCTCCTCTTCTTCCGAGCAAGACTCCTCCTCCTCTTCTTCCGAGCAGGACTCCTCCTCCTCTTCTTCCGTTCAGGACTCCTCCTCTTCTTCCGTTCAGGACTCCTCCTCTTCTTCTTCCGTACAGGACTCCTCCTCTTCTTCTTCCGTACAGGACTCCTCCTCTTCTTCTTCAGTACAGGACTCTTCTTCTTCTTCCGTACAGGACTCTTCTTCTTCTTCTTCCGTACAGGACTCTTCTTCTTTTTCCGTAAAGGACTCCTCCTCTTCTTCTTCCGTACAGGACTCCTCCTCTTCTTCTTCCGTACAGGACTCCTCTTCTTCTTCTTCCGTACATGACTCCTCTTCTTCTTCTTCCGTACATGACTCCTCTTCTTCCGTACAGGACTACGCTTCTTCTTCTTTACAGGACTACTCTTCTTCTTCCTTACAGAACTACTCTCTTCTTCCGTACAGGACTACTCTTCTTCTTCCCACCACTAACCATTTTTCTCTTTGCATCTTTAATGATCTCGTCCCGTGTACGCTTTAAGTGCTTTTTTAGAGCTTCTTTAGGCTTAGTACCCGCCATTATGTCTTCTACCGTGTTAAGACCTGATTGTAACGTTTTCCTGCCAAGATATCTGGCACCACTCTTCAGCAAGGAGACAGCCGTACCCAGTATGGCTGAAAAAATGGATCCAATCCCACTCCCGCGCTGGTATCTCACTCCTTGATAGATTGTGAAAGGCCTTCGGGTCATTATATTACAGTGCGAAGAAAGTGCAACTTCACTGTTAAGCTCCCGTCACCGAATGGAAAACTTTTCCCCTCAATCGTTCTGAGATATTGCTTAGTAGGTTACTTGCAATATTGACATAATGAGACTTGTCGTAAGTGATGCTCAAGTTCCTTCCTCTATGATTGGGGGTTTTAGGCGAATTTGTCTACAACAATTTGTCTAAAGATACAATTCATCCACAACAATTTGTCTACAACAATTTATCTACAACAATTAGCCTACAATAATTTGTCTACAGATACAATTTGTCTAGAGAAACTATTACTAATATTGGACCTAGTATGTTTCATGGACTGCTCTCGATTTTCGTACGAAATTGAAAACAAGGGCAGTCGATAACCCTGATTTTGTTTCTGCAATCGGTTTTCTTGAGAAACCTAACCTAACTTAACCTAACCTAACCTGACCTAACCTAACCCAACCTGACCTAACCTGACCTAACTGACCTGACCTGACCTGACCTGACCTAACCTAACCTAACCTGACCTAATCGAGTTTCTTATACTATTGTTTTTTGCAAGATATCGCACTAATTCTTGTAATTTTTTGTGAATTTGTATGGCGTAAGCGCCACACCAGCTCGGACCTAATCTAACCTGACCTAACCTAACCCAACCTGACCTAACCTGACCTAACCTAACCTGACCTGACCTGACCTGACCTAACCTAACCTAACCTAATCGAGTTTCTTATACTATTGTTTTTTGCAAGATATCGCACTAATTCTTGTCATTTTTTGTGAATTTGTATGGCGTAGGCGCCACACCAGCTCGGACTTATTCAAAAAGATGTTGGAGTGTATTGCGTCGTTTCAGTAAATAAATTTATTCAATATCCAATAACATTTTTCTTTATCATTTCTCAAGAAAACCGATTGCAGAAACAAATTTTTAATTTTTTTGAAAAAATTAATAATAATTAACATCAAATAGCTTTCATTTTTTCTCTCTAGACAAATTGTATCTGTAGACAAATTATTGTAGATAAATTGTATCTGTAGACTAATTGCTGTAGATAAATTGTTGTAGACAAATTGTTGTAGATGAATTGTATCTTTAGACAAATTGTTGTAGACAAATTCACCGGACACCATGATTGGGAATGTGGGCGATGCGCAGCAGGCACGCCTGGGTATCCCCAACAAACTGATGTTCCACGATATTGCTATACATATAGCACATGTCCGGTGGAGGGTAGCCATCTTTCAATTTCTCCAATTTCAGCTGATACATTAATCAGCACAAGTCATGTTGTGATTCGTGAAAGGTAACTTTTTGGATGGCTGCCCCATTTCTGCACTAGGTTATATTTCTGTTAGCCTCTGATTTTAGAGTCAAAGTATGTACCGGGGTATCTTTGTTTACGATTTCGTATACTAAATCACCCGTAAGATTTGTTCTTTTCAAACTACCATTTAAGTCTCTCACAACATCCTCGGCTGCGCCATAATGACCCAGTTCTAGTATTACTACAGTAGTGTAGTACAGCGCCTTCCAACTCCGGGCGGCGCGTATTGTATCGTTCCGAGTTATCCCGGCTTTTTACACTCACGACGGTTTCTAAGACCCGTAAAAACGGAGTCTTTATTATCAATGCTTAAAAGCTTGAGAGCCAATTGAATTTCGCATACTCGTACCTCATATGATTCACGGTCCAAATCAATGGGCCTATGGAGTTCTGTTACAAAGTTGGCCAGGGTGTTGCCAGGATGTACAGAGAGAGAAGACAGAACGGAAGTGTGACGTGGAAGTGGTTAGGCGCCATGTTGTATACTATTTAAGCTTCATTATTGCATCAGCTTTTACAGAGATGTTGAAACTTTCTGGGTACCCTATCCATTTCATCAGGTACAGTTTTCTCTTTCCTGAACCTTTGCTTCCTAAAATTTGTTCAAATTTAAACACTTTTTTTCCTAAATTAAATGTCACTTTCTGCAGCTCATCGCTGTAAAAGTCCCCTGCAAATTCTTCCCCATTCAAATCTTCAATGTAATACAGCATTATCTCGTCTTTAGGCACATAGCCCTACCTTTAAAAATCTCACGTGTCCAACCTTGCTCAAATCCCTTCGCGAATTTATTACCCGAACGCGACAGCCTGATATAATCAATGATTCTGAAATGCAGAGAGAGTGGTGGCACTCTAGTGTCTTTTCTCACCTCACGTTCTGTGTGCATACCTCTTTCTAAAATTTCGTTAGGTGTTGTACCAATCGCTCGGTGGTGTGAACGGTTGTAGGATGATGCCATCGAATCCAGAATGTCTATATACTTGCATGTGTTTTATATGTGAAATAGCGATTCATGTGTTCCTCTATCGTGCGCTGAACACTTTCGGCTAAAGATGGCTTATATATAGAATTGCTGGTGTAATAACTGATATTAAACTCTGCCACCATGTTCTGAAAAGCTCGGCCTATAAATTCTTTCCCCATGTCCATACAAAAAATAGCAAGGAATCCTGTTTTCTTTTAACATCAGCATTTTGATGGCTTTAGCAACTGTTTCAGACGATTTATTTTTCAGGGGAATTAACCACAGGTACCTAGAGAATGCATCTATTGTGAATAGGATGTAGCGGTAGCCGCCATTATGCACTAAATATCTCTGCATGTCTGTTAAATCCGGCTGCCAAATAGAATCAATCGAGGTTGCTGCTGTCTTGGCTGTTTTAAACCTTTTTCTCACCGGCTTATGAAGTGTATAAGCAGCCTGCGATCGCAGAAACCTCCCAACATCTTTTTTCCCTACTCCCTCATAATAAACACCTCTTTACAGTCTATCAACGCCGCCATAGGAGGATGGTTTATAAATGTCATAATAACGTTTTCTTAATATGTTAGCCATTTGCATATTTTAGAGGCGCTCGGGTAGGGTTGTTCGTCACTGATTGATCTCTTTTTCCTCCTCTTCAGAGTTACTGATGGGGACGAAGGCGTGTTCTGCTGTGGGACATGCGAGGCTTGTCTCAAGTCTTTTAACCTGTTCAGATTACCTATCAATTTTTTGTGCACATTTATTTGCTGTAGTCTTGCTTTAATATGTTTCCATCCGCTGGTGAGGGCCTATCCCATTTTCTCACCAAGTCAAGGACGATGCCAACGATCTACAGATCTATAGAAGCTAAGGCTAACAAAGACCCTAAGATCCACTCTAAGGTTAGCCCGAGAGAAAGGAAAGAGTAGGGGGTTAAGAGAAGAGAAGAGAATAAGGGGTTAAGTAAGGAGGAACACCTATCACTCATGGGTTAACATTCATTCGAAAAAGAGAAAAAAGACTCACCATCATCATCCTCCGGCCACTGCCGACAAGTCAGAAAAATAGTCGGAGAGAATAGGAGAGGTGTGAAAGATGAAAAGAAGTAAAATAAGAACGCTTACAAACCATGTTCGAACCCTGTGTCTTTATTCCTTCTACAACAACCTCACCTGTATCGGTCCACTGTATAATGGAATCCTCACTCAATAATTTATAAAGACTTATGCCTTTATTCCTCAATGTATGTGGGAGATTGCTTTTTCATACATGCTCGATATGTTGTGGGGTCGCACCGTTGTTCTTTGACTGCTCGTCTCTAGCCTAGACCCCAGGTCCTATCTCTCCATGCTCAAAGTCGTTTGCGCTGTACTTAATAACTACGAGGACCTCTGTCGGATTCTTATAATTTTCATATTCCTGAAGAAATTTGTGCAGAGCTTCTTGGTATAAGATCTTTTTCTCATCAGGTGACCTTCCACTGTTTAATAGATCTAACAAATCGTTTCCATTCTTTTAAGCCTGTTTTTACGGGGTTCTAGAACCGTATCTGGACTCTGAGATTTGCAGTGAAGCATACACTCGTGCGGAATCACTACCACTTTCGTCATCATATTAATCTACTCAGTAAAGGTCCCAAAACTGAAAATAAGATGGGAGGAATGATCCCCCCTCTTTGTACTCTTTGTATTTGAACGCCTAAGGTAACCTAAAAGGAATAAGTTATGTGCGGACAACTTTTAAGTTGATTTAGTTGATCGTCTGTTTTGTAAGCGAAAGCATTTGTAAAGTTCTTTAATCCTGAACCTTAAACTGATAAACTTAAGAAACTTAATTCTTAGATCAAAATGGTAAACAATTAACACCTATAGATTATAATCCTACTTGAAGCTTAAAATTCACAAAATATTACCATGGTTTTTTCCAGAAATTTTTCCAAAAGAACTCTTTACCACTCCGGCTTCCTCTTAAGGTTTCATCGTCATCAAACTCAAAATAATTAAAAGTATTCTTCTAAAAGTTTAACGTTTCACAACCAAATTAATTCCGTCCAGTATTTCATTTTCTTCTTCGCCTTCCCTAGTGCTTATATTCTAAAATCTTACCTTGGACCCATGAATGATCTACCGCCTCCCCCAACGACCTGGTTACTGGTCTTCTTGGGCCTATTCCTTCATTAAAAAACTCCCAGATTATCACTCTCCTTATCAATTAGCCCCTTGTTTGAATTTAAATTTTCTGTCTTATCAGTTTCTAAATACTTCCCATTACCTTTATTTTGGAAATTAAAATCGTAATCGAATGGTGTATCCGATTTCTTAGGTATCGTAGCCAAAGTAATACTTTTGCTTCTTGCTCTCATGCAACTCACACTGAAGTCTAATTGTAGGTTTCCTACTGAACTATCAAGATCACTTTCCAAACTAACCTTAAGCATACTAAACCGTTGGAACAAACCTTCACTACGAGATTTATCTAAATTAACAGACCTACTCCTATTATCCCTATGAGCTGCATCAAAAACTTTTACATCCGACCTCTGCACCCTATTCTTTTCTAAGTCACCTACTCCAACTTCAGGGGAGATTCTACTCGATGCTTCTACTCCTAAAACATTTAAATCACCGAGTACTCCGTTCTCTACATCAGTGGCACTGGAATTAAGACGAGGGTGACAATCTACGTTCTGTATAACTTTCCCAGTGTCACGCGAACCAGCTTCACTTTTTACATCCCAGTCATTTATAACAGTGAACGTAAAATATTCATCATTAAAATCACTACACGGTTTATATTTTATAAATGCAAACGTTTCTATTCCTAACTCTACCTGAACTCCCACATTTTTTATTGCGTTAATTCTTTGTAAAGGCTCCTCACAGGCTTCACCCTCCAATTCCTGAAAACCCTCTCTGATATCATACTCATTAATATTACCACCACTATCTAGCACATCAAAATTTACCACTTTTACTGGCCTGTCCTTACACTTTTTCAGGGGATGTTTTCCTAACTTTTCGTTTTGTTACATTTGCCTGGCTGTTCCCTCAACCATGCAGGCATTTCTCTACAAAACTGTCACTGTCGCTATCATAGTTATAGCTTTCCTCTCTCCTATCTCCCAAATTTTCCTCCATGTTTTTTGTTCCGCCAATGGAATCGGAATAGCACCACCCGGCACATGGCCCTCGGTTACCAGTTTATCCGATGGTGAAGTTTGAATTTGAGAGTGGTATCATTGTAAACCCGAACAACCTTTTGCAAGTTCTCATCCCAATCCGTATCTATATCCAGTATACTCGGCAGTAACCCTACAACCGTTCTATTTACCCTCTCTACCGCCCCGTTACAGGCGGGTTTATAAGGGCTAGAAAATACTTGCATTATTCTGTTTCTAGCTAGCATTTCTCTAAATGCAACACTCCGGAACTCCGGACCATTATCAGAAAGTATCCTATTTGGAGTTTTTAACATTGTATGGAGAATCTGTACTTCAAAAGTTTTAGCAACTGTCGTAGCTGTTTTATTTTTGATTGGCTTCACCATTAACCACTTACTAAAATGGTCAACGCTGACCAAACAACCCACATGCCCCCTCCTAGTTTTTGAGAGAACGAGCAAATCTATAGCCACTAACTGAAATGGTCCTGTGGCCACTATCCTAAGTGTAGGTGGAGACGTTACTTGATGACCGACTTTATGTAACTTTGGATGCCAAATATACTGAACAAATAAATTATATAAATTATCTCTTCCGGAATGCCCCATGTGGATGTGCAGTTTAATAACAATATCAACCATTTGTTTGAACTCTACTACCGCAGAACAAGTCTTCAGAATTATTAAATCTACATAAAATATTGCCAACTATTTTCAATTCCCCAAAATTCTTCCTAAATTCTCGTAGCAAAACATTATCTTTTGTAATCTCTATCCCATCCCGTACATGTTCTTTTAACTCACGTAAAGCTACTTCATTAGATTGTAAATATTCTATAACAGCACGAGACAAAAATGATCGACCTACCCAGTCATTAAAAGCATGCTCTGTTCCCTCTAAATGAACATCTACAACCGCCGTAAGATAAGGAGAACCTTCTCCATAAGAGAAATTAGTCGTATTAAAATCCAAATCAACATCTAGTTCTTCCAAGTAGTGATTACCAAGATGAAACATGCGGGAATAATCGCATCGTCAACTATGGCGAATAGAAATTGGAGTTTCGCTTGATTCGTTTCAACTGTCAAATTAATCACTTCTCTTACTTTAGTGCCCTCGTTGACCCCCGTTAAATTAACATTCACATACTGTAAATCTGAAATGCCGCCAGAAATTTTATCTTGAACCACAGAACACCGGACAAGACAAAGAGAAGCACCTGTATCCAGTAAGGAACAAAACAATTTTCCATTATGATTAATTTTTGCCCACGTAACATCCGGTACTCTTTGGCTACAAGATTCTAGCGTACTTAAGGTGCTATTTATGCCAGTATCATCAATTTCTTGCATTAAAAAATTTAACGAAATTGGATCAAGGACAGGATCATAAAGTTCAGCTTCGGTTTTAGCTATAATCTCCTCATTACATACACGAACAGTATGTGATTGGGTTCCTACCCATGGTCTATCAAGCATTCTTAAGACTGGATTATAATGGGTACCTCCTGAGCACTGCAGATGAATTTCTGCAACAGGTACACACTTTTTATTGATACATTATATTCCGCCTTGTAAACTATCGAACATTCCTCACTGTGATGAACCCATATCTTTACATTAAAAAGATGGCTTGCCGCTAACAGAACCTCAATACTAGGAGTAACACCATCATATTTCATAGACTGTAGTTCCTTTAACCCTTTCCCCGACACCATAACGCAAACTATGCTGAATTAATTCTTCTACCAAAACTTACCTAAGATGCAAGGGGGTTTCGGGTAAATTAGCCACCGCCGCTGCCTTCGTCCGAATAAAAAGGCTTTCAAATAAAGAATTTCCCCCTCCAGAAACCCTATTCTTTACGATCAGTCCCTCCGGCAATATACCCATACAAAACTGACCAAATCCTTCTTCAACTGGGCAACCGTAATTAGACCTTAAAATAGCATCAGCTTGCAAGTTATCCTTTCCTGAAACGTACTGTATTTCAAAATCAAAATCCGAAAGGTCTTCCACCCTTCTAGCAAGTCGACCATGACATTTTTAGGGTATGCAAATAAATAATTGGTGGTATGGTCGGTTTTAACTATGAATTTTTTTCCAATTAGAAACGGTCGAAAAGTTTTCACCCCAAATCTTAAACCTGTCAGTTCCCTCTCAATTGTCGAATAACGCCGTTGTGCTTTATTAAAAGTTTGTGAGGCATAACTAATTACCTGATCGGTTCCGTTCTGTAATTGGGTTAAAACTGCCCCATCCCGGTTCCTGAAGCATCTACAAACAAAATTGAAGGCTCAGCCGGTGAACTCAAATCGGGAAAAGTCAAAGTCAAGTCCTTGGCCATTTCTAATTTTAACTTCTTGAACTCTTCCTTACGCTCTGGAATCATCGTGACACTTACTTCTTGTTTACCACCAGTAACCTCCGAGAGCGGCGCAGCTATTTGCGAACAATTAGCAATAAACCTCCTCTGAAAGTTAACTAAACCGAGGAATTCACGCACTTGCCTAACTGTGTTTGGTTCAGGAGAGTCTAACAGTTTTAACAAACTCTGGTAACTTCGTTAACCCGTTAGTTCCCACTGAATGCCCTAAAAATTTTACTTCTGGCTTCAGAAACCTATATTTAGCTGGTTTTATTTTAACATTAACTTCATTTAACTTAGCCAGGACTGATTCTAATAAACTAAGATGTTCCTCAAAGGTCTCCGACATAATCAATACATCGTCCAGGTAAACTACTACTTTTTCCACGAGCAACCCATTAAAATGTGTTGCATCTCCCGCTGGAATGCAGCTGGTGCGTTTCTCAATCCAAAAGATAAAGATTTGAAATGATAGTGTGACCTAGATGTGGGAAAAGCCGTTAATTCTCGACTATTACGATGTAAAGGCATTTGGTAATATCCTCGATCGAGGGACGTAAAATATTTCACATTATGAAGTCCATTGACTAACTCGCCTACATTTTGCATCGGAAAAGTTCCAGGCTTAGTTACTATATTTAACCTCCTATAATCTACATATAAGCGGATACTACCATCCCCTTTCTTGACTGGAACTATCGGAAAATTCCATGGAGACTTACTATAGTTCTATTATATCTAAGGCCAACAGCTCTTTACATTGTTGTTCTATTGCTTCATTAGTTGCTGCATCAAATCTACGGGGCTTCATATTAATAGGAGTATAATCAGATAAATGTACTGTATGTGGAGTCATATCCTTCCATCGATGCAATACTTATAAAACTTGCAATCGTTGTTCACTTGTTAAATTAGAACCCAATCCAATACCCTCGTGTACTCGCTCTAAAGTCCATTCCGGATTTAATTGCACCTGTGAAGTAACATCTGTGCCTAAAACGTTTACTCCAGCTTCCTCTCCTAAATCCATAGTTAACCACTCCTCTTTATTAACTAGCAATTCAGCACGAACCCCAACTTATAATTCCTCCCCAAACATTGATTTTATTAGCTAGTTTCTTTTCCACAGTGTTTTCTGAAATCAAAAGCGATTCTTCGCTGTTCCTACTACACCCTGAACAACTACCAATAGGTCCAATATTTGTGCTACCTAAAGTAACCATAACATTTTCCCAAAAACCCCATTTTACCGTTACATCTTCAACTTCCAAACAGCTTATTCCCGATACTAACCCTAAACACTTGTCCGAATTTTGTTCATTTAAATATAATTCTTCACGAACTCCATTCAATCCTTTTCGAGAAATACGCCGTTTCCTGGCATTAATAACCAGCCCATGCTTCTCCACAAAATCAAGTATTAAAATTAAATTAAATTAATATTTTCCACAACCAAGAACTCGTGAGAGCCAAAATTAATACCATGAATCTCAACTTCCACTCCTACACTTTCGTTAACTCTTAAACCGGTTCTCTTTTCACCTATACCATTTATTGTAACTTTACCGTTTTTCTACTAGGATTTGACAAAGATTTCACTAATTCTGAACTTATAAGACTACGTTTCGTTCCAGCATCTACTACTGCTAATGCTATTGTGCCAGTTAAATTTACGCGAACACTTAACTGAGGCCTCATTTTTAAAATTTCCCTAACTTCTTTCTCCTCAGTAGCAAAAACAACAGTATTCCTTAAGGAATCTTCACAGGTATCAAAATCAGCAGAATGAAGCACATCACTCTATGGGAACAGAAATGAATCCTTATCAGTAGATAACCGCAAAATGGTCGAGTGCAAAGCAATTGAATAATGTTGCATAATGTTTGAAGAGTGCCAACCCCACCCCCTTGGTGCCAACCCCCACTATCCTTTGTTGCAAAACCCCACCTCCCCTTTGTTGCAAGGTACCCACCCCCCTTTGTTGCAGGGGGGGGACCTCTTTGGGGAGAAGCTGGGACGGCCTCACCCCCCAAAGGGGCATACCTGACCTAAGGAAGAGGGAGGAAACCTCTTTGGGGGAGAAGTTGGGACGGCCTCACCCCCCCAAAGGGGCATACTTAACCTGAGAGAGAGAGAGAGAGAGAGAGAGAGAAAGAGGAGGAGGGGACCCAGAGGAAGGGTCTTCGCTTGGCCAGAGCCAAGCGCATATGAGTCCTTCAGCCACCCCGCCGCTCTCTTATAGGACCCCTAATCAGCCAGTTGGCTGAGTTGCCAGATTCGTTATTTATTAAATTATTCCATATATTAATCAGCCAGTTGGCTTAGAAGGCTGAGTTGTCAGATTCGTTATTTATTTATTTAAACCATATACTAATCAGCCAGTAGGCTTAGAAGGCTGAGTTGCCAGATTCGTTATTTAGTTAATTAATCCTTATATTCTTCCGTCATCTGGCTTAGAAAGTTGAGTTGTCAGCTTCGTTACTTATTTATTGAAAACATATATTCCTCCGTCAGTTGGCTTAGAAGACGGATTTGACAAATATCAATTAATTAATTATTCTGAAATTCGGTTTAGAAAGCAAACAAATTATATAATTGTTTACAAACAAAAGGGAATAAATAAAACGCCAATACATCATTCTGTTTATTTAGCTGAATTAATGGATATACAATGGGGCATATATATAATCAAATAATAGCATCATGAATAGAAAATATATAATCATACAAAACGAGGCATTATCAAAATATTAGTACAGGAAAAATATATATACAGTTATATTAAATATATTGAAAATATACAAAAAGGTGCATTATCAAAATATTAGTACAGGAAAAATATATATACAGTTATATTAAATATATTGAAAATATACGATACGTATAATCATATTAGTACAGGAAATATGTGTGTGTATATATATATATAATATATATATATATATATATATATATATATATATACACATAATTTAAATATATTATCTTTATGTTCTACGATGCGAAACGCTAAACTCACACGTAATAGAGCAATGTACACATGTGCGTCGCGCGACCGCGTTAATCAACTGCGGGTTCGAACCTCGAACCGACCTTTCCCGGCACCGTAGCTCTAAGGTGGGGTTAAACACTTCGTACGGAAAGAGAAAAAGAACTAAATAAACGAACAACTCGTACTGAAAATAAATCCTTAATAATAACCGCAGGTCTAAGGTGAGGATAAAACAATTCGTGCGAAACAAAAAATAAATGATCAATTCGTACGGAAACTAAAGCTCTACCGTAGGTCGAAGGTGGGGGTATTCGTACGGAGGAAAATAAAAAAATAAATGAACAATTCGAGAAAATTAAATATAAAAGGGCAATTTCAGTTTTCATAACGAATTTAAGAATATTTGTTTTAATTCTATCCTGCATTATTTTTGCAAGAATTCGCGAAACTTTATCCAACACCACAATAAAAGGTTAGTTATTTAAAATAGTTTCTTTGACCAATGGTATACCGCTACTTTTACAGTCAACTAACTAATTATGAATTCTTGCTGATTTTAAAAAAAATAATACCTTTTCATATTCATCTAAAATTCGTATAAACACACCCTACGGGGAAAAAGAAAAAATAAACAAATCTCTAATGACTCCCCGTCACACACACACACACACACACACACACACACACACACACACGGAAAGAAAGTTTTGTCACAGTCTCTGGCCAGACGACCCACCCCATTGCATTAACTCATGGCTTATTATTATTATTATTATTATTATTACCAATACCATCGGGAATCGTACCTCAGACCTCAAAGCCGTGGTTGTTGGTACATCACCGGTATGTTACGCAAGGTCTTTTGAGTTAGTTCTTATCCTTGTATCTCTCTCTCAGGATATGATGAAGTCCCTCCCTGACCCGAGTTCAGTGCTTCCTAGAGCTGGGCGGCGGTCTTCCCTATATTTTTCAGTTCCGAGTGTCAACGATACATAGTCATCTGGGGTGAAAAAAAACATAGGGTATGTTGGGGTGAAAACGAACAGGCCCCTTAAAATAATTGTTAATATAAAGAAAATTTTTAAGAAATTTTTTTCAGGTAGCCCACTATATCCTTCAAAAGTGTTGGTAAAATGATGTCTTTATGTTTGTTCATTTCCAAGAAATGAGCACCGGAAAAAAAAGTGTCAAAAATATGTAAAGAAAACTTTTTTGCATTTATTTTTTATTTGCTTGGCACTGAATTATTTTTCATTGTAGAATATTTATACTTACAGTACGTTGAAAAGTGTGAAGATGTGTATCTTGTAATGCATGACGAGAAATAAAACATAGTCTGTGGCATAAGCCTTGTGAAGCTGTTTTTTTTAACCCCATGCAGTTGAAGCCTCTTTGGGGTTAAAAAGAACCTATGTTTTATTTAGTAGTATGGGCGCAAAATGGGAGTGTGCAGGAATGTTGAAATGCAATTGCAAATGTTCAGTGTTGCAAATGGGTTATGCAACAAAGGGGGTAGCGGATATGCAACGCAGGGGGTTAGGGGGTATGCAATGCGGGGATATGCAACATCAATGTTGCAAAGCTTATGCACCACCAATGCTGCAAAGGGGGGGAAGGGTTATGCAACAAATCAATGCTGCAAAGGGGGAGAGGGGAGGGAGTTAAAAAGAACATGTTTTATGTATTAGTATGGGCGCAAAATGGGAGAGTGCAGGAATGTTGAAATACAATTGCAAATGTTGTTCAATGTTGCAAAGGGGTTATGCAACAAAGGGTTTATTATATCCCTGTATTTCCATTGACACCAATATTTTATGTTTTGAGGACCATATACCAGAGTTAATGCTATTTTTTTTTCACCCCAAGCAAGGTTCGTTTTCACCCCTTTCCATGGGGTGAAAAAAATTCATTTTTTTTATTTCACCAATTAAATATTTTGCAGGAAAAAAAATTCTATTGCCATGTTATTATGACACCTGGCCTTTATAATGTGAACATACAGGTTTGTGTCCATCCCTAATAATAAAGTCTGTAGGCCTAAGTTAAGGCAAATTTTTTTTCACCCCAGATGACTACATATGTCTATCTACCTATCTATCTATCTATCTATCTATCTCTCTCTCTCTCTCTCTCTCTCTCTCTCTCTCTATATATATATATATATATATATATATATATAACCGCCAACTTAGCACTCTTTAGCTTCATGATAAGAATTTCTGACAGGGCGCCAAATTTTAATATTCGTACTCTGATCGTAAACACTGATTTCATGGGTCAACCGCGTTTATTTATAATTCTAAAAACAGGCAGATGTTTCTCAAATCTTAAACCAATATTTGCTATTGGGACTGCCTCACCCCCATAGGGGCATATCTAACCTAAGAGAGAAAGAAAGGAGCTTTAAGATTATCATACAAAAATAAAATAGTGTCAACATATTGGTCCCACGCATCTAAACAGGCCTACTAAGTTACATATTTTGGATAAATACAAAAATTAACTCGTTGAAGTGAATGGGCATTTTCCGAAACGTTAGATTAAGTTTTGATATTTTCCAGGGAGATAACATATCTTCTTTATATATATATATATATATATATATATATATATATATATGATACAAACCGTGAGGGAAAAGAAAAAAATATTCCAAGGCTTTATGTGCGTTCAGAAATACATCTCGTCAGGGAACGAGTGCTCACTCTTTTGCATCGTAATTTTATTGCGACTATTCAACCTCATATTCAGGACCTAAATTAACTACAAGATCTGCAGCAAGCGGAAAACACAGCCTTCAGAAGATGTGAACAGTTACACTGTGGATCAGTTGAAGTAAATGATGGTGAATCTTGCATATTATTTGATCTTGTAGAATTTTTACTCGGCGAGCAACGCTTTTGAGGTATGTCTTGTCCATGTAAGAGTATAAATACTGCTAATAGACAAGATATTCGCATAATTGGGGCCGTCGTGCTTTTTAAAATTTGTAGTGAAATACTGTTTCAAACTCATTCTCTCCAATCTCTCATATATATATATATATATATATATTATGCTGGAAACCCACAAGGAAAAGAAAAACGATTCCAAGGCCTTTCGTGTATTCAAATACACAAAACTTAAATGAGGATGAAACATCTCGTACGAAATAAACGAACAACTCGTACTGAAAATAAATCCTTAATAATAACCGCAGGTCGAAGGTGAGGATAAAACAGTTCGTGCGAAATAAAAATAAATTAACAATTCGCACGGAAAATAAATCCCTACCATAGGTCTAAGGTGAGATAAAACAAGTCGCACGAAATAAAAAATAAACAAACAATCGTACGGAAAAAAGTTAATCTAAAATTCGTGTAAACACTCCCTACGGAAAAAAAAAAAAATAAATGAGCAAATCGTGTAAGGAAAAAAGAAAGAATAAAGAATAAACGAACAACTCGTACGGAAAGAAAAATCCGCGGGACCCACACACACACACAAACACAATATATATATATTTCAATTTTGAAAATCTTGAAAATATATATATATATATCTTCATATACTTTATTTTATTTTTAGAGCTCTCTCTCTCTCTCTCTCTCTCTCTCTCTCTCTCTCTCTATATATATATATATATATATATATATATAATTTGTACATATCTCTAAAAGTTGTAAGCAAATCTGAAACATGTCATGGGTTAGCCACGTTTAAACAACAAATTCATTTCATCTTTTATATCACACACACACACACACACACACACACACACACACACTCCATCTTCTCAGTTCCAAGGTTCACAATGAGACTAATGTTAAATGAAAATATACAATTGTTTCGTTTCTCTTAATATTGTTCATTCATCTTGATAAACGCCTTTCTCGTAATATTATATGTATTAATGAAATAGCTTTCGTAATAAACTCCTTTCTCGTACCATTGTTAAATACTTGAACGCGTGATAAAACATGCAATTTGAGTCTGAACTCGCTTTCAATTGTCTTCTTGAAGTAATATGAGGTAATATATGAGTCAGACATTTTGTTTATTGGGTTAAATTAGGGTTCATTTTGTAAAATCTGGAGGTAGATAAGGCGATGTTAGTTTAATTAAATACGTGATTAGAGTCAAAGAAAATTATTAAAACTTTGAAATTTAAAAAAAAATTCCCATTTCAAAGCGGTCAACTCCTTCCTCGCCCTCCAGGGAATTTCAGCATAACCTTTTGAAACTAATTTCTTTCTAAGTGGACACTCCTATAGAAAGTATTTCATTTTTTTCCTAATTGTTTCAGTTCTATCCCGGATAGGGAAACAAATTCTTTTTCGAATGGCACTATGTATATATATATATATATATATATATATATATATATATATATATATATATCATACAATGAAGGACTAAAATAGATTAAAAATATTTATTTATTTATTGTTTTACATTTCATGCCACTGGTGAAATATGAAGTTTATTTACATTACATGCTTACACACTCTTAATTTTATAGTGATTTCCCTCGTATGTTTAGATCTTATTCATTGAATATCTCGCCACGAGACATCATTTCATAGAATCCCTTTACGGATATTTACAGTCTGAAGAGCCAAAGGCTAAAATTCAGAATCTTCAAAGTAGACGATTGCGCATGGGCAAATTCTAGAATATCATGCGTGTAATATCTCCATGATCTATGATCCATTCGGCCTGATTTCGTTTACAGTTATTTACGTAATTACGCCAATTATAAGAGAAGTGATGACACTGAGGCCGGCTGATCTCTACGAGACTGCCTGCTTAAGAAAGTTAAAAGATGTAAGAAAATTTAAAGAGGAGTGAAAGTTTTAAATCAAAGCAAAGAAGAGAAGCTGAAAGGAAAGAAACAAATTTTTCATTGTGGGTTTGCATCATATATATATATATATACACACACACGCAGAAGTTCAGGAGGCACTTCACGATATACAAGTGAAAAGAAGATTTTTCAACTCGAATGTCCCAAAGGGATGAAAACATCAACTCACGGATTACATCTGTGTTTTACTACGCCGGAGTGAAGTAAGGAATAGAGACATGCTTAAAAATAGACTCAGAACATCAATCGATGAAAGTGTGTGGAATAAACAGGGTGATTTTAAAAATTTAATAAGCTTATGTTCTTTCGAATTAGATAATTACATGAACTATATTTTAGGATATGTTGCCTTGATTAATATCGGAAAAACTCGAGATACGACTAGCATTGCAAATTCTTTTATTAATCTTAATAATTTTGCTTGGCCATTGATGTTGTTAAAGGTTGTGTTTATGGTGCAATGAGGGTGAACAAAGGTTGTGTTTTTGATGCAATGAAGGTGATCAATTCTTGTACTTATTCTGAGCGATTTGGACAAGTTTAACAGAATAAAGACATTCACTTTACTAAATCTGATAAATCTAATCTAATTATGTCCATAATAAATCTAATCTAATTATGTCCATCTATTCTAATCTAATTATGTCCATAATAATTGGTTATTATGAACAAAACTATGTAGGCCTATAATGATAAAATGAATTCCCTTCTCAGCGATCGCCGTACTTATACAACTTAAACAAAATCCCATTAGAAGATGTTAACAAAACTTTCTATCGAAAGCTCAATTTGTAAGATGCATATGTATCAACTTAATTTTTACAAGGCTTCTTTTCACCCTCTGCAGTCTCGTTGAGACTATCAATTCTATATTTAAATGCAAACATCTTCCATTGTTTGCGCAAGAAGGGGTAGATAATGGTGTATCACGCTTAACCAGGCGAATCGGCGGGTCGTTAACTTTGATTCGCTCTCCTAATCAGATTGGTTTCAAAAGGTCACACTCAACTGACTTGTGTATCTATGTACTTAAAGAAACAATTTCTAAATACATTGACAGTAATTCAGCTATTTATATATACAGACATTAAATGCGTGAATTTCTTTATTTTGAAATAACCCGCAGAAAAATGAAAGCCACTCCGAGTATTTTTTAGTTTATTTCAACCCCTCTTTTGGAATTGAAAATAAAGACAAGTCCGCCCAAGGATTTAATCCCTCAGATTATCGAAGGTTGGGAAACTTTTTATACTGATTAAAAATAAAGTTAGAAATACAATCAAATTTATATGTACCGAAACAAAAATTAAAATTTCTAATATTATTTAATACAAACTGCTTCAATTATATTTCTTTCAATATTTTTATTATTTCTAAACAAAACATCTGAATTATTCCATAATTATATTATAACGTACATGAACAAATTCATTGGATGTGCGAATATAATATTTTTGTTTTTTGTTTCTAATGACCAGAGTTTTGCCTGTTTGATTGATATATACTAAATTACGGTCTTTACATTTAATAGAGTAGATACAACCTCGGGTATTCACAAAGGTATTGCGAATTAATATAATAAACTCTTGACTGAATTATTTTAAATAAACACAACATTCGTTTCCATGCCTCTGAGCACGTGAGTGAAGTAAATGAATATTTATGATATGGCAAAATTCTTTCTTCTCTTTGTTTGTGTTATAAAACGATTTCTTAGCTTTATTCAGACGGTTTCCCAACAAATAATTAGGATACCATTAGGAGGGACAACGAGCTTGGCTTTCGCGAAATAAGGAATCATCGCACGGAACACTTGAAAGGTTGAAAAAGGTAACATAATTTGGCTAGAATGTAAAACAACTCGTTAATTTCATTATCTAAAAATTCTGAGCTTACTATTCTGAAGGCTCTTAGGAACTTACCAGTAGAAGTGAATACAGATCGTTCATCGGAATTATGGTGGTTGGCAAAGAACTGTAAACAAAAATTATTATTCGTAGGCTTTCGGTAAATTTTGTATTCAGAGGCATTATCAGTTCTATAAATAATCATATCAAGAAATGAGATGAAATTATCCTTTTCAATTTCTAAACTGAATTTAATTACTAAGTTGTCGACAACTTAATTAAATTCACTTTAGAAATTGAAAAGGCTAATTTCATCTCATTTCTTGATATGATTATTTATATAACTGATAATGCCTCTGAATACAAAATTTACCGAAAGCCTACGAATAATAATTTTTGTTTACAGTTCTTTGCCAACCACCATAATTCCGATGAACGATCTGTATTCACTTCTACTGGTAAGTTCCTAAGAGTCTTCAGAATAGTAATCTCAGAATTTTTAGATAGTGAAATTAACGAGTTGTTTTACATTGGAGCCAAATTATGTTACCTTTCAACCTTTCAAGTGTTCCGTGCGATGATTCCTTATTTCGCGAAAGTCAAGCTCGTTGTCCCTCCTAATGGTATCCTAATTATTTCTTGGAAAACGGTCTGAATAAAGCTAAGAAATCGTTTTATAACACAAACAAAGAGAAGAAAGAATTTTGCCATATCATAAATATTCATATACTTCACTCACGTGCTCAGAGGCATGGAAACTAATGTGGTGTTTATTTAAAATAATTCAGTCAAGAGTTTATTATACAGGGTGTACATAAAGTCAAGATCAATTTTTGTGAAGCACTTGGAAATTACATGGAATTCAATCATAAAATGATAAAGTGGTAACATTTATTAAATAATTAAGAGTAGGATTCGACGTGACGCCCATCAGTATCCCTGCACAGCTCAAATCGTTCCGCAGCATTTCTAAACACATTCTGGAGCATTTGCAGGGTTATGTTTTCTGTAGCAGTTCGTATACGTGTACGTAAGTTTTCAAGACTCGTAATCTTCGTCTGATAGACGTGCGATTTGATAAAGCCCCATGCAAAGAAATCTAAGGGGTTAAATCTGGTGATCTCGCTAGCCAGGTCTTGCTCCGCGTCCGATCCACGATTTGGAAAACGTCCATTTAGATAATCCTGATCAATTTTGGCATAGTGACAAGGAGCACCATCATGTTGATAGACGACGGGGATAGGATTGTTAGTACCGTCGTCTATCAACATGATGGTGCTCATTGTCACTATGCCAAAATTGTTCAGGATTATCTAAATGGACGTTTTCCAAATCGCTGGATCGGACGCGGAAGCAACAGAACTTGGCCAGCGAGATCACCAGATTTAACCCCTTTAGATTTCTTTGCATGGGGCTTTATCAAATCGCACGTCTATCAGACGAAGATTACGAGTCTTGAAAACTTACGTACACGTATACGAACTGCTGCAGAAAACATAACCCTGCAAATGCTCCAGAATGTGTTTAGAAATGCTGCGGAACGATTTGAGCTGTGCAGGGATACTGATGGGTGTCACGTCGAATCCTACTCTTAATTATTTAATAAATGTTACCACTTCATCATTTTATGATTGAATTCCATGTAATTTCCAAGTGCTTCACAAAAATAGATCCTGACTTTATGTACACCCTGTATATTAAATTATTATCATTAATTACAGTTTCATTAAAGTACATTACTCTATATCAATTAGATTATTAAGTACATTAGTCACTTACAATTCTTACAGTGTTTTTATATTTATAATGGTTATTAGTACAATACAAAGTACATGGGCACATACGAGATAATTTATACACAACATGACACACATGATAATATAAATATACATTTGAAATCAGAGGGACAGGTCTTTCGTTTTCAGATGTTCGATTTATGCTGTGATTAGCGAATTGCGTACACTTGCATAAGCGTTTTCGAGTTCATTGCGGGAGGCGAAATAATTAAAAAACAAAAAGTAAAAAATAATACATGAGAACGTATTTGGACGATTTTGAACCAACAGGTACGGAGGCATAAAGTTTCGTACCATTTCGTAGACTGACACGAGTAAAAATGAATATTTAATAAAATTGATATACTGTAGGATAATGGTCAAGATAAGATATGGACGTATTGATGAATATGGTTGAATAATAATATTTATACTACATAACACCACAACATATAAATAATGACGTATGGAGTGTAAGGATTTATTTTATTATTATTATTAAAGAATTTACCATACATTGAACATGAAAGATATCCACATACCAAATGGGTGATTCAGTATTCACGGTATGGAAAACGTGAAAAGAATTGTTACTTTATGACGTCATAGTTATTTACTTCATACGTACAGTATAAGTCATTATTGGGAGGATTCAAAAGAAATGAATTAAAGACAAAGAGTGGATAATAAGGATTAAGTACAACTACGGGTTCCAATCCTGCTATATGCAATGTGTATGCATAATCTAGGGACGAGGGTGAGATGCAAGACAACCATAATTAATTATAATAAATTCTATAACAAACGAAAAATGGAAAATGGATAGGACTAAACCATAGAAATGGTAGATCGTATGGTTGTGACACAAGCAAAAATAGAAAGCAACAAATAAATTTTTTTATCCAAAATCGCATCAGGCGATTTTGGTTTCTCCTGTAAAAATGAATATGGATTATTCATTGTTCATTTTTACAGTGCTCTCCTCTTTTACAAATGATAATAACACAACAATACAATACAATTGAGAAAATACAAGATAACATCCTAACGAATTCAAATTAGATGATGACGAATTTTTCTTTACAATACAAATTTTTATACAGAACAAGTGAGTTCGGGTGGCTGAGTACAACGCACCGTAATCAAATCTTTAACATGACACTTGCTTAGAGAGTTATTATAAAATATAAAAATTCAAAGATTAATACTTTAATTTATGCAAACAGAATAAAAGGATTAATACGTTAATTTAGACAAACAATTAAGTTAGACAAAGAATGATATTGTTAAATTTTTAACGAAATTTTATTTTCCTGTGGAAAAAAATACATTTAAATACATTTAAATTTTAAGGTTTAGGAATTTTTTCAAAGTTACCATGACCGTACAATCTATAAACTAATTTTATTGACTATTGTAGGTAAAAATCGAATTACGTAATGGATGATGTATAGACCTGTTGTCAAATGTGTATTTGTGTGTATTAGGTACAGAGTGTGTATCTTATAATGTTGAGGGACAGAATAGCTGAGAGGATTGTTAAATTAACAGAATAATTGCATGAACAAGATTATGTATATGAAGCAACAATTATTACGATGAAATAAATTTAGATGATCTAGAGTAAATATCATAGCACTTACACGCAATTAAATAAAGTTTATCGTGATATCCAATGATTTTAGAATAACGGTTTGTGTATATATAGTACAGTGTATATATAGTGTGCATACGTGTGTGTGTGTGTGTGTGTGTGTGTGTGTGTGTGTGTGTGTAAGGATTCGGGAGATTTACGAATTAACAAAGTTATATAATAATTTGATGACAATTCCTTAATATTAATCGAATAAAAAAAATATAAAAGTATAAAAATTGAAAATAGAAATCAATTATAAACTATAACGAACTACCGTGAGGGTATAGGGTCCATACTCTTAAAAAAACAAAAACACAACTTGTTGGGGTGTTAAAATAAAATAAAAATAAAAAACAAAGATTGGAGTAATACATTCGGGGGATTCGAGTGAATAAGCGGGGAGATATGGCTGAATTTGACAATACGTCTTTCGTGAGCACTTTGTTCTTTAAAAAAAAAGATTGCTTGTCACACTGCTTAGAACAAAAATCGAAGGAGTTAAAAGAAAAGGAGGGACGGCATGTTCCTCCCTATAGTAATTTAAAAAGGAAGTCATTGGACATGATTGATTAATTATTACACTATTACTGTCATATAATCATAATAATTATAAAAATCCTTATAAACAATTGTAGAAACGGTTTTGGTTGCAAGTAATAAAACATATCATTTTACCTATATATTTATATATGCAACACTGTCATGGGAAAAAAAAAAGACAACTCGGTCAATTTCCTTCTTACAAAAAAAAAGGTTGAACTAAAGACACAAACCGGTCAATTCAGGTTGAATTTAATTTTCTCTTATACAACAACAAAAAAGGTTGAATTGAATTCTCTTAAAGTGAATTCTCTTAAAGTGAATTCTCTTAAAGTGAATTCTCTTAAAGTGAATTCTCTTAAAGTAAATTCTCTTAAAGAAAATTCTCTTAAAGTAAATTCTCTTAAAGTAAATTCTGTTAAAGTAAATACTCTTAAAGTAAATTCTCTTAAAGTAAATTCTCTTAACGTAAATTCTCTTAACGTAAATTCTCTTAAGGTAAATTCTCTTAACGTAAATTCTCTTAAACAACTTAAAAAAATTGAATTCAATTGACTGTACTGAAATGACTTGGGACTTCAAAACTGACTTGGGACTTCAAAAGTGAGACTTGAAACTAACTTCAAAACTGCCTGAAATTGACTTCAAAACTAAATGAAACTGACTTCAAAACTGACTGGAACTGACTTCAAAACTGACTGGAACTGACTTCAAAACTGACTGGAACTGACTTCAAAACTGACTGGAACTGACTTCAAAACTGACTGGAACTGACTTCAAAACTGACTGAAACTGACTTCAAAACTGACTGAAACTGACTTCAAAACTGACTGAAACTGACTTCAAAACTGATTGAGACTTGAAACTGAAACTGACTTGAAACTGAAACTGACTTGAAACTGACTTCAAAACTGATTGAGACTTGAAACTGAAACTGACTTGAAACTGACTTGCACTTGACCTGCTATCAAGTATCTTGAAACTGAAACTGTCTGACTTGAACTCTATCAAGTATCTTGAAACGAAACTGACTGAAATTGACTGCAATTGAACTCTATCAAGTGGAGTCTATTATTCTCTGGGTTTGGTTGTCCCTCTTGGAAGCAACCAACTAACTGAAGCTAACTGAAATGGACTGCACTGAACTGCTATCAGTGGAGTCAACTGAAACTGACTTGCACTTGAACTGCTATCAAGTGGAAACTATTAATTTCTGGGGTTTGATTGTCCCTCTTGGATACAACCAACTGAAACTAAAACTGACTTAGAACTGATTTGCAACGGATTTGCAAATAAAATTGACTCGAAACTACTTCAAGTATCTTTATAAATCTCTGGGGATTGGTTGTTCCTCTTGGATGCAACGAACTGAAACTGAAAACTGAAACTGGAACTTGAAACTGCTTCAAGTATCTCTATAACTCTATAAACTCTCTATAAACTCTCTCTTTCAATAATTCGAAAAATTTGAAAAATTTGAAAAAAATTGTAAACAAAAATACGAAATGTAAACACATTTCACTCGAATGTACGCGAAGGTACAGTAATATTATGTTTGGTACATAAAATAAAATTATTCTATACTAACTATAATAGTGAAAATAACTCTGACATTAATTCTGTGACATTAACTCTGTGACATTAACTCTGTGACAAGAACTCTGTGACAATAACTCTGTGACAATGAATCTGAAAATCAACTTCTGTGAAAATTATTGTTCACTAAAAAAAATGTATCACTGGTGTCTGAAATGTTCACTGTGTTTTCTTGTAAATTCTGAATTGATACTCATTATTAACTGTTAATAATACTGGCTTTTCAAGTGTTTATAAATTACCTAAAAAAAAAACTCTGTACTTAACAAAATTTCTACGGCGAAATCCTTAGAGACGTGTCCTGAAGACGTGTCTTGCTGGCTACTTCTTCTTGGATGAAAACCAGGCGTGGAGAACTTGGAGTCGTTACACACCGGTTCAAGGGTGGATGTGAAGAACTAGAAGTCGTGACACGCCGGCCAAATGGTGGGACTTATTATCCTGGTAGTAGGGTCGAAAAATTGTTAAAATCCTGATGCAGGGTAATTTCTATCCTGGCCAAAGAATGGCCACTTGTTAAAATCCTGGTTAAAGGGTCGCCAAACTGTTAACCCCTCCGTCTATGGCCCTGGGGTAGTTCGAAGTCGACGGGGGTTCTGGTTATGAGGCAGCAACGGATATTTCTCGAGATAGTTTTTTCTTCCATAATATTTTAATTTTTCTCTCACTATAGGGTCGACAGTTGTAAATTCTTCTCTTTCTATAATACTCTGATACTTTCTCTGATACTAAACTTATCGACTTTTCTTTTTATAACTTACCGACTTTTCTTTTTATAACTTTCGACTTAACTGACTGAGTGCTCGGACGAGGGCACGGCTCGAAGGAAAAGATAAAAAAACTTCTTTTACTATAGTTTACTTCTAAAAATGTACAGGTAGTGCTCTGAATTTACAGGGGTAGAGGTTCGACCTCTTTCGACCATGGCTCAGGCCGGAATCTAAAAATTAAGGAGGCAAGGGGCCTCTGCCCCCTCCTCTGGGAGTGAAGTGATTGAAGCGACCGAAGTAATTGAAGTCTAAGAAGAAGTAGTAGTGACTATTTTACAATTACATGATTTATATACAATCTAAATTTTTGGGTAATGCAGTTTGAAGGTTAAGTTTCCCCCCTTTAAACACATGATCAAATGAAAGATTCCAAATAAAAAAAAAAAAAAAAAAAAAAAAATCGTATTTTCGCCGAGCATGCATTTCGAAAGGGCGAAATAATTTCGTAATACATTAAGTACAATCCAAGTACACCCTCAGTACATTGTAATTTCGGGTTTACAACAATTATGATTATAATTATGGATTAGTTCATATTCACTTAGTATCGTTTAATTACAATTCCATTTAAAGTATATTACATTGTATATTAAATTATTATCATTAATTACAGTTTATTACTGTACATCAATTACATTATTAAGTACATTAGTCACTTACAATTCTTACAGTGTTTTTATATTTATAATGGTTATTAGTACAACACAAAGTACATGGGCACATACGAGATAATTTATACACAACATGACACACATGATAATATAAATATACATTTGAAATCAGAGGGACAGGTCTTTCGTTTTCAGATGTTCGATTTATGCTGTGATTAGCGAATTAAGTACACTTGCATAAGCGTTTTCGAGTTCATTGCGGGAGGCGAAATAATTAAAAAATAAAAAGTAAATCTAGGGACGAGGGTGAGATGCAAGACAACCATAATTAATTATAATAAATTCTATAACAAATGAAAAATGGAAAAATGGATAAGACTAAACCATAGAAATGGTAGATCGTATGGTTGTGACACAAGCAAAAATAGAAAGCAACAAATAAATTTTTTTATCCAAAATCGCATCAGGCGATTTTGGTTTCTCCTGTAAAAATGAATATGGATTATTCATTGTTCATTTTTACAGTGCTCTCCCCTTTTAATAATGATATTAACACAACAATACAATACAATTGAGAAAATACAAGATAACATCCTAACGAATTCAAATTAGATGATGCCGAATTTTTCTTTACAATACAAATTTTTATACAGAACAAGTGAGTTCGGGTGGTTGAGTACAACGCACCGTAATCAAATCTTTAACATGACACTTGCTTAGAGAGTTATTATGAAATATAAAAATTCAAAGATTAATACTTTAGTGTATGCAAACAGAATAAAAGGATTAATACGTTAATTTAGACAAACAATTAAGTTATACAAAGAATATTTTAAATTTTTAACGAAATTTTATTTTCCTGTGGAAAAAATACATACCTAATGAATAGTAGGTAAAAGAGAAAAATTTAAATTTTGAGGTTCAGGAATTTTTTCAAAGTTACCATGACCGTACAATCTATATCCTAATTTTATTGACTATTGTAGGTAAAAATCGAATTACGTAATGGATGATGTATAGACCTGTTGTCAAATGTGTATTTGTGTGTATTAGGTACAGAGTGTGTATCTTATAATGTTGAGGGACAGAATAGCTGAGAGGATTGTTAAATTAACAGAATAATTGCATGAACAAGATTATGTATATGAAGCAACAATTATTACGATGAAATAAATTTAGATGATCTAGAGTAAATATCATAGCACTTACACGCAATTAAATAAAGTTTATCGTGATATCCAATGATTCTAGAATAACGGTTTGTGTGTATATATTACAGTACAGTATATATAGTGTGCATACGTGTGTGTGTGTGTGTGTGTGTGTGTGTGTGTAAAGATTAGGGAGATTTACGAATTAACAAAGTTATATAATAATTTAATGAGAATTACTTAATATTAATCGAATGAAAATAAAAAAAAATATAAAAATATAAATTTGAAAGTAGAATCAAATATAAACTATAATGAACTAACGTGAAGGTATAGGGTTCATACTCTTAAAAAAAAAAAAAAAACTTGTTGGGTTGTTAAAATAATAATAAAAAAGATTGGACTACTACATTCAGGGGATTCGAGTGAGTAAGCGGGGAGATATGTCTGAATTTGACAATACGTCTTTCGTGAGCACTTTGTTCTTTAAAAAAAAAGATACTTGTCACACTGCTTAGAACAAAAATTAAAGGAGGTAAAATAAAACCGAGGGAAGGCATGTTCCTCCCTATAGTAATTTTAAAAAGGAAGTCATTGGGACATGATTGATTAATTATTACACTATTACTGTCATCTTATAATCATAATAATTATAAAAATCCTTATAAACAATTTGTAAAAACGCTTTTGGTTACAATTAATAAAATATATCATTTTACCTATATATTTATATATGCAACAATGTCATGAAAAAAAAAAGACAAATCGGTCAATTTCCTTCTTAAAAAACAAAAAAAAGAAGTTTAACTAAAGACACAAACCGGTCAATTCAGGTTGAATTTAATTTTCTCTTATACAACAAAGCAAAAGGTTGATTTAAGTTCTCTTAAATCACATTCTATTAAATTACATTTTCTTAAATTACATTTTCTTAAATTACATTTTCTTAAATTACATTCTCTTAAAGTAATTTCTCTTAAAGTAAATTCTCTTAAAGTAAATTCTCTTAAAGTAAATTCTCTTAAAGTAAATTCTCTTAAACAACAAAAAAAACATTGAATTCAATTGACTGCATTGAAATGACTTGGGACTTGAAAACTGACTTGGGACTTGAAAACTGACTTGGGACTTGAAAACTGACTTCGGACTTGAAAACTGACTGAAATTGCCTTCAAAACTGACTTCAAAACTGACTGAAACTGACTTGAAACTTGAAACTGACTGAGACGTGAATCTGACTGAAACTTGGAACTGAAACTGACTTGGAACTGAAACTGATTTGTAACTGAAACTGATTTGTAACTGACTTGCAACTGACTTGCAACTGAAACTGAAACTTCTGACTTGAACTCTATCAAGTATCTTGAAACTGAAACTGTCTGACTTGAATTCTATCAAGTATCTTGAAACTGAACTGACTAAAATTGTCTGCACTTGAACTCTATCAAGTGGAGTCTATTATTCTCTGGGTTTGGTTGTCCCTCTTGGAAGCAACCAACTAACTGAAATTAACTGAAATGGACTGCACTGAACTGCTATGAAGTGGAGACTATTAATCTCTGGGGTTTGGTTGTCCCTCTTAAATACAACCAAATGAAACTGTCTGAAAACTGATTGGCATCTTATTTGCAACTAAAACTGACTTGAAACTACTTCAAGTATCTCTATAAATCTCTGAGTTTTGGTTGTTCCTCTTGGATGCAACCAACTGAAACTGAAAAAAAACGAACTTGAAACTGCTTCAAGTATCTCTATAACTCTATAACTCTCTATAAACTCTTTCTTTCTTAATTTGCAAGTCAATTCAATTCAATAATATGCTCAAGTGGCATGACGACTGACCTCTTGTCTTCAATTTTGGCATCTTAGGAATATCTGAAAAGAAAGAAAAACATTTAAGTATTTTACATCAATTACGATGTTTCAAAGTTTAGTCATTCGATGTTCTAAAATTCAATAAAAAAATATTCCATGGGATTACAACATAATTAGACAGAAGAATATGATAATAATAAATAATTGTAATAATCAATAATCCATACTTACAGTTAAACTGTAGTATTCGTCTAGTAGAATAACTATGAAGTAGGTAGAAGAGCAATAACAGCAAACCACCGTCTATGACATCTAAGAGGCAACTGAGGACTGAGAGTGAGGGACAGTTCTATTCATGTTGTGACTTGTACATTGTACAACAACTATATGACCTTGAAAACACTCCATATGCGATCAGTAGGATAATTCTGTGACAGATGAATAGTTAATCAATTTGTGTCCTATTATTTAGTAAAAGAGTCAATTTCTGAAACTTTAAGGTAAAATTGATGTAGGTAAGGGTTATTTTATTTCATTTTGGTTGGCTAATTTCAAGTTTTAACATGAAAAGACTATATTTTCATAACCAAAATTGATTTGAAAAAAGTTGACAAAATTGACACACCCTAATATATATATATATATATATATATATATATATATATATATATATATAGAGAGAGAGAGAGAGAGAGAGAGAGAGAGAGAGAGAGAGAGAAACGCAGAAAAATTCAATGATAACCAACACGGGTTTCGGTCAGGCAGATCATGCCTATCACAACTAATGGAACACTACAATATTATTGATTTACTGGAAAGTAATGAAAACTATGATGTACTATTCACAGACTTTGCTAAAGCGTTTGACAAGTGTGACCACCGAATCATAATACATAAACTGAAATATATGGGAATAACAGGAAAAGTAGGGAAATGGATATATAATTTCCTTAGTGAGCGGCGGCAAGTCGTTACAGTACAAGGAGCATCTTCATCAGAATCAGAGGTCCTCAGCTCAGTACCACAAGGAACAGTATTAGCTCCACTACTCTTCATAATCATGCTAACTGACATAGATGAGGAAGTTACCAGAGACAGCACAGTAACATCCTTTGCGGATGACACAAAGGTCAGAAGGAAAAATAAGAAACCCAGAAGACATAAGATCCGTACAAACCGATATAAACAGAATCTACAAGTGAACGGAAGACAACAATATGAAGTTTATCACCGAGAAATTTCAGCTATTACGGTACGGAAAAGGAGAAGACCTAAAATCCATGGAATATTATACCCCAAATGGACAGGAAATTCAGAGAAATCCCAGAGCAAAAGATTTAGGGGTTGTAATGACGGATGATGCGAAATTTGAGACACAAAATAAGATAGCAGTAAACAGAGCAAAGAGAATAACCGGACAGATATTGAGAACCTTTAAACGAAGGGATAAGAATGTAATGATTCCTCTACTGAAAACCCTGATAATACCCAAATTGGAATACTGCTCGGTCCTAACATCCCCCTATAAAAAAGAAGACATTAGACAGCTGGAAGGGATCCAGAGAAGCTTCAGAGCCAAAATCAATGTGTGCAAAGAACTAAATTACTGGGAAAGGTTACGCGAACTAGACCTATACTCACTGGAAAGGAGAAGAGAGAGATACACCATTATTTACACTTGGAAAATAATGGAGAAACTAGTCCTTAATCTTACTCTGAACCCTATAACTCCCCAAACAACGGTGGACAGTAGAAACGGCAGACTGTGCCGTCTTCCCAAATTGAAGGCGAGACAGGGCACATCCTTAACCCTGAAAGAAAATAGTTTTGTCGTGAGAGGACCAAAACTGTTTAATCAGTTGCCCAAAGACATAAGAAACACAAAGGGAGTTGCAGTGGAAATCTTCAAAAGAAGACTAGACACCTGGATCAGAACAATCCCCGATGAGCCGGGCGTACCTGGCTATGTGAGGTGGAGAGCGCAAGAATCAAACTCACTACTTCACCAGGCCAATTCGAGAGGAGGGGCGACAAGCTTGACCTTCGCGAAATGAGAGATCATCACGCGAAACCTTTGTAAGGTTGTAAGGTAAGGTAAGGTGTATATACGTAATTATAAAAATCGTTCGCGCGAGCGAAATAACGTGAAAAAATTCCTTTTCGAGTTCCAAATAATTTTTGTTTCTGACAAAACAACCTCTAATATAAAAATATTTTTTCTGTTTCTTCAGTGTTTTCTTTATACCGGAACGCAGCTGCAAGTCCATCAACAATAATATTTATCTCCTTTCAAGTATCATCAGAGCTAACATTATTCTGAATGCTTCTTTTATTTATTTATAACGGAGCAGTCATAACTGTCACTGCGTAAAAAATTAAATATATTTCAGTCCTTTTTATGGAAAACCAAAAATAGTTGACCATATAATAAAAACTATTTGAAACCATTTATTTTATAATATAATTTTTGAAATAAATGAACCGTTTTGAAAACCAAAAAATTTCATGAGTATAGAAAAAAATTGCTTACAGAAACCAAAATTTGATTTCACTTCACATCATTAACGTGTTAGGAGTGTGTTACAGCTATAAAGAAAATAAAGGGTTGTTTAGATCAGTGATCTTTCTACACATCGAAATCATAACTTAGGAGTAAGTCCACGTGGTTGTTAACCAACTGCTTACTTATGACGTCAAACCTTTCAGCTTCGAGATGGAGTTGAGAAATATTTTATTCGTTCTTTACCTAATAGAAAATTTCTAGCAATATGAGCTCTATACAGTATATGTTAATTAAATCCACTATAGTCCGAATAAGTAATGGTAAATGGTAGTAGTATGACCGCAAAATCGACGAGTGCAGAGCAATTGCAATGTTGATCATTTGTTTCAAGGTGCCAACCCCATCCCCCATGGGTGCCACCACCCTCCCCCATGGTGTCAGTGCCACAAAAAAGTGGTATGAAAGCAAGGGGGAGTGGTTTATCCCCCAAGCTACATGAAGAGGGGAATGGTGTTTTACTCCCAAATCTAACCTAAGAGAGAGGAGGAGGAGAGATGTTCTTGCAGGCATGTCGCATCGCTTAATGAACGCTCTTGACCTCCGCACTTGGCTTAGAAGTCTTAATCCGCCAGTTGGCTTAATCTGGCTTAGAAGGCGTAACCAGCTTAGAAGGCTTAATCTGGTTTAGAAGGCGTAATTGGTTTGTTTAGAAAGGAGTAGGTAGGTAGGTAGGTAGGTAGGTTGATTTTCCGCATTTTTTTAAATATCGACTTTGGACTAGTCGAGATAGTCAGGGCTTAATATGATAATAACTGACAAAAAATTTCAGATCCCTAGCTTTAACCGTTTCAAAAATCGTCAAAAAATCGTACCGAAAAATATCGCATTTTCGCAATTTTAAGCCGAAAAAATGATGCTATTTTCATAAAAAAATCCTGAAAAAAAATTACAATTTTATTGAAAAAAAGTAAAAAAAAACATGTACAGAGTCAAATAGACACATTTAGATCCCAAGATGATCATAATTTTCACTGTAAGAGCCCTTAGAAGCAAAGGAAGGCCTCATCTGGCGGCTTAGGGCTTTGGCCAGAATGTGTTTGTGCCTTGATTCGAGTCCATAACATAAACAGTATGGGAAGCTTCAGATATCAGCTTCACGGCCCTTTCAACACTCTGAGAATGTGAAGGCAGATCAGGCAGCTCCAGCTTGGTGCCATTCAGCAATGCTTCTTGAAGCTCCTGGTCAGAAAAGTCTTCTGTGAGAGCAAGTTCACAGATGCCACTTTGAGAAAGGTTGATTAGTTCTGACCAGTGGGTAGCTTCAATGTTGATGGCTGTGATCTTCTTCAGCCTCTTCTTGGCTGGCTTCCCACTTCTGAAAGAATAATAATTAATTTATTTTTTATTCCAGTTTAAGATTTAATCCCTATTAGTCTCAGAATTGCTGATTTAATTTAACTTAAATTAAAAAATAAAAAACCCGAATTCTATAAATCCCCATAATCGAATTTTTTTCAGAAAGAAGGTAAGATTATTTCCATTATCAGAGGGGAGGGGATAAGATATAAGAAAAAAAAATATTACCTCTCCTGATTCTCCTGAGCTGGATTCAAAAGAAATATCTTGTGAAGGTGTGGAGGCAAAAGTGGCCAAATCCACTTCCTGCTGCTGTTGAATCTGGCTCTGTAATCTTTCTGCTTCAGCTGCAGCCCTCTGGTCTCTCTTCACAGCAGCTTTATCCACAGATCCCAGCTGGAAAGAGCCCTTGGGTCCTATTTTGGCTCCCTGATCTCTCAAGTATTCCCTCTCCTCTACTGGAACCTGAAATATTAAAGTATATTAAATAGCGGATCTAAAATAAGAGATAAAATCCTGAAAAAAATTGATTATTAATTTCTATTACCAGGGGTGGGGGAGGAAGATTACAGGAGGAAAACGCGGATATTTTTCAATTACAAGCATTGAATTTCCTTCCATTTAAAAGGCACCTAATCGCACTAAGTTAGGCCAGTTAAAAGTTTAAAAAAATAGCATTACCTTCTTACTGGGAGGACAAGTGCAGATTATGTGCTGTGTTTGACAATTTTCTTTCTTGTACTTCACAGCATTGTCATCACAGGGACGAACAGGTAGCTTACAGGTGCAAGCAGAAATGTCAAAAAGTTTATCCACCTTTTCCTCCACATTCTGCTCCTGGGCTGTAGAAAGAGATTTCCTGTTTATCTCTTTTGCTTTCTTGAAGCACACTTTATCCACCAATTTCACTACATAATATTCCTCATACAGGGGCAGCCGCGGGTTCACTGCCTGCCAGATCTCAATCACATCCTTTGCTATCATTTTAGCAATATCATAGTCTTTCAAGTCCGGGTGGCTGTTTTGGAGGAAATAACTGTACTGAATAACTTGGCGGAGGGTAGGAGGCTCTGTTTTATCCAAAGGGGAAGGCTGGCCACTGAATTTTTTGGCACTATCACTTCGAGTTAACACTGCAGACTTCCGTTTTTTACCCATTTTTATGAAATATCTGAAAATAAACAATTAAATGAACGCATCATAAAATAACTTAATTTAATACACATTTTATAGGTAAATATCATTAAAAAATACAAAATAATACATTAATAAACATCTATAATGCATTTACAATAAGTTTCAAGCATCGTTTTTTTAAAAAAGCCGAATTTTAATTGATTATTTTGTGAAATAAGGTCCGATATTGTTTGTTTACATTGCGCGAATGCCGCGCGCGCGATTTTACGCGTAAATTCGGCAATTTTACAACTTAAAAATAATTAACATCTTCAAAAAATACAATCATTTTCACAAATATGAGTTGGTGCAACGTTTTTATACATTAATACCTTTCTATCTAGACTAGTCCAAGATCACGGTTCCAAAATCAAACATACCTTAATATGTATATATATTAATAACTTTTGTAGTGCCAGATTGCGATATTTTTTTAATTAGTGTATATACTAATGTAGATGTTCTTGACAGCAATAGCTGGCTTAGAATGCGTAACCAGCACATTTGGCGCAGTGTATACATACATACATTATATATATAATATTATTAATATATATATATATATATATATATATTTATTGAAGGCACACATGCATCGTTTATATATCCCATCAACCCAGTTATCGTTTAATATCGTTATTTATATATATATTGCGGATATAAAAAATAACTCCAACGATTATATCTCAGACCACATATAATCGAGTTATCAACAAATACAGGGTGTACATAAAGTCGGATCTATTTTGTGAAGCACTTGGAATTATATGGAATTCAATCATAAAATGATAAAGTGGTAACATTTATTAAATAATTAAGAGTAGGATTCGAGTGACGCCCCATTGGATCCCTGCACAGCTCAAATCGTTCCGCAGCATTTCTAAACACATTCTGGAGCATTTGCGGGACGTGCGAGTTTGATAAAGCAGTAGTATAGCCGCAAAGGGGAGAGTGCAAGAATGTTGCAAGTGATTACGTAATGTTGCAAAGGGGGCGGGGTGTTGCAAAGGGGGGGTGGGGTTGTTGCAAAGGGGTGGGAGTTTGCAGGGGTGTGGGGGGTTGCCCTTACGATTTCAAAACCGATTTAAAATTGAAAAAAAAAAAAAGAAAGAGAAAAAATTACCCCAAAGGGCCCTTTGTTGCCAACCGGGGTTGCAAGGGGCATGCAACTTGGGGGCGGAGTTCTCCCCCAAGCTATTCCCCCCAAAGGGCCAGAAAGGAGAGAAAGGAGGAGAGAAAGGAGGAGAGGTGTTCACCTGGCAGGAGCCAAGTGCATATTAAGACTTCAGCCGAGTAGGCGTTGTTTTATAGGCTCCTAATCAGATAGTTGGCTGAATCAGTCAGTTGGCTGAGCCAAGGGGGGGGAGGGGTACACCTGCAAGTGAGAGAGAGAGTAGTTGCCTTTGATTGCAAGGCATGCAACTTGGAGGCGGAGTTCTCCCCCAAGCTATTTTCGTTTACCTAAACTGAGAGGCCTCTAAGGGGTTTTCCCAAAGGGCCAGAAAGAGAAGGACCAGAGGTCCTTGATCGGCTGGGAGCCGAGCTTGAATGATTCTTTCATCAGCTTCTCGGTCTTTTATAAACCTCTATTCTGGCTGAGTTGCCAGATAGCGCCATGTATTCCAGATAGCGCCATGTATTCCAGATAACAAAAACCATATATTAATCATCCATTTAAATAGTGTACCACAATATATGACGGTAGATGAATCCAATTAAATTCTGTTTATTAAATAAATAATTTTTACACACTTAATTTTTATTATAAATATTTAAGTCACGAAACGAAATGAAAATTTATGAAACACACGAGCCTCATCCTCTGCGAAGAAAATTGAAAAAAACGAAATTTAAAGAAATTAATCAATTGAAATTAGCCAAAACACAATCCGCTATAACGGGGTCGGTTTCGAAGAACACCTGCTGGTTGAGAGACCTTCCCCCAATCCCTGATAAGTCTCCCTTCTCTCCAAATGAAAAGAAATTTACGGCAAAAATCGAAACACCGAATGTCATTAACCAAACCCGGATATATATATATATATATATATAATATAAACGAATAAACCACTCGTGCACACGCACACACACACACACACACACACACACACACGAGGAAAAGGAGACTCTGTGTCAATTCGTCCCTAGAGACCTTTTCGGCCGAGGGTTAATCCTTCGTCCAAGATATTCGAGCAAAAAGCACCCGTCACATCAATTCTTATTATCATTATTATTATTATTATTTCTACAATGAAAATATTTTATATTTACGCGTAATTTGTATGGTGTCATATTCTTATAACTACATCTTAACTGCTTAAATCAATCACCTTTCACATCAATTCTTATTATCATTATTATTATTATATTCTACAATGAAAATATTTTATATTTACGCGTAACTTAGACCCACAGTTTAACGTTGAAACCGAATGCTCTTTTAAAAATATAATTAGGATATATTTCTTTATATCCTCTCGATTACATTAGTGACTAATGATGCGGGAAACTCTGAGTAAATGGTAATATTATTATTTTCTCGAAAACTATGGGTGATAGAAAAATTCTGAAACCGGAATCAGTATCAAAAGTTCTATAAGAATCACCAAATAATTTTCGTTGTACCCTAGTGTAATTTCTCGCCGAATTGGAAAGGTTTTCACTCCGCCTTAGACCCACAGTTTAACGTGGATTCAGAAATACATCTCGTCGATTGCTCACTATTTCATCGAGATAATTAAAGCTCAGGACCTGCATTGTCTATAAGATCTGCGGGAAACTCTGAGTAAAGCCAGTAGTATGACCGAAAAGCATGTTAATGCATCATTTGAACCGAGTCAGTAGTATGACCGAAAACATGCATGATTTTCTCTTTAACGAATTGGAAAGGTTCTCACTCCGGCTTAGACCCACAGTTTAACGTGGAAACCGAACGCTCTTTTAAAAATATAATTAGGATATATTTCTTTATTATAAAGTCCTCTCGATTACATTAGTGACTAATGATCCGGGAATAGTGGGGGAAAAATATTGACATGGTAAAGACAGCAAGGAGTAATACGAGCATTAAATCTATTGGAGAAAATATAAAGATGCCATTACTCGTCCGGACCCGTTATAGCGGATTGGTACACATCATAGCTCCACCCAGCTACATCGGCAGCCAATCACTACGAACATCTGGTCTTTTGGGGCGGAGCTTGGCGATTGTGCATATAAAAGGGGATATTTTTCAGTTGGAGTAACAGTAGCTATTTTCGCGTCAGTGAATAATCATTCCCTCCACCATGGACCTGTACGTCTCCCCAGATTTGTATGAAGAGTGATACTGCAGCATTAACGGCAATTAGCTTTTCAATGCGATTGACCGTGATGAATTATTTCAACGCAAACCGTTGAAGATATTTGCAGTGACGCTCCTTACAATCCGACGCAAGGGACTACCATAGAAATGTAAGTGTCTATAATTCGATTTTATATATATGGAGAGTGTAGTATCTCGTCAAATAGATACTCGCCAAATGGCAATCAATGTTATTTGGTTACTTCTTACCCCCATTATGCTAAAATCGAAATTTTTAGGGCATCAATGTTATTCCTCGAACCAAAGATATCTTCACATAATGGGGCTGTCTGTATACTCTGTATATGTTTTAAAAGAATGAACATTATTCCTTTAAGGTCCGATGAGGATTTGACACGTGTTATACAATCTTTTGAAGAATCTCGTGATGAACACGGAGGATATACTGATCAGTCAGCAATGTCACACATCCTCCACCCTGGACCTGTACGTCTCCCCGGAATTGTATGAAGAAAGTGATACTGCAGCATAACCGCAATTAGTCTTTTTAACGCGATTGACCGTGATGAATTATTTCTAACGCAAACCGTTGAAGATATTTGCAGTGACGCTCCTTACAATCCGACGCAAGGGACTACCATAGAAATGTAAGTGTCTATAATTCGATTTTATATATATATGGAGAGTTGTAGTATCTCGTCAAATAGATACTCGCCAAAATTTTTTTATGGCAATCAATGTTATTTGGTTTACTTCTTACCCCATTATGGAAAATCGATTTTTTGGCAATCAATGTTATTCCTCTTAAATGAACCAAAGATATCTTCACATAATGGGGATCTGTCTGTATACTCTGTATATGTTTTAAAAGAATGAACATTATTCCTTTAAGGTCCGATGAGGATTTGACACGTGTTATACAATCTTTTGAAGAATCTCGTGTCATGAATACGGAGGATATACTGATCAGTCAGCAATGTCACACCGAAATAATGTAAGTGTTTTTCGATCTTTTTGGGGTAAGAAGACACAATATATTTTCATAAATTTATTAAATGAAAGAAATCAGTACAATAACCAACTACAGAATATATCGTTACAAATATACGAAAAAAACATTATACTATACAACGAGTACGTACAATTGGAAAACGGATTTTTATCTGTCTGCATACCATTTCATCGTTTCAGCGAGTGTGACACGGGTCAAATAAATTTTAAAAATTTATAAATTCTTTATCACATGACATATGCGTGAGAAATGAGACGCAGTACATTCCGCAAACATTACTAAAATATCCTTGTATACGAAATGGGTTCTATACAACTTCGGGAATATGTAACTGAGCGAAAAATTTTACAATAATAGGGTCACTCCAGGGTTGAGTACCGAGTGAATCAAAATAGTACAGGCGCTGTCTATTTTTAAAATAGACAGCGATCCAGTGAATCCTTTCATAACCGATGACATCTGTGTTCACAATAAGACTACCGCATTCTCGCGTACTTGGCAAACTCAATGTTTCATTCTTCGCAAACACTCCGATAAATTTGGAACGTGTGACTCGTTCCATTACTTTCTGAAGTGTATTAGCATCCATTTTAAAAGTCAGTGATAACGCTCCTAAATCTATCTACTTCTATTAGGGCATGCGATTCGAGATATACTAGTACACTAATAGGAGCGTCTATAGGCTTGGCGAATTCCAGCCGCACTGAGATGTTTCCGCTCTGCTGTGGGGTTAAATGGGTATTTACGCTAGCAGATAAGTCAGGTGTAATGTCAAACGGATAAAGGTTAAATTGATCAATGAATTCTTCTTGCGTTACCCCATTCCCAAGCTCATCACAATCACCTGCAATATGGGTCAGATTACTATAGGCTCTGGCACAAAGAGGTAACACAGCGTCTGATGAATAGTCCGTACCCATTGTTCCACCCAAAGCAGTACCATTAACGTATAGAGTTATATTTTTAAGTCCGAAATTCTCGAATTTAAAGGCACTCTTTTTATATTTTCCATTCACCGAAGCATGGTCCTGCATGCCGATTAATATCCTTTTAGGAAGATTTCCCAGGGCAATGTTTTCTATCTGCTTCGATGCCAACCCTGCAGGAACCGTATATAGTTTGATTTGCACTCTGTTAATAGGATATTTCACTGTAGCGTTTAGTAGATTTTTCTCAATTTCTAGTTGTTTTGGTGAACTTAATTTCACTCGCCGTACGCGGAGGTATGTGTCCATAATGTGAAGCACAACGGGCTTTGCACCCTCCTCATGATCAGCAGCCAGATTTAAGCAGATCTCAGGACTCGTGCGGGTGAGCTTTATTTTCATATCCACCCCGTAGACAAGCAACTTCTCCTGGAAAGTGAAATCTGTGTGCAACCGTCCAAAACACTCGTATATTTTCTTTTTAGAATTTTTAAATTTGTTCTTTATACTATTTTCATCTTTAGTGTGATAATATCCCTCGGCACTTAAAAAGGTAGCCTTCGCTTCTTTGGAAAAGTTGAGGACATTTTCCAGATAGGCTCGTAGATGATAGTACCCTGTGCCTGCCGATATGTTGGTCTGATTTAAATATACGTCACACTGGTTGAATATGGAGTGCAGAAAGTTTGTTTCAGGGTATACAGCATATTTGTCATCGCAGACCGTTCCATCAGAATGGGCTATACGTAGCTTAGCGTACATGTGCACACAGCTTGGATCAAAAAAGTAAGGGCCTGAGCTGGGTATCACGAATTCTATAGGTGCACTCGGGGAACTAATTGTGTTTAAAGGGTTAATTGTAATAAAGTCACTGTGCTCAATAGAAACTTGGGTTGGAGGCAGCTCGAAAAGGGACAGCTCCGATTTACAGCATTGTGAACTACATGGGTGGATGAAGCGTGCCATGGCGAAATAGTGACTCCTCTCTCGACAAGTGGTAAACAAACTATGATTCATGAGATCAATGTCCTTAGCTTATATCAGTCAAAAAAGTGGTCAACCATAGGTTTCATTCGCTTACAGAACTTCTTTTTTAATAGCCTTTTACGTTTAATAACACGTGACCCCTTCTTCTTCTGGGGAGTCCTCTTCTTCCCACCACCACGCATTTTTCTCTTTGCATCTTTGATGATTTCGTCCCTTGTACGCTTTAAATGTTTTTTTAGAGCTTCTTTAGGTTTAGCCCCGGCCAATATGTCTTCTGCAGTGTTAAGGCCTGATTGTAGCGCTTTCCTTCCAAGGTATCTGGCACCCCTCTTCAGCAAAGGAACAGCCGTACATAGTATGGATGAAAAAAATGGACCCAAGTCCACTACCGCGCTGGTATCGCACCCCTCGATAGACGGTGAAAGGCTTTCTATCCATTATAACTCAGTGCGTCGAAAGTGTAGCTTCACTGTTAAGCTCCCGTTACCGAATGGGAAGTTTTCACCCTCAATCGTTCTTATATATATTGAGATATTGGTTATTAAATTAGTTGCGACATTCACATAATGGGGTCTGTCATATGTAATACTCAAACTCCTTCCTCTATGGTTGGGGATGTGAGCAATGCGCAGCAGGCGTGCCTGTGAGTAGTATAGCCGCAAAAGGGGAGAGTGCAAGAATGTGGCAAGTGTTGACGTAATGTTGCAAAGTTGGGTGGGGGTTGGTGCAAAGGGGGTGGGGGTTGTTGCAAAGGGGGTGGGGTTGTTGCAAAGGGGGGTGGGGGGTTGCAAAAAAGAAAAAGAAAAAAGAAAGAAAAAAAGAGTACTGGCCTTTGTTGCCAACCTAGGTTGCAAGGGGCATGCAACTTGGGGGCCTCCACCAAGCTATTCCCCCCAAAGGGCCAGAGAGAAAGGAGGAGAGAAAGGAGGAGAGGTGTTCACCTGGCAGGAGCCAAGTGCACATTAAGACTTCAGCCGAGTAGGCGTTGTTTTATAGGCTCCTAATCAGCCAGAATCAGCCAGTTGGCTGAATCAGCCAATTGACTGAGCCAAGGAGAGAGAGACACCTGAAGAAGAGAGAGACGCCTGAAGGAGATAGAGACGCCTGAAGGAGAGAGAGGCACCTGTAGGAGAGAGAGAGAGATACCTAAAGGAGAGAGAGAGACGCCTGAAGGAGAGAGAGACGCCTGAAGGAGAGAGAGACGCCTGTAGGAGAGAGAGACACCTGAATGAGAGAGAGAGGAGTTCTCCCCCAAGTTATTTTCGTTTTCCTAACCTAGGAGGCCACTAAGGGGTTTTACCAAAGGGCCTGAAAGAGAAGGACCAGAGGTCCTTGCTCGGCTGGGAGCCGAGCTGGAATGAGTCTTTCACCAACTTCGCGGTCTTTTATAAGCCTCTATTCTGGCTGAATTGCCAGATAGCGCAATGTGTTCAGTTGTCAGATCGCACCATGTATGCAGATGCTCTGTTGTCACATCAAGCCATGTAATCGGGGTTTGATGTGCCAGATCGCACCATCAGATAGCGCCATGTATTCCAGAAATATTAATCATCCATTGTGTAACAATATGACGATAGTTATTCCAATTAAATTCTGTTTAAATACACCTTTATTAATTGCATGCCTTTCCAGTTTTTTTTTGCAATGATCGGATTGCTAGATATATATTATTATATATATATATATACATATATATATATATATATATACATTCTTTTCTTATGTTAGGTAAATATATATATATATATTACTTATTTTATAACATTTAATTTTAGTTTAGAAGCAAATTTAACATTAACTTCATTGAACTTAAACTTTTCGAAACAAATAACATAGTTTACCTTCGAAAACTTCATAATAGAAAATAATTAATTTTATGGTTAACTAGTTTATTTCGTTTACTATAATTATATATATAGTCTTTTAAGCAGCTTATGATATATATATATATATATATATATATATATATATATATATATATCTGAACTCTTTCAGCTAAAGACGCCTTATGTATAGAATTGGTTGTGTAATAGCTGATATTAAACTCTTTTAACATGTTCTGAAAGCACGGCTTATAATTTCCTTCCCCATATCCAATAGCACTTCAAGACATTATTGTATAGAAATAAGGTAACACAAGTACTACAAGAAATAAATCCTAAAATAATTATATAAGACCGAAGTAATGGTCTGGCGTGAATCCAATTAAACTCTGTTTATAAACATTCGAATATCAGTGGGGAAAAACGAGCGGAATTGAAAATTTATGAAACAATTCGACGATCGTCATTCCCCAAACCCGTATATATATATATATATATATATATATATATATATATATAGAGAGAGAGAGAGAGAGAGAGAGAGAGAAGAGAGATAGGATCTGATTAACAAAGTTACCCAATAAATAATTCGTTAGACAGAAAATGAATTTTTATAAGGGATGCCCAACTAATTATGACGCATATTAAATTAAAAAATAATAACAAATGTAAATAAAGCGTATATTAAAAATTTTTCGTTTTATTCTTTCCTTCTTATTGATAACTTATTTAAACTAATCTCTGTATATGTGCTTATTTAATCACAATGATTTAAGTTTAAAAGTAAAAACTGTTTTCTGTGAAAACATGATGATAATTATTTTATTCTGTTCTTCGGAAGAGCTTCAATTCGGTTACCAGATACCACTTTTTACCATTATTATGGTGAGTTGTCTCCAACTAAAAGACTTCGTTGTGAACAGCAGCTCATAACGAGAGACCTTCCCCCCAATCCCTGATAAGTCTCCCTTTACTTCAAATGAACAGTTTAACATTAGAAAATTCTGAAACCTGACTCAGTGCCAAAATGAAACACCAAATAATTGTCCCCTAGCGCAATTGGAAAGGTTTTCACCCCACCTTAGACCCACAGTTTAACATTAGAAAATTCTGAAACCTGACTCAGTGCCAAAAAAAAACACCAAATAATTGTCCCCTAGCGCAATTGGAAAGGTTTTCACCCCACCTTAGACCCACAGTTTAACATTAGAAAATTCTGAAACCTGACTCAGTGCCAAAATGAAACACCAAATAATTGTCCCCTAGCGCAATTGGAAAGGTTTTCACCCCACCTTAGACCCACAGTTTAACATTAGAAAATTCTGAAACCTGACTCAGTGCCAAAAGAAACACCAAATAATTGTCCCCTAGCGCAATTGGAAAGGTTTTCACCCCACCTTAGACCCACAGTTTAACATTAGAAAATTCTGAAACCTGACTCAGTGCCAAAAAAACACCAAATAATTGTCCCCTAGCGCAATTGGAAAGGTTTTCACCCCACCTTAGACCCACAGTTTAACATTAGAAAATTCTGAAACCTGACTCAGTGCCAAAAAGAAACACCAAATAATTGTCCCCTAGCGCAATTGGAAAGGTTTTCACCCCACCTTAGACCCACAGTTTAACATTAGAAAATTCTGAAACCTGACTCAGTGCCAAAATGAAACACCAAATAATTGTCCCCTAGCGCAATTGGAAAGGTTTTCACCCCACTTAGACCCACAGTTTAACGTTGAAACCGAATGTTCTTTTAAAATATAATTAGGATATATTTCTTTATAACCTCTCGATTACATTAGTGACTAATGATGCGGGAAATCTGAGTAAATATTTTCTCGAAAACTATGGGTGATAGAAAAATTCTGAAACCATATTTGGAATCAGTATCAAAAGTTCTATACGAATCACCAAATAATTTTCAAAGGAGAATACGAGCATTAAATCTATTGGTGAAAATATATATGTTACTCGTCCGGTCCCGTTATAGCGGATTGGTACACGTCATAGCTCCACCCAGCTACATCGGCAGCCAATCACTACGAACATCTGGTCTTTTGGGGCGGAGCTTGGCGATTGTGCATATAAAAGGGGATATTTTTCAGTTTGGAGTAACAGTAGCTATTTTCGCGTCAGTGAATAATCATTCCCTCCACCATGGACCTGTACGTCTCCCCAGACTTGTATGAAGAGAGTGATACTGCAGCATTAACGACAATTAGCCTTTTTAATGCGGTTGACCGTGATGAATTATTTACAACGCAAACCGTAGAAGATATGTGCAGTGACGCTCCTTACAATCCGACGCAAGGGACTACCATAGAAATGTAAGTGTCTATAATTAGAATTTATATATGGATGGGGTGTAGTATCTCGTCAAATAGATACTCGCCAAAAATGTCAATCAATGTTATTTTGTTACCCCATTATGCTAAAATCGAAATTTTATGGCATTCAATGTCCTCGAACCAAAGATATCTTCACATAATGGGGATCTGTCTGTATACTCTGTATATGTTTTAAAAGCATTATTCCTTTAAGGTCCGATGAGGATTTGACACGTGTTATACAATCTTTTGAAGAATCTCGGAATACGGGGGTATACTGAACAGTCAACAATGTCACACATCCTCCACCATGGACCTGTACGTCTCCCCGGAATTGTATGAAGAACGTGATACTGCAGCATTAACCGCAATTAGTCTTTTCAATGCGATTGACCGTGGCGAATTATTTTCAACGCAAACCGTAGAAGATATTTGCAGTGACGCTCCTTACAACCGACGCAAGGGACTACCATAGAAATGTAAGTGTCTATAATTAGAATTTTTATATGGAGAGGTAGTATCTCGTCAAATAGATACTCGCCAAAAATGTCAATCAATGTTATTTGGTTATCCCCATTATGCTAAAATCGAAATTTTTATGGCATTCAATGTCCTCGAACCAAAGATATCTTCACATAATGGGGATCTGTCTGTATACTCTGTATATGTTTTAAAAGCATTATTCCTTTAAGGTCCGATGAGGATTTGACACGTGTTATACAATCTTTTGAAGAATCTCGGAATAGGGAGGATATACTGATCAGTCAACAATGTCACACCGAAATAATGTAAGTGTTTTTCGATCTTTTTGGGATAAGAAGACAATATATTTTCATAAATTTATTAAATGAAAGAAATCAGTACAATAAACAACTACAGAATATATCGTTACAAATATACGAACAAAAACATTATAATATACAACGAGTACGTACAATTGGAAAACGGTTTTTTATCTGTCTGCATACCATTTCATCGTTTCGGCGAGTGTGACACGGGTCAAATAAATTTAAAAAATTTATAAATTCTTTATCATTTGACATATGCATGAGAAATGAGACGCAGTACATTCCGCAAACATTAGTAAAATATCCTTGCATGCGAAATGGGGTCCACACAACTTCGGGAATATGTAACTGAGCGAGAAATTTTACAATAATAGGGTCACTCCAGGGTTGAGTACCGAGTGAATCAAAATAGTACAGGCGCTGTCTATTTTTAAAATAGACAGCGATCCAGTGAATCCCTTCATTACCGATGATGTCTGTGTTCACAATAAGACTACCGCATTCTCGCGTACTTGGCAAACTCAATGTTTCATTCTTCGCAAACACGCCGATAAATTTGGAACGTGTGACTCGCTCCATTACTTTCTGAAGTGTATTAGCATCCATTTTAAAAGTCAGTGATAACGCTTCTAAATCTATCTACTTCTATTAGGGCTTGCGATTCGAGATATACTAGTACACTAATAGGAGCGTCTATAGGCTTGGCGAATTCCAGCCGCACTGAGATGTTTCCGCTCTGCTGTGGGGTTAAATGGGTATTTACGCTAGCAGATAAGTCAGGTGTAATGTCAAACGGGTAAAGGTTAAATTGATCAATGAATTCTTCCTGCGTTACCCCATTACCAAGCTCATCACAATCACCTGCAATATGGGTCAGATTACTATAGGCTCTGGCACAAAGAGGTAACACAGCGTCTGATGAATAGTCCGTACCCATTGTTCCACCCAAAGCAGTGCCATTAACGTATAGAGTTATATTTTTAAGTCCGAAATTCTCGAATTTAAAGGCACTCTTTTTATATTTTCCATTCACCGAAGCGTGGTCCTGCATGCCGATTAATATCCTTTTAGGAAGATTTCCCAGGGCAATGTTTTCTATCTGCTTCGATGCCAACCCTGCAGGAACCGTATATAGTTTGATCTGCACTCTGTTAATAGGATATTTCACTGTAGCGTTTAGTAAATTTTTCTCAATTTCTAGTTGTTTTGGTGAACTTAATTTCACTCGCCGTACGCGGAGGTATGTGTCCATAATGTGAACCACAACGGACTTTGCACCCTCTTCTTGATTCGCATCCAGATTTAAGCAGATCTCAGGACTCGTGCGGGTGAGCTTTATTTTCATATCCACCCCGTTCACAAGCAACTTCTCCTGGAAAGTGAAATCTGTGTGCAACCGTCCAAAACACTCGTATATTTTCTTTTTAGAATTTTTAAATTTGTCCTTTATACTATTTTCATCTTTAGTTTGATAATATCCCTCCGCACTTAAAAAGGTAGCCTTCGCTTCTTTGGAAAAGTTGAGGACATTTTCCAAATAGGCTCGTAGATGATAGTACCCCGTGCCTGCCGATATGTTGGTCTGATTTAAATATACGTCACACTGGTTGAATATGGCGTGCAGAAAGTTTGTTTCAGGGTATACAGCATATTTGTCATCGCAGACCGTTCCATCAGAATGGGCTATACGTAGCTTAGCGTACATGTGCACACAGCTTGGATCAAAAAAGTAAGGACCTGAGCTGGGTATCACGAATTCTATAGGTGCACTCGGGGAACTAATTGTGTTTAAAGGGTTAATTGTAATAAAGTCACTGTGCTCAATAGAAACTTGGGTTGGCGGGAGCTCAAAAAGGGACAGCTCCGATTTACAGCATTGTGAACTACATGGGTGGATGAAGCGTGCCATGGCGAAATAGTGACTCCTCTCTCGACAAGTGGTAAACAAACTATGATTCATGAGATTCATCCTTAGCTTATATCAGTCAAAAAAGTGGTCAACCATAGGTTTCATTCGCTTACAGCATTTCTTTTTTGATAGCCTTTTACGTTTAATACCACGTGACCCCTTCTTCTTCCGGGGAGCCTCTTCTTCTTCTTCCCGCCACCACGCATTTTTCTCTTTGCATCTTTGATGATTTCGTTCCGTGTACGCTTTAAATGTTTTTTTAGAGCTTCTTTAGGTTTAGCCCCGGCCAATATGTCTTCTGCAGTGTTAAGGCCTGATTGTAGCGCTTTCCTTCCAAGGTATCTGGCACCCCTCTTCAGCAAAGGAACAGCCGTACGTAGTATGGATGAAAAAATGGATCCAAGTCCACTACCGCGCTGGTATCGCATCCCTCGATAGACGGTGAAAGGCTTTCTATCCATTATAACTCAGTGCGTCGAAAGTGTAGCTTCACTGTTAAGCTCCCGTTACCGAATGGGAAGTTTTCGCCCTCAATCGTTCTTATATATATTGTGATATTGGTTATTAAATTAGTTGCGACATTCACATAATGGGGTCTGTCATATGTAATACTCAAACTCCTTCCTCTATGGTTGGGGATGTGAGCAATGCGCAGCAGGCGTGCCTGGGTATCCCCAACAAACTGGTGCTCCACTATATTACTGTAAATATAGCACATGTCTGGGGACCTTTCAGCCAATTTCTCCATCTTCAATTGATACATTAATCTGGACAAGTTATACTGTGTCTCGTGAAATGTGTCTCTTTGGAAGGCTGCGCTATATCGGCCGTTGGTTAGAATTTTGAACTTTCTATGTTCTTTAAGACGTCTGTTAGTCTTTGATTTTAGGATTAGTGTATGTGCAGGGTTGTTTACGATTTCATATACTAAATCATTCGTAAGGTTTGAGTTTCTTAAACTTACGTTTAAGCCTCTCACAACATCCTCGGCCGAACCATATTGACCCGGCCCTAGTCTTACTTCTGTACTGTAATACCGTGCAATCTTAGTCCGAGCGATGCGCATAGTTTCATCCATAGCTACCCCAGCTTTTTCACACTCGTCAATGTCTCTAAGAATCGTAAAAACGGTTTCTTTATGTTCAATATTTAAAAAGACGGTGTCCAGCTGAATTTCGCATATCCCCACCTCATACGAATCACGACCCAATTCAATGTGCCCATGGAGTTCTGTTACAAAGTTGGCTAGTGTGTTGTTAGGGTGTACAGACAGGGACGAGGAGGACGGGAGTGTGACGTAGAAATGGTTAGGAGCCATGTTGCATACTATTTAAGCTTCATTATTGCATCAGCTTTTATATAGGTGTTGAAGCTTTCTGGGTACCCTAGCCATTTCACCAGGTACATTTTTCTCCTTCCTGAACCTTTGCTTCCTAAAATTTTCTCAATTTTAAACACATTTTTTTCTAAATTAAACGCAACTTTCTGCAATTCCTCGCGGTAAAAGCCTCCTGAGATTTCTTCCCCATTCAAATCTTCAATGTAATACATCATTATCTCACCTTTAGGTCTCACAGCCCTAACTTTAAAAATCTCGCGTGTCCATCCTTGCTCAAAACCCTTTGCGAATTTATTCCCCGAACGCGACAGCCTTACATAATCATTGATTTTGAAGCGCGCAGAGTGTGGTGGTGGTGGTGGTGATCCATCTCTTCTCGGGAGCGTACCTCTTTCTAAAACTTCGTTAGGTGTTGCCCCAATCGTGCGATGGTGTGAGCGGTTGTAGGATGATGCCAATGATTCCAGAATGTCTAGAAATCTGTATGTGTTTTTATGTGTAAAATAACGGTGCATGCGTTCCTTTATAGTGCGCTGAACTCTTTCAGCTAAAGAAGCCTTATGTATAGAATTGGTTGTGTAATAGCTGATATTAAACTCTGTCAACATGTTCTGAAAAGCACGGCCTATAAATTCCTTCCCCATATCCGTACAAAAATAGCCAGGAACCCTGTTTTCTTTTAACATTAGCGTTTTGGTGGCTTTAGCAACTGTTTCAGGTGATTTATTTTTCAGAGGAACTAGCCACAGATATCTAGAGAATACGTCTATTATGAATAGAATGTAGCGGTAACCATTGTTATACACAGAATAATATCTTTGCATGTCTGTTAAATCTGCTTGCCAAATAGAATCAATCGAGGAAGCCGTTGTCTTGGCTGTTTTAAACCTTTTTCTCACAGGCTTATGAAGCGTATAAGCGTCCTGCTCCCTCAAAAATCTTTCAACATCTTTTTTTCCTACTCCGTAAACACTTCTGTACAGTCTATCTACGCCGCCGTAAGAGGATGGGGTAGAAATGTCATAATAGCGTTTAGTTAATACGTTAGCCATTTGCGTATTTTAGAGGCACGTGGGTAGGGTTGGTTTAACCTCTTCTTGCTCCTCTTCAAAGGTGTTACCGCAGGGGGTGACGGCGCCTTCAATTGTGTCACAGGCGTTGCATGTTCCAAGTCTTTTAACCTGTTCAGATTTCCTATCAACGTTTTAGGGACATTTATTTGTTGTAGTCTTGCTTTAATATGCTTCCATCCTGATGGTGTGGCGTATCCCACTTTCTCACCAGATCATGGACAATGTCTACGATATTCGATCCCTGTACCTTTGATCCTTCCACAATGATCTCCCCTGTATCGGTCCATTGTACGGCGGGATCCTCATTCAATAGATTATAAAGACTTAAGCCTTTACTCCTCAATGTAAGTGCGAGGGTATTTTTTAATACATGTTCGATATGTTGTGTGGCTAATCTTTTTGGTTGGTCAGCTGTGTCGTCGGGCACAGATCCTATGTCACCATCGTCCCCTGTGCTGTGCCTAATAACCACAGGAATCTCTGTAGGGCTCTTATAATTTTCGTACTCGTGAAGAAATTTCTGCAGAGCTTCTTGGTATAAGATTCTTTTCTCATCAGGTGTTTTTTCACTGTTTAATAGGGCTAACAATTCGCTTTCCATTCTTTTAAGTCTGCTTTTACGGGGATCTAGATACGTGTCTGAATTTGCCACAGATACCTCAAGGGTTACAAACATACCTGTGGCCAGCTTCACAACAACCTACGCCCGTATAAAACTTTGGGGTCTATTGCATTCTCTTGGGCGGAGAGTATTGTATGCCGATACAGATAGCGTGATATTCACAGAGAGGGAGGGTGAATACATGCCCACTATTGGGGAGTTCCTCGGCGAGCTCACTGATGAGATCAAGGAGTTCTCCCCCAAGCTATCCCCCTCAAAGGGTCAGAAAGGAGGGAAAGGAGGAGAAGAAGGCGTAAATGGCTTGAGTTGCCAGATACCACTTTTTAGCGATACCATTGTATACACTATTATAGACTCCTAATCAGACAGTTGGCTTAGAAGGCGTAAATGGCTTGAGTTGCCAGATACCACTTTTTAGCGATACCATTGTATACATTATCATATTTCTTAAAAGTTGGTTTAGAATACCGGTAGTAGGTTTAGAATGCGTAACATGATATAATTAAGTAAAACAACATTGCATCATTCTGTTTATTATAAATATATAGAAAATAAATATACATTTCATAATAATTGAGGAATATGCATATAATCATAACATTACAGGAAATATATACACACAATTATGGAGATATATATATAAAATAAATATACATTTCAAATAGAAATAAATATACATTTCAATAATAATAGAAATATGCATATAATCATAACAGTACATGGGAAATATCACGCAAAATATATAAATACATTTCAATAATAATAGAAATATGTATATAATCATAACAGTACAGGAGAAATATTACGCAAAATATATAAATACATTTCACTCTTTTTTCAAAATACTAAACTCGGTCTTAATCGAGTTTACAATTACATCATTATTGCTCTGCTTTACGCACTATATGCGGCTTAATAATATTTCACCGCTTAAAGTATAGGGAAACCTGTATTCGATATGAAGGGCTTTCATATCGTTCAGTACTATTTTTGTTCCCACTTTACAACCGGTTGGTAAGTCATCTTTAAATACATCTAGAATACAATCAAAAGCACGCACAAAGAGTTCATCGTTAGCTACATTATTAAACACAAGTTTATAAACACGCTTTTCCAATCGAGGGTTTATTTCTACCGACTCGAGCTTTTCAATCGTGAACTCACTCAACATAGCGGCAATTGAAATAATCTTCTAAATCGTTACGACAACTTCGCGTTATATAAAGAAATAGTTCTTCAGTGTGAACGGTGTAGGTGAGCTCAGCCTTGTACCGATCAATTGCTTTGTACCAAAGTTCATGGTATTTCAAAGAGTCTAAACTTTTTAAATAAACGTCCAGCACTAGACCATTCTCACCAGCCCTACACTTGGTAAACCCATCGAGCAGAGCGATGTATGCGTATTCAAGTACTGTATCAAAATAAAGCATGTCCGTAACACGCGCGTCTAATATAGGTTTCAGCTTGCGGAATCCGACGATTTCAAACATTCTGTCGAGGATGAAACGGTTTCGCGTAGGAACAAGAGCGTTATTATCAGAAGCATTCTTCCACATCAGCCGTATATCAATGCACGGCCGATCGTTATTTATACACAACGTACATACAACGGCGTATGAGGGTGCGTCACTAATCTGCTCTCTTCTTGTACCTACGTTAGCAGGTATTTTATAACGATCTTCACTCCACTTCTCAACTATCACGAAGATTCTATTCATCTCCTCGACACTTAAATAAACCCGTTTGTTTGTTAGGCTACATTCCGTTTCCAGTACATAGCTAATGGTACCGGAATTACGCCTGAACACGCGCAACGATTTCGTCACGGACACATCGTACGAGGCGTTGAGAATGCTGCTCAAAGGAAGTTCCATCGTATTCGAGGAGCGCACGTCCACTCGGTTCAAGCTCTGAGATAACTATGAGCCGTGTGAGGCACGCAGGTAGGCAGGAACGGTTCGACGGGCGGCTGACTCGATGATACGTGAATGGGCTTGTTCGTATGATCCGCGAGTCGTACCGAATTGTTGTACATATTTGTTTTTCCGGTACAAGAATTAATTTCATCACTACCAGCCTACGCACCAGACATTTTACCTCAGGATAAGAACTAGGAACATTTTATGTTTTACTAAACATCTTCACACTCCGGCGCACTATTTGAGAGGAATATATGCTCATATTTTTCCTTTCTGCCCATCAAACGATACTCGTCTCTAAAGTCTGTTAAAAATTCACGCAGGGCACTAGCCACAACCTCACTACGAACCTCATCATGATATACGTTAATATAGTGATAAAAATACTTAAGATTGTCCATGATCACGAGATTCACATTTTCAGTCGTAGGGTATGAGTAATCGACATGGTGTAGCATGACGTAATACCGCTTGTCACATCACCCATCAGCAAGACTCATTATCCATACCTGCTGCTTCTCTTCTGCACGCGTTGTTTCTTTTACTTCACGGTGTATGTGAGACTTTATAAAGTTTAGCTCTGCAGTATACTTCAGCACATCGTCTGTGCAACGAAAGCCTTCAACGGTCTCACCAGAACATCCGTAGAGTATTTGTACATCTTGGAACTTCGCACAATCCAATGTGTTTTTAAAAGAGGCATAGGAGGGAGGAATAGGAAGTTTTTCGGTATCCACCACATCCTGGCACTTTACTGAATACCATTTCGTAAACGTTGTACAAGCAATATTAAAGGTAACCATTTGAATACACGTCTGATCTGAATACACGTCTGATCTCTCGGGCTTACTGCGGTCGACTAACCACGCAGGGATTCCCAGATAGTAGCATGACTCACGGTCTTACAGTGGGCGGAGCTTAGAACTTTCACCTACACACACACACACACACACACACACAAAGGAGAAAGTGAAACGCTATTTGAAACATGATTTATTTAACAAACGAGATAATCAAGTTATATATATTTACAAATACGATTTAATAAACGAGATAGTCAAGTTAATATATATATATATATATATAATATATAATATATATATATATATATATATATATTATTTACAAATAGATACGATTATATACAAGACGTGTGAGTTAGAAGCATCATTGGTATCCAAAGGGTACGGTATCATAGGTACCAGGTAACTGGTAACGTTTCCTATAGGTGTTACGGCACACCTTCGTACCCCTAAGTTCCTTCACGCCCCCAGCTTCTGCCCCGAAAATTGTGGGTGCCTACAATTAGTTGGGAGGTTGTTCATCCAAACATACTAGATCCTTCAACGATCAAAGTTAACAACCTCCCGATTCGCATGGTTGAGCGTAATACCCTTTGCCTTCACGATATATTTCATTTCCTCCCCCACCCTGACCCGTACCCATAAGTCTTAGGTCCTGTTGAGCAAAAGAGTCGGCGTATGCGTTGTCCCCATACTCATCCCTTGATCTCATCAGTGAGCTCGCCGAGGAACTCCCCAATAGTGGGCATGTATTCACCCTCCCTCTCTGTGAATATCACGCTATCTGTATCGGCATACAATACTCTCCGCCCAAGAGAATGCAATAGACCCCAAAGTTTTATACGGGCGTAGGCTGTTGTGAAGCTGGCCACAGGTATGTTTGTAACCCTTGAGGTATCTGTGGCAAATTCAGTGTTGTTGTACTTTATTACGTAAGTATTACCTACATTCACGATCTCCATGACCTCTTTATCGGGGGCATTGGCATAATCCCAGACATCGCTATAACTTTGTGCCAAATGAATGCTCCCTCTGCCGGTATTCTGCGCAAATTTTCCCCATAGACTGTTTAGACACAACTTTGCACTAAAGCGCTTGCCAGGATTCTTTACAATTTGGAACGATCAAGTTGTATACCTTCGCGGTCGCGGTAACGTTGAATATAGGCAGACTTTTCATCTTCGGTATCAACTCCTCGCGGATACCCTGATGCCTCAACCTTATCCTTCAAAAAGGTTTTATATATGGTGTGAAAAGGTTGGGTAGCTTCTGAAACCTCCACACCTCATGTATCTTCAGTATTCTATAACCATGGCGTACGGCTAGGGCCAACTCAGGACTTGTATATACGCCTCTGATCTTACGCTGGTGGGGTATATGGTTACATTCGCCGTTATCCTCTTCCGCGCACTTCACGCACAGGGGAAACATGAGCTTGTCGTCGATAACGACAGGTAAGATCGGCATCCATAAATTGCGTGGGGGAGTACGTCTACGAAAGAGAGCCCAAAGTAACGATCATTCAAATTTTTTGAAAATTCATTGATGGAGGTAGGCTAGGTCCCACCAGTTTTCTCAGGAGCGCCCACGGGGTACGGATTGCTCTTCATCACGTATGGGTATAAAGAACAGAAATCGTAGTAATGGAGCTTCACGCCCTCCGTAGGTGGAAAGTATAGTCTGAAAGGATTTGTACGTCCTCCAAACAAGCTATCACCACATTTGAGAGGATCCAGCACCATTGAACGCTTGATCGTTTTTATTTCCTCACGGTACACCTCGTCTGTCTCCATCCGTGCATCATATTCATGGCTCCCACAAGACTTTGTGAGTGAACTGTGATCCTATAAGTTGATCGCGGGTGCGGGTCGATGCAAGACAGTCGGCAGGAGACCTACCGTGGATATCTCCGGTGATTCCGCACTCAGGACGGGGGCATCCATGCCACCAAAGAACCAAAAAAAAAAACAAAGCAACCGTTAAAGGAGTACACAGTCTTCACACCAGTGACACGGTTTTCACTTAACCCATCAACCCAAAAAACACGTCCATTAATCTTAATGGGTACTTCACCCGTGTTGCGGGCGTGCTTTATGTATACACCTGTCTGTTGCTGTAGGTGTATGAGCCAGTAAATAGCCTTGTGCCCGTAACTGCGGGGATTGTTTCGGTGAATAATGGCTAAGGTGTCTTTCGGCATGAAGTTATTCTTGAACACCGTAAAACATAATGAATGCGATGGTGGTTGCGACTTGCAGTGGATCGCATTTGAAACGGGCTATGTACATCCTTCTAAAGGCCTGGAAACATACTCTAAGCACGCGCACATCATTCACGCAATAACGCTCACATTCATCAGCTATATTATAAGGGTTACTTTCATTAAAACTGTCGTAGTATCGATCAAAGTCTTCACGTTCATCCATACAGTCAAAATAATGTTTGGGGGGTGGTGGGCCTACGTAGTTTAAAGTCTCGCTGGTGAGGAAAGTGTAAGGGAAGTATCCTTTGGAAACTTCAGCTGCTACTCCCATCACCTTGGGTAGCTTTGCTAATTTACAAGGTGTGAATATAAAGTATCTTTAAATTGTACATTGCCTCTTATCTGCATCTGTATTAATTTGTTGCCTCTTTTCAATGGATCACCTGTAAATATCTCAGAGGATTCGTGTTCAAGCAACTCCTTATAAAGGAACTGCGTCAAACTTTGCCCGTTATGCGAGAATATACACAGTCATTTTTTTGAACTTGTCGGCTAACTTGACAATATAGGACACAAATAGTTTCACAGGACTATCGCGGACATTCGTTTTAAAAACGTTTGTCCGTTTACCACATTTGTGGCACTCGTCACATTCGATACCCATACACTCATCACAGATGATCTGGCTCACAAGTAAATGTGGAATTACCTCTTTGGTTTCAGCTTTCGTATATGTTTCTATATCGTAGTATACAGTTATACAAGGGTTATTTTTAGGCTTAGCATCTTTCATATAATATACATGCTTTACTCCATCCGCCTTATATTCCTCCTGGCAAGTAGGACAGTGAATTACGTCACACTTGTGCTTAAATTTTCCCAAATTATCCATTGTGTGAAACATACCACATTCACAGATTCTCATTTTCCCGCACGTGCCAATTGATTTATGGAAATCAAAACAGCTATTATTGAAAAATGTGCGTCTACACACATCACAGTCTCTCTTCTCAGCTTCAACTACACGGCTTTCACATTTGGTGCTTTTACACTGCTCACATACCATGTGACATTCTTTACAATGTCTCACTATATCATCCGCAAACTCGAGGCACCCCTTACACAAATCATGATGTCTCCCATATTTTCGACTTTTGTCATAACTCGCGTAAAGCCACCTTATATTACGGATGGGGAGATACGTTGTCCCTGACAATCCTAAAATAAGTAGGGGTCTTGTACGATCTCTCACACAGCTTTTAAAAACATACACAGTCCACCGACGATCATCCAACCCAAATACAACTATGTGGACATTCATTTCCTGTTCAACCCTTGTCAGCTCTTCAGGACCCATATTACAGTCAAATTCAAGTTCACAGTCTACAGCTAGTTTACGGGCACGCTCCACGACTAGTAGCAGCCAAATTTTTTGAGTCCGTGTATTTTGTACAGTAAACATACGTGCTAAGAGTACTGCTATAAAGCCGCAACCACGATCGACGTTTATATGCTTTCGGTAAATAGTCGGAGAATTGAAGTTAAGAGTATACGGTATGGCACTATGACCCGCAACACGGAATACACGGTCAATATTTACCGTGAAGTTGTCCATATTGAAGGCTATACTACTTTGGGCGGCTTGCATTATACGTCCTAATATATATTCTACATCTTCAGCCGCCAAACGTCTAAATGGCAATATCACCCAATAATCGTCTACATCACCGTCATCTGACCCGAATCCAAAGGACAGACTCGTCCTGACTTCAAGCTCGTCGCGATTCTGAAGAGCAAACTCTATAATACGCTGTACAACCCGGCGTAGCCCCGCTCAATTCCATTGCTATACATGGCTCTAGGGTCGACCTGACTCTATACGATTTCTAGTCAGGCTGGGTGGGGGCTGCGGATCGCACCAATTCGAGCGTTGTAGCATCCTCAACAGAACGGGGGGCGGCGGATGAATTTGTGGATATATCAGCGGAAGGTGCTGATGGGGGGCCTGTTGCGTAGGATGTTGAGGGTTGGGGATCTATTATTGTAGACTTAACAGAACGGGGGGCGGCGGATGAATAAGGGGATATATTAGCCGGAGGTGCTGCTGGGGGCCTTGTTGCGTAAGAGGTTGAGGGTTGGGGATCTATTACCGCTGCAACAGGCGCGTATTTCGGGCGCTTTATACCTGACGTGGGGTTCTCACACCTCCGCTTTGGACGTGCTACCGGTATCGCTGGTGAGGGTTCGTTGGCAGGGGAGGAGATCACAAGTACACTGTCGTCGAGGTCATCCGTAATGTCAATGATGGGGTGCTCTACCTCATCGTCATTCACGGTGCTGTGGGAGAAGAAAGCAAAATATAAGGAACAACACTCAAAATTTGTAATATTTTGTAAATGACCCACTTAGGAGTGTGACGTGTTAGAAATGGACTCTGTAGAAAAATTCAGATTCACGAGCCCATCCACATGTATTATATCTGGACCTACAGGATGTGGTAAAACTGTGTTTATGCTTAAAATCATTAAAGAAAAGGGAGAGATGTTCTCGAAATTTGTGCATAAAGTTATATGGTGCTATTCGACGTATCAATCAGTGTTCAACGAGTACCAAGATGATATTTCGTTCCACAAAGGCGTATATGATGTTAATTCATTAAAGGGAAATGAACATACAATCATTGTAATTGACGATCTCATGTTGGAGATGGATAAAACGTTTGCCGAGACATTTACAGTATTCTCCCACCATCTTAACATAAGCGTGTTCTTCATCAATCAGAATCTATTTTTCAAAAATAGATACATGCGCGATGTGTCGTTAAATACGCAATATCTAGTCTTATTCGCGCAACGTAGAGATGTATCACAAATTGGGGTATTAGCCAATCAAATGTTCCCGAATCAGCGTAAGGAGTTTTTGGAAGTTTATAAAGAAGCTACAAGCACGCGTTATGGATATTTGCTTTGCGACCTTCATCCGCGAAACACGTTTAGAGTGCTTCTGCGAACGAATATATTTCGAAACGAGCCTGAAACGGTGTATATTCCAGAATGACAAAGAGACTAAAGAAATACCGTGAATTAATAAAATTCTATCATCGACTGCCCAGGGCAATGCAGCAGATGTTTATTAAAAATATCGATGCCGACTTTTTAAAATGCATCTGTGAAATCTGTCTTAACGTTATAAATTGCAATGTATCAATGAAAACCCATCAGAATGCTCGCCTACGCCGCTACAAGAACATAATACGTGCACTCGCTCGTAAAAGTCAAACTGTAGCGAAGAAAAAACGAATTATTGTACAAACAGGAGGGTAATTTCTCCCTATCTTATTTTCAGTTTTGGGTCCTTTACTGACTAGATTAATATAATGAAGAAAGTGGTAGTGATTCCCCACGAGGTGTACGCTTCACTGCAAAGGAATCCAGACACGGATCTAGATCCCCGTAAAGCAGACTTAAAAGAATGGAAAGCGAATTGCTAGCTCTATTAAACAGTGAAAAAACACCTGATGAGAAAAGAATCTTATACCAAGAAGCTCTGCAGAAATTTCTTCACGAGTACGAAAATTATAAGAGCCCTACAGAGATTCCTGTGGTTATTAGGCACAGCACGGGGGACGATGGACATGGCGACATAGGATCTGAGCCCGACGATACAGCTGACCAACCAAAAAGATTAGCCACACAACATATCGAACATGTATTAAAAAGCACCCTCCCACATACATTGATGAGTAAAGGCTTAAGTCTTTATAATCTATTGAATGAGGATCCAGCCATACAATGGACCGATACAGGCGACCTCATTGTGGAAGGATCAAAGGTACAGGGATCGAATATCGTAGACATTGTCCATGATCTGGTGAGAAAGTGGGATAGGCCATCACCATCAGGATTGAAGCATATTAAAGCAAGACTACAACAAATAAATGTCCCTAAAACGTTGATAGGAAATCTGACAGGTTAAAAACTTGGAACATGCAACGCATGTGACAGAATTGAAGGCGCCGTCACCCCCGGCGGTAACACCTTTGAAGAGGAGCAAGAAGAGGTTAAACCAACCCTACCCACGTGCCTCTAAAATACGCAAATGGCTAACGTATTAACTAAACGCTATTATGACGTTTCTAACCCATCCTCTTACGGCGGCGTAGATAGACTGTACAGAAGTGTTTACGGAGTAGGAAAAAAGATGTTGAAAGATTTTTGAGGGAGCAGGACGCTTATACGCTTCATAAGCCTGTGAGAAAAAGGTTTAAAACAGCCAAGACAACGGCTTCCTCGATTGATTCTATTTGGCAAGCAGATTTAACAGACATGCAAAGATATTCTGTGTATAACGATGGTTACCGCTACATTCTATTCATAATAGACGTATTCTCTAGATATCTGTGGCTAGTTCCTCTGAAAAATAAATCACCTGAAACAGTTGCTAAAGCCACCAAAACGCTAATGTTAAAAGAAAACAGGGTTCCTGGCTATTTTTGTACGGATATGGGGAAGGAATTTATAGGCCGTGCATTTCAAAACATGTTGACAGAGTTTAATATCAGCTATTACACAACCAATTCTATACATAAGGCTTCTTTAGCTGAAAGAGTTCAGCGCACCATAAAGGAACGCATGCACCGTTATTTTACACATAAAAACACATACAGATTTCTAGACATTCTGGAATCATTGGCATCATCCTACAACCGCTCACACCGTCGCACGATTGGGACAACACCTATCGAAGTTTTAGAAAGAGGTACGCGCCCGAGAAGAGATGGATCACCACCACCACCACACTCTGCGCGCTTCAAAATCAATGATTATGTAAGGCTGTCGCGTTCGGGGAATAAATTCGCAAAGGGTTTTGAGCAAGGATGGACACGCGAGATTTTTAAAGTTAGGTGTATGAGACCTAAAGGTGAGATAATGATGTATTGCATTGAAGATTTGAATGGGGAAGAAATCTCAGGAGGTTTTTACCGCGAGGAATTGCAGAAAGTTGCGTTTAATTTAGAAAAAAATGTGTTTAAAATTGAGAAAATTTTAGGAAGCAAAGGTTCAGGAAAGAGAAAAATGTACCTGGTGAAATGGCTAGGGTACCCAGAAAGCTTCAACACCTATATAAAAGCTGATGCAATAATGAAGCTTAAATAGTATGCAACATGGCTCCTAACCATTTCTACGTCACACTCCCGTCCTCCTCGTCCCTGTCTGTACACCCTAACAACACACTAGCCAACTTTGTAACAGAGCTCCACGGGCACATTGAATTGGGTCGTGATTCGTATGAGGTGGGGATATGTGAAATTCAGCTGGACACCATCTTTTTAAATACTGAACATAAAGAACCCGTTTTTACGATTCTTAGAGACATTGACGAGTGTGAAAAAGCTGGGGTAGCTATGGATGAGACTATGCGTATCGCTCGGACTAAGGCTGCACGGTATTACAGTACAGAAGTAAGACTAGGACCGGGTCAATATGGTTCGGTCGAGGATGTTGTGAGAGGCTTAAACGTAAGTTTAAGAAACTCAAACCTTACGAATGATTTAGTATATGAAATCGTAAACAACCCTGCACATACACTAATCCTAAAATCAAAGACTAACAGACGTATTAAAGAACACAGAAAGTTCAAAATTCTAACCAACGGCCGATATAGCGCAGCCTTCCAAAGAGACACATTTCACGAGACACTGTATAACTTGTCCAGATTAATGTGTCAATTGAAGATGGAGAAATTGGCTGAAAGGTCCCCAGACATGTACTATATTTACAGTAATATAGTGGAGCACCAGTTTGTTGGGGATACCCAGGAGTAGTATAGCCGCAAAAGGGGAGAGTGCAAGAATGTTGCAGGTTATTATGCAATGTTGCAAGGGGTGGGGGTTGTTGCAAAGGGGTGGGGTTGTTGCAAATGGGGGTGGGGTTGTTGCAAAGGGTGGTGGTGGGTTGTTGCAAAGGGGGTGGGGGTTTCAAAAAAAAAGAAAAAAAGATAAAAAAAGAAAGAAATTCTCCCAAAGGGGGGATGCTGCAGGTGCAACAAGGAAAACTTGGAGGCGGCGTTATCCCCCAAGAGAAAGAAGGAGGAGAGAAAGGAGGAGAGAAAGGAGGAGGAGAAGTGTTCACCTGGCAGGAGCCAAGTGCACATTAAGACTTCAGCCGAGTAGGCGTTGTTTTATAGGCTCCTAATCAGCCAGTTGGCGTAAATGGCTTGAGTTGCCAGATACCGCGATACCATTGTATACATTATTATAGACTCCTAATCAGCCAGTTGGCTGTAAATGGCTTGAGTTGTCAGATACCTCTTTTTAGCAGTATTATTGTATACATTATTATTATATACACCTAATCAGCCAGTTGGCGTAAATGGCTTGAGTTGCCAGATTTACCTTAAATTTACCTTAAAGCGCTTCTGCCTCAAGGGTGCGCTGCTCCCACGAAGTCCACTCAGCGCCTCCTGAGGCGGGGCCACGACGGGGTCGCCACCCTTCTTTTCTCTTGCTCCTGCCATACGATTTGGTCCCCTATTGAATTTGTGGGGTCTGGTCTGGCAGAGGAATACCCTGACACTGTGGGTTGGTCGGGTATGTTGGCTAAAAACATGTCCAAGTGTTTTTTAAAAGTATCTACTGGGACTGCACTTATATCTCTAAGGTACTGAGGCAAGGAGTTAAACAGGCGAGAACCCTGCCTAGAGATACTATTATATTGAAGGGTTTGAATCCTTCTCCAACTGTTTGGTGGGAGGTGATATTTTTTACACATTCTGCCAGTTCTTGTTAAGGTGGGCACAATTGGTTCAGTATTGGGGTCAACTAAAAGCCCTTCTAGAATTTTCCAGGTGTAGATTAGGATGTATCTCTCAAACCTTCTCTCTATGGAATAAAGGTTGAGGCCTCTAAGCCTATCCCAGTAATTTAATTTGTTTTTACTCACCTGTTGCCCATCAGGTTGTTTAATATACGAGGTAAAGGTTCTTTGTAGGCCCTCAATTTTTTGCAATTCATTCTGTTTGTGGGGAAACCATAATTGAGAGCAGTAGTCAATGCGTGGAAGGACAAGTGATTTCCACAGGGTAAGCATGGTCATACTGTCCCTAGTTCTGAATGTCCTCAGTATATATCCTATTAGTTGTTTGCATGATGAGGTTACTTTGTCAATGTGCCTGTTGAATGTTGCATCTTCAGATAATATAATCCCTAGATCCCTGACATGATCAGTTTGTGCAATATCTTTTCCTGTGGGTCCAGTGTAGTTGAATTGTTCTTTCAGGTATTTATTTGGTCCATACTTAATTAGTTCAAATTTGTCTTCATTGAAGGCCATATTGTTTGCATCTGCCCATGCATATATAGTTTGTAGATCTTTTTGTAGCTCTACACAGTCTTCTTTTTCTGTAGTTGGTCTTAGTATTCTGGTATCATCTGCGAATGACAGGAGAGAGCTTCCTAGGTTACAGTTTATATTGTTTAGCATTATAATGAATAGAATTGGTCCTAGTACTGTGCCTTGCGGCTCTCCACTAATCACTTCTTTTTCTATAGATCTTGCTCCATTTACAGTTGTTATTTGTTTTCTGTCAGAGAGAAAGGCATGGATCCATTTTCCTACTTTTCCACAAATACCAAGTTCTTTTAGTTTATGGAATAATATACCATGGTCAACCTTGTCAAAAGCTTTTGCAAAGTCTAGATAGATGACATCAACATTGTGGTTTTCTCCCAAGTATTGTAGGATTGTATTGCAATGGTCTATAAGTTCAGTAAGGCAGGATCTCTTGTGTCTGAAGCCATGTTGAAAGTCTTCTAAGAGATGTTCATTTTCTATAAAACTGACAATGTGTCTTTTCAGGACTTTCTCAAATATTTTAATAATATGGGAAGTCAAAGATATGGGTCTATAGTTCTTGGCTTCCTTTCTTTTGCCTCCTTTGTAGATTGGGGTAATATTTGCTTGTTTCATGATTGGTGGTATTCTACTGGTGTCTAGTGAGGATCTCCACAGGATTTTCAAAGGCAGAGATAAAGTATGTTTGCATTCCTTAAGAATCTTGGCTCCAATTCCATCTGGACCAGGGGCTGAACTCCCCGGTAGCTCTGTTATTGCCTGTTGTATATCTCTAGTGGTTATTTGTATATCTTCCAATAATGGTCTGTCTTGGTCATTTTCTTCTCTATCAAAAAATGCTGTAGTTTTTATTTTCTTTGCTACTACAGGGGTACTCCAGCTTAAAGCATATTGAGATTGTAAAATGTTTGCCATTTCCTGTGTATTAGATGTGAGAGTTAGTCCATCTTTAGCAAGCAATGGGCCAATGCTCGTTTTGATAACTGCTTTGCGTTTAGCATAGCTAAAGAAGAATTTGCTATTTTCCTTTATAGTGCCAATAGCTTTGTGTTCATTATCAATATTCTCTCTTATGGTTGACTCCTTTATTTTAAGTTCTAACATCAGTATCTGATTCCGGATGTTACTATGTCTTGTATCACTTAATTGCTTTGTCAATTGTTTAGATAGCTTTGTTCTCTTTCTCATAAGTGTCCTTCTGTATCTGTGCTCTTTTGTCCGGTGTAGTTGGTGTTATAACAATGTGGTCAATTGTAGTTGCATTATTTGTCAGCACTAAATCTAGGATATTATTTTTTCTAGTTGGGCACTGGACATGTTGTACTAGGAGCAGTTTTTCCATAAACTCATTCAGGTGTTTTGATTTGGACCTTTTTGTCCCTGATTTCATACCACCATATTGGTTCCAGGTGCAATTTGGGAGATTAAAGTCTCCTGTAATGATTAAGTCTCTTGTTGAGTCTACAATAGCTGGGCATTGCCTGATTTTTTCCAGAACTTCAGTGAGCTCTAGATGGGAGCTATCTGGGGGGCTATAGATATTCACTAGTATTATGTCTTCTTTATTTATGCTGAGCATGATGATTAGGAGTTCACAGGCTCCATTTGAGTATGCCATGAGCAGTTCACTTTGAATGTTTTCAGGGATGTACATCAGGACACCACCATTTAGACGGTCTTCTCTGTCACATCTATGGGTGGTGTACCCTTTGACTGCAATTTCACTACTCATGATCATGGGGTTCAGGTGTGTTTTCTGTGAGGGCTATAACTGTGCTAGTAGTGTGTTCCACTAGGCTCTTTAGGTAAGGTACTTTGGTATGGTTTGAGTTTGGGTAAAGGCCCTGGATGTTTAAGTAAATTATTGATACATTTGTGGAGCCATTTGTTTCATCTCCCACATATAGGGCATTTGAAGGGTTCCTGCTGGGGTTCTCGTTTGCTTTTGTATGAGGAGCCCAAGTGAGCTTTGAATGTCTTGTATTTGTTTTATGAGGTGGTAAAACCCCAATGGGGTTTCATGGTTACTTGCTGTACTATTTTCACCAGTGGGCTTACCTGGACCCGCTACATCAGCATAAGATCTGGGTGCAGGAATGGTATTTGGTCTTGGGTTTTCTTGCCCCCCTTGGGCCAAATAGTGCTGAGGGATAGTAGGCTCACTATCCTGGTATTCTCTCCGTTGAGTTTGATGTGGTTGGAATCGGATTGTTCCCTTCAGGTGGGCCAGATTGCAGTTCTCTTTAAAACAACTTCTTTCCCACCATGAGCTCTGGCAAATTTGGGGATGAAAATAGGGACATCTTGCATTGGATCTACATCCAGAAATGCCATTCCCATCGTGTATAAATTTTTTGCAGAGTGGTGGGAGATAGCGCCATGTATTCTCTAATCGAAGACCGAGTTGCCAGATACCATTGTATACACTATTATAGACTCCTAATCAGCCAGTTGGCTTAGAAGGCTTAAATATTGCCAGATACCGCAATACCGTTGTATGCATTATTATATTTCTTAAAAGAATACCGGTAGTAGAAGGCATAACAATTAAGTAAAACAACATTGCATCATTCTGTTTATTATAAATATATAGAAAATAAATATACATTTGAGGAATATGCATATAACAGTACAGGAAATATATACACACAATTATGGATATATATAAAATAAAATATACATTTCAAATAAATATACACTTCAATAGAAATATGTACATAACAGTACAGGAGAAATATCACGCAAAATATATATATAAACACAAATCAATAGAAATATGCGTATAATCAGTACAGGAGAAATGTCAAGCAAATATATTACAATTCACTTTTTTTTCAAAATACTAAACTTGGTCTTAATCGAGTTTACAATTACATCATTATTGCTCTGCATTACGCAGTATATGCGGCTTAATAATATTTCACCGCTTAAAGTATAGGGAAACCTGTATTCGATATGAAGGGCTTTCATATCGTTCAGTACTATTTTTGTTCCCACTTTACAACCGGTTGGTAAGTCATCTTTAAACACGTCTAGAATACAATCAAAAGCACGCACAAAGAGTTCATCGTTAGCTACATTATTAAACAAGTTTATAAACACGCTTTTCCAATCGAGGGTTTATTTCTACCGACTCGAGCTTTTCAATCGTGAACTCACTCAACATAGCGGCAATTGAAATAATCTTCTAAATCGTTACGACAACTGCGCGTTATATAAAGAAATAGTTCTTCAGGGTGAACGGTGTAGGTGAGCTCAGCCTTGTACCGATCAATTGCTTTGTACCAAAGTTCATGGTATTTCAAAGAGTCTAAACTTTTTAAATAAACGTCCAGCTCTAGACCATTCTCACCAGCCTACACTCGGTAAACCCATCGAGCAGAGCGGTGTAGGCGTATTCAAGTACTGTATCAAAATAAAGCATGTCCGTAACACGCGCGTCTAATATAGGTTTCAGCTTACGGAATCCGACGATTTCAAACATTCTGTCGAGGATGAAACGGTTTCGCGTAGGAATAAGAGCGTTATTATCAGAAGCATTCTTCCACATCAGCCGTATATCAATGCACGGCCGATCGTTATTTATACACAACGTACATACAACGGCGTATGAGGGTGCGTCACTAATCTGCTCTCTTCTTGTACCTACGTTAGCAGGTATTTTATAACGATCTTCACTCCACTTCTCAACTATCACAAAGATTCTATTCATCTCCTCGATACTTAAATAAACCCGTTTGTTTGTCGGTCTACATTCCGTTTCCAGTACATAGCTAATGGTACCGGAATTACGCCTGAACACGCGCAACGATTTCGTCACGGACACATCGTACGAGGCGTTGAGAATGCTGCTCAAAGGAAGTTCCATCGTATTCGAGGAGCGCACGTCCATCGGCTCAAGCTCTGAGATAACTATGAGCCGTGTGAGGCACGCAGGTAGGCAGGAATGGTTCGACGGGCGCTGACTCGATGATACGTGAATGGGCTTGTTCCGCGAGTCGAATTGTTGTACCGGTACAAGAATATCACTACCAGCCTACGCACCAGACAGTTTGGATAAGAACTAGGAACATTTTATGTTTACTAAACATCTCCACACTCCGGCGCACTATTTGAGAGGAACATATGTTCATATTTTTCCTTTCTGCCCATCAAACGATACTCGTCTCTAAACTCTGTTAAAAATTCACGCAGGGCACTAGCCACAACCTCACTACGAACCTCATCATGATATACGTTAATATAGTGATAAAAATACTTAAGATTGTCCATGATCACGAGATTCACATTTTCAGTCGTAGGGTATGAGTAATCGACATGGTGTAGCATGACGTAATACCGCTTGTCACACCACCCATCAGCAAGACTCATTATCCATACCTGCTGCTTCTCTTCTGCACGCGTTGTTTCTTTTACTTCACGGTGTATGTGAGACTTTATAAAGTTTAGCTCTGCAGTATACTTCAGCACATCGTCTGTGCAACGAAAGCCTTCAACGGTCTCACCAGAACATCCGTAGAGTATTTGTACATCTTGGAACTTCGCACAATCCAATGTGTTTTTAAAAGAGGCATAGGAGGGAGGAATAGGAAGTTTTTCGGTATCCACCACATCCTGGCACTTTACTGAATACCATTTCGTAAACGTTGTACAAGCAATATTAAAGGTAGCCATTTGAATACACGTCTGATCTGAATACACGTCTGATTTCTCGGGCTTACTGCGGTCGACTGACCACGCAGGGATTCCCAGATAGTAGCATGACTCACGGTCTTACAGTGGGCGGAGCTTAGAACTTTCACCTACACACACACACACACACACACACACAACAGGAGAAAGTGAAACGCTATTTGAAACATGATTTATTTAACAACGAGATATTCAAGTTATATATATTTACAAATACGATTTAATAAACGAGATAGTCAAGTTATATATATATATATATATTTATATATATATATATATATATATATATATATATATTTACAAATAGATACGATTATATACAAGACGTGTGAGTTAGAAGCATCATTGGTATCCAAAGGGTACGGTATCATAGGTACCAGGTAACTGGTAACGTTTCCTATAGGTGTTACGGCACACCATCGTACCCCTAAGTTCCTTCACGCCCCCCAGCTTCTGCGCCCGAAAATTGTGGGTGCCTACAATTAGTTGGGGAGGTTGTTCATCCAAACATACTAGATCCTTCAACGACTCAAAGTTAACAACCTCCCGATTCGCATGGTTGAGCGTAATACCCTTTGCCTTCACGATATATTTCATTTCCTCCCCCACCCTGACCCGTACCCATAAGTCTTAGGTCCTGTTGAGGCAAAAGAGTCGGCGTATGCGTTGTCCCCATACTCATCCTTGATCTCATCAGTGAGCTCGCCGAGGAACTCCCCAATAGTGGGCATGTATTCACCCTCCCTCTCTGTGAATATCACGCTATCTGTATCGGCATACAATACTCTCCGCCCAAGAGAATGCAATAGACCCCAAAGTTTTATACGGGCGTAGGCTGTTGTGAAGCTGGCCACAGGTATGTTTGTAACCCTTGAGGTATCTGTGGCAAATTCAGTGTTGTTGTACTTTATTACGTAAGTATTACCTACATTTACGATCTCCATGACAGCTTTATCGGGGGCATTGGCATAATCCCAGACATCGCTTTAACTTTGTTCTGCGCAAATTTTCCCCATAGACTGTTTAGACACAACTTTGCACTAAAGCGCTTGCCAGGATTCTTTACAATTTGGATACGATCAAGTTGTATACCTTCGCGGTCGCGGTAACGTTGAATATAGGCAGACTTTTCATCTTCGGTATCAACTCCTCGCGGATACCCTGATGCCTCAACCTTATCCTTCAAAAAGGTTTATATATGGTGTGAAAAGGTTGGGTAGCTTCTGAAACCTCCACACCTCATGTATCTTCAGTATTCTATAACCATGGCGCACGGCTAGGGCCAACTCAGGACTTGTATATACGCCTCTGATCTTACGCTGGTGGGGTATATGGTTACATTCGCCGTTATCCTCTTCCGCGCACTTCACGCACAGGGGAAACATGAGCTTGTCGTCGATAACGACAGGTAAGATCGGCATCCATAAATTGCGTGGGGGGAGTACGTCTACGAAGAGAGCCCAAAGTAACGATCATTCAAATTTTTTGAAAATTCATTGATGGAGGGTAGGCTAGGTCCCACCAGTTTCTCAGGAGCGCCCACGGGGTACGGATTGCTCTTCATCACGTATGGGTATAAAGAACAGAAATCGTAGTAATGGAGCTTCACGCCCTCCGTAGGTGGGAAGTATAGTCTGAAAGGATTTGTACGTCCTCCAAACAAGCTATCACCACATTTGAGAGGATCCAGCACCATTGAACGCTTGATCGTTTTTATTTCCTCACGGTACACCTCGTCTGTCTCCATCCGTGCATCATATTCATGCTCCCACAAGACTTTGTGAGTGAACTGTGATCCTATAAGTTGATCGCGGGTGCGGGTCGATGCAAGACAGTCGGCAGGAGACCTACCGTGGATATCTCCGGATTCCGCACTCAGGACGGGGGCATCCATGCCACCAGCAACCGTTAAAGGAGTACACAGTCTTCACACCAGTGACACGGTTTTCACTTAAACCCATCAACCCAAAAAACACGTCCATTAATCTTAATGGGTACTTCACCCGTGTTGCGGGCGTGCTTTATGTATACACCTGTCTGTTGCTGTAGGTGTATGAGCCAGTAAATAGCCTTGTGCCGTAACTGCGGGGATTGTTTCGGTGAATAATGGCTAAGGTGTCTTTCGGCATGAAGTTATTCTTGAACACCGTAAAACATAATGATGCGATGGTGGTTGCGACTTGCAGTGGATCGCATTTGAAACGGGCTATGTACATCCTTCTAAAGGCCTGGAAAACATACTCTAAGCACGCGCACATCATTCACGCAATAACGCTCACATTCATCAGCTATATTATAAGGTTACTTTCATTAAAACTGTCGTAGTATCGATCAAAGTCTTCACGTTCATCCATACAGTCAAAATAATGTTTGGGGGTGGTGGCCTACGTAGTTTAAAGTCTCGCTGGTGAGGAAAGTGTAAGGGAAGTATCCTTTGGAAACTTCAGCTGCTACTCCCATCACCTTGGGTAGCTTTGCTAATTTACAAGGTGTGAATAATAAAGTATCTTTAAATTGTACATTGCCTCTTATCTGCATCTGTATTAATTTGTTGCCTCTTTTCAATGGATCACCTGTAAATATCTCAGAGGATTCGTGTTCAAGCAACTCCTTATAAAGGAACTGCGTGTCAAACTTTGCCCCGTTATGGCGAGAATACACAGTCATTTTTTTGAACTTGTCGGCTAACTTGACAATATAGGACACAAATAGTTTCACAGGACTATCGCGGACATTCGTTTTAAAAACGTTTGTCCGTTTACCACATTTGGGGCACTCGTCACATTCGATACCCATACACTCATCACAGATGTATCTGGCTCACAAGTAAATGTGGAATTACCTCTTTGGTTTCAGCGTTCGTATATGTTTCTATATCGTAGTATACAGTTATACAAGGGTTATTTTTAGGCTTAGCATCTTTCATATAATATACTGCTTTACTCATCCGCCTTATATTCCTCCTGGCATGTAGGACAGTGAATTACGTCACACTTGTGCTTAAATTTTCCCCAATTATCCATTGTGTGAAACATACCACATTCACAGATTCTCATTTTCCTGCACGTGCCAATTGATTTATGGAAATCAAAACAGCTATTATTGAAAAATGTGCGTCTACACACATCACAGTCTCTCTTCTCAGCTTCAACTACACGGCTTTCACATTTGGTGCTTTACACTGCTCACATACCATGTGACATTCTTTACAATGTCTCACTATATCATCCGCAAACTCGAGGCACCCCTTACACAAATCATGATGTCTCCTCATATTTTCGACTTTTGTCATAACTCGCGTAAAGCCACCTTATATTACGGATGGGGAGATACGTTTCCCTGACAATCCTAAAATAAGTAGGGGTCTTGTACGATCTCTCACACAGCTTTTAAAAACATACACAGTCCTACGACGATCATCCAACCCAAATACAACTATGCGGACATTCATTTCCTGTTCTACCCTTGTCAGCTCTTCAGGACCCATATTACAGTCAAATTCAAGTTCACAGTCTACAGCTAGTTTACGGGCACGCTCCACGACCGTAGGCAGCCAAATTTTTTGAGTCGTGTATTTTGTACAGTAAACATACGTGCTAAGAGTACTGCTATAAAGCCGCAACCACGATCGACGTTTATATGCTTTCGGTAAATAGTCGGAGAATTGAAGTTAAGAGTATACGGTATGGCACTATGACCCGCAACACGGAATACACGGTCAATATTTACCGTGAAGTTGTCCATATTGAAGCTATACTACTTTGGGCGGCTTGCATTATACGTCCTAATATATATTCTACATCTTCAGCCGCCAAACGTCTAAATGGCACTATCACCCAATAATCGTCTAAATCACCGTCATCTGACCCGAATCCAAAGGACAGACTCGTCCTGACTTCATGCTCGTCGCGATTCTGAAGAGCAAACTCTATAATACGCTGTACAACCCGGCGTAGCCCGCGCTCAATTCCATTGCTATACATGGCTCTAGGGTCGACCCTGACTCTATACCGATTTCTAGTCAAGGCTGGGGTGGGGGCTGCGGATCGCACCAATTCGAGCGTTATAGCATCCTCAACAGAACGGGGGGCGGCGGATGAATTAGTGGATATATCAGCGGAAGGTGCTGATGGGGGGCCTGTTGCGTAGGAGGTTGAGGGTTGGGATCTATTATTGTAGACTTAACAGAACGGGGGGCGGCGGATGAATAAGGGGATATATTAGCGGGAGGTGCTGCTGGGGGGCTTGTTGCGTAAGAGGTTGAGGGTTGGGGATCTATTACCGCTGCAACAGGCGCGTATTTCCGGCGCTTTATACCTGACGTGGGGTTCTCACACCTCCGCTTTGGACGTGCTACCGGTATCGCAGGTGAGGGTTCGTTGGCAGGGGAGGAGATCACAACTACACTGTCGTCGAGGTCATCCGTAATGTCAATGATGGGGTGCTCTACCTCATCGTCATTCACGGTTCTGTGGGAGAAGAAAGCAAAATATAAGGAACAGCATTCAAAATTTGTAATATTTTGTAAATGACCCACTTAGGAGTGTGACGTGTTAGAAAAGGACTCTGTAGAAAAATTCAGATTCACGAGCCCATCCACATGTATTATATCTGGACCTACAGGATGTGGTAAAACTGTGTTTATGCTTAAAATCATTAAAGAAAAGGGAGAGATGTTCTCGAAATTTGTGCATAAAGTTATATGGTGCTATTCGACGTATCAATCAGTGTTCAACGAGTACCAAGATGATATTTTGTTCCACAAAGGCGTATATGATGTTAATTCATTAAAGGGAAATGAACATACAATCATTGTAATTGACGATCTCATGTTGGAGATGGATAAAACGTTTGCCGAGACATTTACAGTATTCTCCCACCATCTTAACATAAGCGTGTTCTTCATCAATCAGAATCTATTTTTCAAAAATAGATACATGCGCGATGTGTCGTTAAATACGCAATATCTAGTCTTATTCGCGCAACGTAGAGATGTATCACAAATTGGGGTATTAGCCAATCAAATGTTCCCGAATCAGCGTAAGGAGTTTTTGGAAGTTTATAAAGAAGCTACAAGCACGCGTTACGGATATTTGCTTTGCGACCTTCATCCGCGAAACACGTTTAGAGTGCTTCTGCGAACGAATATATTTCGAAACGAGCCTGAAACGGTGTATATTCCAGAATGACAAAGAGACTAAAGAAATACCGTGAATTAATAAAATTCTATCATCGACTGCCCCGGGCAATGCAGCAGATGTTTATTAAAAATATCGACGCCGACTTTTTAAAATGCATCTGTGAAATCTATCTTAACGTTATAAATTGCAATGTATCAATGAAAACCCATCAGAAGGCTCGCCTACGCCGCTACAAGAACATAATACGTGCACTCGCTCGTAAAAGTCAAACTGTAGCGAAGAAAAAACGAATTATTGTACAAACAGGAGGGTAATTTCTCCCTATCTTATTTTCAGTTTTGGGTCCTTTACTGACTAGATTAATATAATGAAGAAAGTGGTAGTGATTCCCCACGAGGTGTACGCTTCACTGCAAAGGAATCCAGACACGGATCTAGATCCCCGTAAAAGCAGACTTAAAAGAATGGAAAGCGAATTGCTAGCTCTATTAAACAGTGAAAAAACACCTGATGAGAAAAGAATCTTATACCAAGAAGCTCTGCAGAAATTTCTTCACGAGTACGAAAATTATAAGAGCCCTACAGAGATTCCTGTGGTTATTAGGCACAGCACGGGGGACGATGGACATGGCGACATAGGATCTGAGCCCGACGATACAGCTGACCAACCAAAAAGATTAGCCACACAACATATCGAACATGTATTAAAAAGCACCCTCCCACATACATTGATGAGTAAAGGCTTAAGTCTTTATAATCTATTGAATGAGGATCCAGCCATACAATGGACCGATACAGGCGACCTCATTGTGGAAGGATCAAAGGTACAGGGATCGAATGTCGTAGACATTGTCCATGATCTGATGAGAAAGTGGGATAGGCCATCACCATCAGGATGGAAGCATATTAAAGCAAGACTACAACAAATAAATGTCCCTAAAACGTTGATAGGAAATCTGAACAGGTTAAAAGACTTGGAACATGCAACGCATGTGACAGAATTGAAGGCGCCGTCACCCCCGGCGGTAACACCTTTGAAGAGGAGCAAGAAGAGGTTAAACCAACCCTACCCACGTGCCTCTAAAATACGCAAATGGCTAACGTATTAACTAAACGCTATTATGACGTTTCTAACCCATCCTCTTACGGCGGCGTAGATAGACTGTACAGAAGTGTTTACGGAGTAGGAAAAAAAGATGTTGAAAGATTTTTGAGGGAGCAGGACGCTTATACGCTTCATAAGCCTGTGAGAAAAAGGTTTAAAACAGCCAAGACAACGGCTTCCTCGATTGATTCTATTTGGCAAGCAGATTTAACAGACATGCAAAGATATTCTGTGTATAACGATGGTTACCGCTACATTCTATTCATAATAGATTATCTCTAGATATCTGTGGCTAGTTCCTCTGAAAAATAAATCACCTGAAACAGTTGCTAAAGCCACCAAAACGCTAATGTTAAAAGAAAACAGGGTTCCTGGCTATTTTTGTACGGATATGGGGAAGGAATTTATAGGCCGTGCTTTTCAGAACATGTTGACAGTGTTTAATATCAGCTATTACACAACCAATTCTATACATAAGGCTTCTTTAGCTGAAAGAGTTCAGCGCACCATAAAGGAACGCATGCACCGTTATTTTACACATAAAAACACATACAGATTTCTAGACATTCTGGAATCATTGGCATCATCCTACAACCGCTCACACCGTCGCACGATTGGGACAACACCTATCGAAGTTTTAGAAAGAGGTACGCTCCCGAGAAGAGATGGATCACCACCACCACCACACTCTGCGCGCTTCAAAATCAATGATTATGTAAGGCTGTCGCGTTCGGGGAATAAATTCGCAAAGGGTTTTGAGCAAGGATGGACACGAGAGATTTTTAAAGTTAGGGCTATGAGACCTAAAGGTGAGATAATGATGTATTGCATTGAAGATTTGAATGGGGAAGAAATCTCAGGAGGTTTTTACCGCGAGTAATTGCAGAAAGTTGCGTTTAATTTAGAAAAAAATGTGTTTAAAATTGAGAAAATTTTAGGAAGCAAAGGTTCAGGAAAGAGAAAAATGTACCTGGTGAAATGGCTAGGGTACCCAGAAAGCTTCAACACCTATATAAAAGCTGATGCAATAATGAAGCTTAAATAGTATGCAACATGGCTCCTAACCATTTCTACGTCACACTCCCGTCCTCCTCGTCCCTGTCTGTACACCCTAACAACACACTAGCCAACTTTGTAACAGAGCTCCACGGGCACATTGAATTGGGTCGTGATTCGTATGAGGTGGGGATATGTGAAATTCAGCTGGACACCATCTTTTTAAATATTGAACATACAGTAAAGAAACCGTTTTTACGATTCTTAGAGACATTGACGAATGTGAAAAAGCTGGGGTAGCTATGGATGAGACTATGCGTATCGCTCGGACTAAGGCTGCACGGTATTACAGTACAGAAGTAAGACTAGGACCGGGTCAATATGGTTCGGTCGAGGATGTTGTGAGAGGCTTAAACGTAAGTTTAAGAAACTCAAACCTTACGAATGATTTAGTATATGAAATCGTAAACAACCCTGCACATAAACTAATCGTAAAATCAAAGACTAACAGACGTATTAAAGAACATAGAAAGTTCAAAATTCTAACCAACGGCCGATATAGCGCAGCCTTCCAAAGAGACACATTTCACGAGACACAGTATATCTTGTCCAGATTAATGTGTCAATTGAAGATGGAGAAATTGGCTGAAAGGTCCCCAGACATGTGCTATATTTACAGTAATATAGTGGAGCACCAGTTTGTTGGGGATACCCAGGAGTAGTATAGCCGCAAAAGGGGAGAGTGCAAGAATGTTGCAGGTTATTATGTAATGTTGCAAGGGGGTGGGGGTTGTTGCAAAGGGGTGGGGGTTGTTGCACAGGGGGTGGGGGTTGTGCAGGGGGGTGGGTGGAAAAAAAAGAAAAAAGAAAGAAATTCCCCCAAAGGGGGGATGCTGCAGGTGCAACAAGGAAAACTTGGAGGCGGCGTTATCCCCCAAGAGAAAGAAGGATGAGAGAAAGGAGGAGAGAAAGGAGGAGGAGAGGTGTTCACCTGGCAGGAGCCAAGTGCACATTAAGACTTCAGCCGAGTAGGCGTTGTTTTATAGGCTCCTAATCAGCCAGTTGGCGTAAATGGCTTGAGTTGCCAGATACCGCGATACCATTGTATACATTATTATAGACTCCTAATCAGCCAGTTGGCTGTAAATGGCTTGAGTTGTCAGATACCTCTTTTTAGCAGTATTATTGTATACATTATTATTGTATACACCTAATCAGCCAGTTGGCGTAAATGGCTTGAGTTGCCAGATAGCGCCATGTATTCTCTAATCGAAGACCGAGTTGCCAGATACCATTGTATACACTATTATAGACTCCTAATCAGCCAGTTGGCTTAGAAGGCTTAAATATTGCCAGATACCGCAATACCGTTGTATGCATTATTATATTTCTTAAAAGAATACCGGTAGTAGAAGGCATAACAATTAAGTAAAACAACATTGCATCATTCTGTTTATTATAAATATATAGAAAATAAATATACATTTGAGGAATATGCATATAACAGTACAGGAAATATATACACACAATTATGGATATATAAAATAAAATATACATTTCAAATAAATATACACTTCAATAGAAATATGTACATAACAGTACAGGAGAAATATCACGCAAAATATATATATAAACACAAATCAATAGAAATATGCGTATAATCAGTACAGGAGAAATGTCAAGCAAAATATATACAATTCACTTTTTTTTCAAAATACTAAACTTGGTCTTAATCGAGTTTACAATTACATCATTATTGCTCTGCATTACGCAGTATATGCGGCTTAATAATATTTCACCGCTTAAAGTATAGGGAAACCTGTATTCGATATGAAGGGCTTTCATATCGTTCAGTACTATTTTTGTTCCCACTTTACAACCGGTTGGTAAGTCATCTTTAAACACGTCTAGAATACAATCAAAAGCACGCACAAAGAGTTCATCGTTAGCTACATTATTAAATACAAGTTTATAAACACGCTTTTCCAATTGAGGGTTTATTTCTACCGACTCGAGCTTTTCAATCGTGAACTCACTCAACATAGCGGCAATTGAAATAATCTTCTAAATCGTTACGACAACTTCGCGTTATATAAAGAAATAGTTCTTCAGGGTGAACGGTGTAGGTGAGCTCAGCCTTGTACCGATCAATTGCTTTGTACCAAAGTTCATGGTATTTCAAAGAGTCTAAACTTTTTAAATAAACGTCCAGCTCTAGACCATTCTCACCAGTCCTACACTCGGTAAACCCATCGAGCAGAGCGGTGTAGGCGTATTCAAGTACTGTATCAAAATAAAGCATGTCCGTAACACGCGCGTCTAATATAGGTTTCAGCTTACGGAATCCGACGATTTCAAACATTCTGTCGAGGATGAAACGGTTTCGCGTAGGAATAAGAGCGTTATTATCAGAAGCATTCTTCCACATCAGCCGTATATCAATGCACGGCCGATCGTTATTTATACACAACGTACATACAACGGCGTATGAGGGTGCGTCACTAATCTGCTCTCTTCTTGTACCTACGTTAGCAGGTATTTTATAACGATCTTCACTCCACTTCTCAACTATCACAAAGATTCTATTCATCTCCTCGATACTTAAATAAACCCGTTTGTTTGTCGGTCTACATTCCGTTTCCAGTACATAGCTAATGGTACCGGAATTACGCCTGAACACGCGCAACGATTTCGTCACGGACACATCGTACGAGGCGTTGAGAATTCTGCTCAAAGGAAGTTCCATCGTATTCGAGGAGCGCACGTCAACTCGGCTCAAGCTCTGAGATAACTATGAGCCGTGTGAGGCACGCAGGTAGGCAGGAATGGTTGGACGGGCAGCTGACTCGATGATACGTGAATGGGCTTGTTCCGCCAGTCGAATTGTTGTACCGGTACAAGAATATCACTACCAGCCTACGCATCAGACAGTTTGGATAAGAACTAGGAACATTTTATGTTTTACTAAACATCTCCACACTCCGGCGCACTATTTGAGAGGAACATATGTTCATATTTTTCCTTTCTGCCCATCAAACGACACTCGTCTCTAAACTCTGTTAAAAATTCACGCAGGGCACTAGCCACAACCTCACTACGAACCTCATCATGATATACGTTAATATAGTGATAAAAATACTTAAGATTGTCCATGATCACGAGATTCACATTTTCAGTCGTAGGGTATGAGTAATCGACATGGTGTAGCATGACGTAATACCGCTTGTCACATCACCCATCAGCAAGACTCATTATCCATACCTGCTGCTTCTCTTCTGCACGCGTTGTTTCTTTTACTTCACGGTGTATGTGAGACTTTATAAAGTTTAGCTCTGCAGTATACTTCAGCACATCGTCTGTGCAACGAAAGCCTTCAACGGTCTCACCAGAACATCCGTAGAGTATTTGTACATCTTGGAACTTCGCACAATCCAATGTGTTTTTAAAAGAGGCATAGGAGGGAGGAATAGGAAGTTTTTCGGTATCCTCCACATCCTGGCACTTTACTGAATACCATTTCGTAAACGTTGTACAAGCAATATTAAAGGTAACCATTTGAATACACGTCTGATCTGAATACACGTCTGATCTCTCGGGCTTACTGCTGTCGACTGACCACGCAGGGATTCCCAGATAGTAGCATGACTCACGGTCTTACAGTGGGCGGAGCTTAGAACTTTCACCTACCACACACACACACACACACACACACACACACACACACACAAAGGAGAAAGTGAAACGCTATTTGAAACATGATTTATTTAACAAACGAGATAATCAAGTTATATATATTTACAAATACGATTTATTAAACGAGATGTCAAGTTATATATATACATATATATATATATATATATATATATATATATATATATATATATATACAAATAGATACGATTATATACAAGACGTGTGAGTTAGAAGCATCATTGGTATCCAAAGGGTACGGTATCATAGGTACCAGGTAACTGGTAACGTTTCCTATAGGTGTTACGGCACACCATCGTACCCCTAAGTTCCTTCACGCCCCCCAGCTTCTGCGCCCGAAAATTGTGGGTGCCTACAATTAGTTGGGGAGGTTGTTCATCCAAACATACTAGATCCTTCAACGACTCAAAGTTAACAACCTCCCGATTCGCGTGGTTGAGCGTAATACCCTTTGCCTTCACGATATATTTCATTTCCTCCCCCACCCTGACCCGTACCCCATAAGTCTTAGGTCCTGTTGAGGCAAAAGAGTCGGCGTATGCGTTGTCCCCATACTCATCCTTGATCTCATCAGTGAGCTCGCCGAGGAACTCCCCAATAGTGGGCATGTATTCACCCTCCCTCTCTGTGAATATCACGCTATCTGTATCGGCATACAATACTCTCCGCCAAGAGAATGCAATAGACCCCAAAGTTTTATACGGGCGTAGGCTGTTGTGAAGCTGGCCACAGGTATGTTTGTAACCCTTGAGGTATCTGTGGCAAATTCAGTGTTGTTGTACTTTATTACGTAAGTATTACCTACATTTACGATCTCCATGACCTCTTTATCCGGGGCATTGGCATAATCCCAGACATCGCTTAACTTTGTGCCAAATGAATGCTCCTCTGCCGGTATTCTGCGCAAATTTTCCCCATAGACTGTTTAGACACAACTTTGCACTAAAGCGCTTGCCAGGATTCTTTACAATTTGGATACGATCAAGTTGTATACCTTCGCGGTCGCGGTAACGTTGAATATAGGCAGACTTTTCATCTTCGGTATCAACTCCTCGCGGATACCCTGATGCCTCAACCTTATCCTTCAAAAAGGTGTTTATATATGGTGTGAAAAGGTTGGGTAGCTTCTGAAACCTCCACACCTCATGTATCTTCAGTATTCTATAACCATGGCGCACGGCTAGGGCCAACTCAGGACTTGTATATACGCCTCTGATCTTACGCTGGTGGGGTATATGGTTACATTCGCCGTTATCCTCTTCCGCGCACTTCACGCACAGGGAAACATGAGCTTGTCATCGATAACGACAGGTAAGATCGGCATCCATAAATTGCGTGGGGGAGTACGTCTACGAAGAGAGCCCAAAGTAACGATCATTCAAATTTTTTGAAAATTCATTGATGGAGGGTAGGCTAGGTCCCACCAGTTTCTCAGGAGCGCCCACGGGGTACGGATTGCTCTTCATCACGTATGGGTATAAAGAACAGAAATCGTAGTAATGGAGCTTCACGCCCTCCGTAGGTGGGAAGTATAGTCTGAAAGGATTTGTACGTCCTCCAAACAAGCTATCACCACATTTGAGAGGATCCAGCACCATTGAACGCTTGATCGTTTTTATTTCCTCACGGTACACCTCGTCTGTCTCCATCCGTGCATCATATTCATGCTCCCACAAGACTTTGTGAGTGAACTGTGATCCTATAAGTTGATCGCGGGTGCGGGTCGATGCAGGACAGTCGGCAGGAGACCTACCGTGGATATCTCCGGTGATTCCGCACTCAGGACGGGGGCAACCATGCCACCACCAACCGTTAAAGGAGTACACAGTCTTCACACCAGTGACAAGGTTTTCACTTAACCCATCAACCCAAAAAACACGTCCATTAATCTTAATGGGTACTTCACCCGTGTTGCGGGCGTGCTTTATGTATACACCTGTCTGTTGCTGTAGGTGTATGAGCCAGTAAATAGCCTTGTGCCCGTAACTGCAGGGATTGTTTCGGTGAATAATGGCTAAGGTGTCTTTCGGCATGAAGTTATTCTTGAACACCGTAAAACATAATGATGCGATGGTGGTTGCGACTTGCAGTGGATCGCATTTGAAACGGGCTATGTACATCCTTCTAAAGACCTGGAAACATACTCTAAGCACGCGCACATCATTCACGCAATAACGCTCACATTCATCAGCTATATTATAAGGGCTACTTTCATTAAAACTGTCGTAGTATCGATCAAAGTCTTCACGTTCATCCATACAGTCAAAATAATGTTTGGGGGGTGGTGGGCCTACGTAGTTTAAAGTCTCGCTGGTGAGGAAAGTGTAAGGGAAGTATCCTTTGGAAACTTCAGCTGCTACTCCCATCACCTTGGGTAGCTTTGCTAATTTACAAGGTGTGAATAATAAAGTATCTTTAAATTGTACATTGCCTCTTATCTGCATCTGTATTAATTTGTTGCCTCTTTTCAATGGATCACCTGTAAATATCTCAGAGGATTCGTGTTCAAGCAACTCCTTATAAAGGAACTGCGTGTCAAACTTTGCTCCGTTATGGGCGAGAATATACACAGTCATTTTTTTGAACTTGTCGGCTAACTTGACAATATAGGACAGAAATAGTTTGACAGGACTATCGCTGACATTCGTTTTAAAAACGTTTGTCCGTTTACCACATTTGTGGCACTCGTCACATTCGATATCCATACACTCATCACAGATAGTCTGGCTCACAAGTAAATGTGGAATTACCTCTTTGGTTTCAGCGTTCGTATATGTTTCTATATCGTAGTATACAGTTATACAAGGGTTATTTTTAGGCTTAGCATCTTTCATATAATATACTTGCTTTACTCCATCCGCCTTATATTCCTCCTGGCATGTAGGACAATGAATTACGTCACACTTGTGCTTAAATTTTCCCCAATTATCCATTGTGTGAAACATACCACATTCACAGATTCTCATTTTCCTGCACGTGCCAATTGATTTATGGAAATCAAAACAGCTATTATTGAAAAATGTGCGTCTACACACATCACAGTCTCTCTTCTCAGCTTCAACTACACGGCTTTCACATTTGGTGCTTTTACACTGCTCGCATACCATGTGACATTCTTTACAATGTCTCACTATATCATCCGCAAACTCGAGGCACCCCTTACACAAATCATGATGTCTCCCATATTTTGACTTTTGTCATAACTCGCGTAAAGCCACCTTATATTACGGATGGGGAGATACGTTGTCCCTGACAATCCTAAAATAAGTAGGGGCCTTGTACGATCTCTCACACAGCTTTTAAAAACATACACAGTCCTACGACGATCATCCAACCCAAACACAACTATGCGGACATTCATTTCCTGTTCTACCCTTGTCAGCTCTTCAGGACCCATATTATAGTCAAATTCAAGTTCACAGTCTACAGCTAGTTTACGGGCACGCTCCACGACTGTAGGCAACCAAATTTTTTGAGTTCGTGTATTTTGTACAGTAAACATACGTGCTAAGAGTACTGCTATAAAGCCGCAACCACGATCGACGTTTATATGCCGTCTATAAATAGCTTGAGAATTGAAGTTAAGAGTATACGGTATGGCACTATGACCCGCAACACGGTATACATGGTCAATATTTACCGTGAAGTTGTCCATATTGAAGGCTATACTACTTTGGGCGGCTTGCATTATACGCCCTAATATAGTACCGGGTGAACCAAAAGTAGGTGGACAGTAGGTTGAATAGGGTTTGTGTTATATTATATTATAACTATGGTGTTCATTATAACTATGGTGTTTGTTATATTATATTAAATATTATAAATAAATTTATTTAAATTTAATCTTTTTTATTTTCAGATAGTTCAGAAAACCCATAATGGCAAATAATCTAAGTACTGATGCCAGAAAATGGGTGTTAAAAAAGTATTGGAAAACTCAAAATACTGAAACTGTTAGAACAAAATGGGTTGAAACATTTGGTACTCAAGCCCCAAAGAGACAAACCATTTACCGCATTCGTGACAAATTTGATGCCACTGGCTCAATTCTTAATGCCCCAAGAACTGGTCAACCCAAAACAGTTTGCACAGAGGACAATAAGCAACTTGTTGCCGAAGCATTTGTTCACAGTCCCAAAAAGTCCACCAGAAGAGCCTCAGCAGAACTGGACATTTCACAAACCTCTATTATACGAATTCTGAAATCTATTGGGTTGAAAGCTTATCGTCCACGGCTAATTCATGGCTTATTGGAGGATGACCCAGACAGGCGGCTGCAATTTAGTGAGATCATGCTGAACGAAATTCAAGGGAATCCAATAATTTTAGATAACATTGTGTGGACCGATGAGGCTTCTTTCAAATTATCAGGTCATGTTAACCGACATAATTGTGTTTACTGGTATAGTGAGAACATGCATTTAACATTAGAGCAGCACTAAACCAGCCTGGTCACTGTTTGGGGTGGTATTTCAAGTTCTGGTGTTTTAGGACCAATTTTTGTTGATGGAACAGTCACAGGTGATAAGTATCTCGAAATTCTAATGAATGAAGTTGTTCCACACTTACAACAACAGCCTAATTCACATGACCTCTATTTCCAACAAGATGGGGCCCCTCCACATTATTCAAGAGCAGTCCGTGAGTATCTTGATGAACATTTCCCAAGAAATGGATCGGCCGAAGAGGTCCAATTGAATGGCCTGCACGTTCACCTGACTTTACCCCAATGGATTTTTTCTTTTGGGGAGTACTGAAGGACAAAGTTTATAGTCGAAAACCACGAAGTGTTGGTGATTTGAAAAATTACATCAGAGATGCATTTCAAGAAATTAATGCACAAAGAAACTTGTGCAAAAATGTTTGTCGAAGTGTGAAAGGTAGACTTCAAAGCTGTGTAAATTGTGATGGACAGCAATTTGAGCACCTGCGTTGATAAAATTTTCATTGCTTTTGTATTGTATTGGTATAAGTTAATTTTTTTTTTTATTTTGTATTATAGTATACAAAAAAATTAAATATAATTGCAAATGTATTCTCAAAATAAACGTTATCATTTACTGTCCACCTACTTTTGGTTCACTCGTATATTCTACATCTTCAGCCGCCAAACGTCTAAATGGCACTATCACCCAATAATCGTCTACATCACCGTCATCTGACCCGAATCCAAAGGACAGACTCTCCTGACTTCACGCTCGTCACGATTCTGAAGAGTAAACTCTATAATATGCTCTACAACACGGCGTAGTCCGCGCTCAATTCCACTGCTATACATGACTCTAGGGTCGACCATGACTCTATACCGATTTCTAGTCATGGCTGGGGTGGGGGCTGCGGATCGCACCAATTCCAGCGTTATACCATCCTCAACAGAACGGGGGGCGGCTGATGAATTAGTGGATATATTAGCGGAAGGTGCTGCTGATGGGGGGTATGTTGCGTAGGAGGTTGAGGGTTGGGGCTCTATTATTGTAGACTTAACAGAACGGGGGGCGGCGGATGAATAAGGGGATATATTAGGTGCTGCTGGAGGGCTTGTTGCGTAAGAGGTTGAGGGTTGGGGATCTATTACCGCTGCAACAGATGCGTATTTCGGGCGCTTTATACCTGACGCGGGGGTCTCATACCTCCGCTTTGGACGTGTTACCGGTATCGCTGGTGAGGGTTCAGGGAGGAGATCACAACTACACTGTCGTCGAGGTCATCCGTAATGATGGGGTGCTCTACCTCATCGTCATTCACGGTTCTGTGGGAGAAGAAATATAAGGATCAGCACTCAAAATTTGTAATATTTTGTAAATGACCCACTTAGGAGTGTGACGTGTTAGAAATGGACTCTGTAGAAAAATTCAGATTCACGAGTGCATCCACATGTATTATATCTGGACCTACAGGATGTGGTAAAACTGTGTTTATGCTTAAAATCATTAAAGAAAAGGGAGAGATGTTCTCGAAATTTGTGCATAAAGTTATATGGTGCTATTCGACGTATCAATCAGTGTTCAACGAGTACCAAGATGATATTTTGTTCCACAAAGGCGTATATGACGTTAATTCGTTAAAGAGAAATGAACATACAATCATTGTAATCGACGATCTCATGTTGGAGATGGATAAAACGTTTGCCGAGACATTTACAGTATTCTCCCACCATCTTAACATAAGCGTGTTCTTCATCAATCAGAATCTATTTTTCAAAAATAGATACATGCGCGATGTGCCGTTAAATACGCAATATCTAGTCTTATTCGCGCAACGTAGAGATGTATCACAAATTGGGGTATTAGCCAATCAAATGTTCCCGAATCAGCGTAAGGAGTTTTTGGAAGTTTATAAAGAAGCTACAAGCACGCGTTACGGATATTTGCTTTGCGACCTTCATCCGCGAAACACGTTTAGAGTGCTTCTGCGAACGAATATATTTCGAAACGAGCCTGAAACGGTGTATATTTCAGAATGAGAAAGAGACTAAAGAAATACCGTGAATTAATAAAAATCTACCATCGACTGCCCAGGGCAATGCAGCAGATGTTTATTAAAAATATCGATGCCGACTTTTTAAAATGCATCTGTGAAATCTGTCTTAACGTTATAAATTGCAATGTATCAATGAAAACCCATCAGAAGGCTCGCCTACGCCGCTACATGAACATAATACGTGCACTCGCTCATAAAAGCCAAACTGTAGCGAAGAAAAAACGAATTATTGTACAAACAGGAGGGTCATTTCTCCCCATCTTATTTCCAATTTTGGGTCCTTTACTGACTAGATTAATATAATGAAGAAAGTGGTAGTGATTCCCCAAGAGGTGTACGCTTCACTGCAAAGGAATCCAGACACGTATCTAGATCCCCGTAAAAGCAACTTAAAAGAATGGAAAGCGAATTGTTAGCCCTATTAAACAGTGAAAAAACACCCGATGAGAAAAGAATCTTATACCAAGAAGCTCTGCAGAAATTTCTTCACGAGTACGAAAATTATAAGAGCCCTACAGAGATTCCTGTGGTTATTAGGCACATCACAGGGGACGATGGTGACATAGGATAAGTGCCCGACGACACAGCTGACCAACCAAAAAGATTAGCCACACAACATATCGAACATGTATTAAAAAATACCCTCCCACTTACATTGAGGAGTAAAGGCTTAAGTCTTTGTAATCTATTGAATGAGGATCCCGCCGTACAATGGACCGATACAGGAGAGATCATTGTGGAAGGATCAAAGGTACAGGGATCGAATATCGTAGACATTGTCCATGATCTGGTGAGAAAGTGGGATAGGCCATCACCATCAGGATGGAAGCATATTAAAGCAAGACAACAACAAATAAATGTCCCTAAAACGTTGATAGGAAATCTGGACAGGTTAAAAGACTTGGAATATGCAACGCCTGTGACACATTGAAGGCGCCGTCACCCCCTGCGGTAACACCTTTGAAGAGGAGCAAGAAGAGGTTAAACCAACCCTACCCACGTGCCTCTAAAATACGCAAATGGCTAACGTATTAACTAAACGCTATTATGACATTTCTACCCCATCCTCTTACGGCGGCGTAGATAGACTGTACAGAAGTGTTTACGGAGTAGGAAAAAAAGATGTTGAAAGATTTTTGAGGGAGCAGGACGCTTATACGCTTCATAAGCCTGTGAGAAAAAGGTTTAAAACAGCCAAGACAACGGCTTCCTCGATTGATTCTATTGGCAAGCAGATTTAACAGACATGCAAAGATATTCTGTGTATAACAATGGTTACCGCTACATTCTATTCATAATAGACGTATTCTCTAGATATCTGTGGCTAGTTCCTCTGAAAAATAAATCACCTGAAACAGTTGCTAAAGCCACCAAAACGCTAATGTTAAAAGAAAACAGGGTTCCTGGCTATTTTTGTACGGATATGGGGAAGGAGTTTATAAGCCGTGCTTTTCAGAACATGTTGACAGAGTTTAATATCAGCTATTACACAACCAATTCTATACATAAGGCTTCTTTAGCTGAAAGAGTTCAGCGCACTATAAAGGAACGCATGCATCGTTATTTTACACATAAAAACACATACAGATTTCTAGACATTCTGGAATCATTGGCATCATCCTACAACCGCTCACACCATCGCACGATTGGGGCAACACCTAACGAAGTTTTAGAAAGAGGTACGCTCCCGAGAAGAGATGGATCACCACCACCACCACCACACTCTGCGCGCTTCAAAATCAATGATTATGTAAGGCTGTCGCGTTCGGGGAATAAATTCGCAAAGGGTTTTGAGCAAGGATGGACTCGCGAGATTTATAAAGTTAGGGCTGTGAGACCTAAAGGTGAGATAATGATGTATTACATTGAAGATTTGAATGGGGAAGAAATCTCAGGAGGCTTTTACCGCGAGGAATTGCAGAAAGTTGCGTTTAATTTAGAAAAAAATGTGTTTAAAATTGAGAAAATTTTAGGAAGCAAAGGTTCAGGAAAGAGAAAAATGTACCTGGTGAAATGGCTAGGGTACCCAGAAAGCTTCAACACCTATATAAAAGCTGATGCAATAATGAAGCTTAAATAGTATGCAACATGGCTCCTAACCATTTCTACGTCACACTCCGGTCCTCCTCGTCCCTGTCTGTACACCCTAACAACACACTAGCCAACTTTGTAACAGAACTCCATGGGCACATTGAATTGGGTCGTGATTCGTATGAGGTGGGGATATGCGAAATTCAGCTGGACACCGTCTTTTTAAATATTGAACATAAAGAAACCGTTTTTACGATTCTTAGAGACATTGACGAGTGTGCAAAAGCTCGGGTAGCTATGGATGAAACTATGCGCATCGCTCGGACTAAGATTGCACGGTATTACAGTAGAGAAGTAAGACTAGGGCCGGGTCAATATGGTTCGGCCGAGGATGTTGTGAGAGGCTTAAACGTAAGTTTAAGAAACTCAAACCTTACGAATGATTTAGTATATGAAATCGTAAACAACCCTGCACATACACTAATCCTAAAATCAAAGACTAACAGACCTCTTAAAGAACATAGAAAGTTCAAAATTCTAACCAACGGCCGATATAGCGCAGCCTTCCAAAGAGACACATTTCACGAGACACATTATAACTTGTCCAGATTAATGTGTCAATTGAAGATGGAGAAATTGGCTGAAAGGTCCCCAGACATGTGCTATATTTACAGTAATATAGTGGAGCACCAGTTTGTTGGGGATACCCAGGCACGCCTGCTGCGCATTGCTCACATCCCCAACCATAGAGGAAGGAGTTTGAGTATTACATATGACAGACCCCATTATGTAAATGTCGCAACTAATTTAATAACCAATATCACAATATATATAAGAACGATTGAGGGCGAAAACTTCCCATTCGGTAACGGGAGCTTAACAGTGAAGCTACACTTTCGACGCACTGAGTTATAATGGATAGAAAGCCTTTCACCGTCTATCGAGGGATGCGATACCAGCGCGGGAGTGGACTTGGATTCATTTTTTCATCCATACTACGTACGGCTGTTCCTTTGCTGAAGAGGGGTGCCAGATACCTTGGAAGGAAAGCGCTACAATCAGGCCTTAACACTGCAGAAGACATATTGGCCGGGGCTAAACCTAAAGAAGCTCTAAAAAAACATTTAAAGCGTACACGGAACAAAATCATCAAAGATGCAAAGAGAAAAATGCGTGGTGGCGGGAAGAAGAAGAAGAGGACTCCCCGGAAGAAGAAGGGGTCACGTGGTATTAAACGTAAAAGGCTATCAAAAAAGAAATGCTGTAAGCGAATGAAACCTATGGTTGACCACTTTTTTGACTGATATAAGCTAAGGACATTGATCTCATGAATCATAGTTTGTTTACCACTTGTCGAGAGAGGAGTCACTATTTCGCCATGGCACGCTTCATCCACCCATGTAGTTCACAATGCTGTAAATCGGAGCTGTCCCTTTTTGAGCTGCCTCCAACCCAAGTTTCTATTGAGCACAGTGACTTTATTACAATTAACCCTTTAAACACAATTAGTTCCCCGAGTGCACCTATAGAATTCGTGATACCCAGCTCAGGCCCTTACTTTTTTGATCCAAGCTGTGTGCACATGTACGCTAAGCTACGTATAGCCCATTCTGATGGAACGGTCTGCGATGACAAATATGCTGTATACCCTGAAACAAACTTTCTGCACTCCATATTCAACCAGTGTGACGTATATTTAAATCAGACCAACATATCGGCAGGCACGGGGTACTATCATCTACGAGCCTATTTGGAAAATGTCCTCAACTTTTCCAAAGAAGCGAAGGCTACCTTTTTAAGTGCCGAGGGATATTATCAAACTAAAGATGAAAATAGTATTAAGAACAAATTTAAAAATTCTAAAAAGAAAATATACGAGTGTTTTGGACGGTTGCACACAGATTTCACTTTCCAGGAGAAGTTGCTTGTCAACGGGGTGGATATGAAAATAAAGCTCACCCGCACGAGTCCTGAGATCTGTTTAAATCTGGCTGCTGATCAAGAGGAGGGTGCAAAGCCCGTTGTGGTTCACATTATGGACACATACCTCCGCGTACGGCGAGTGAAATTAAGTTCACCAAAACAACTAGAAATTGAGAAAAATCTACTAAACGCTACAGTGAAATATCCTATTAACAGAGTGCAAATCAAACTATATACGGTTCCTGCAGGGTTGGCATCGAAGCAGATAGAAAACATTGCCCTGGGAAATCTTCCTAAAAGGATATTAATCGGCATGCAGGACCATGCTTCGGTGAATGGAAAATATAAAAAGAGTGCCTTTAAATTCGAGAACTTCGGACTTAAAAATATAACTCTATACGTTAATGGTACTGCTTTGGGTGGAACAATGGGTACGGACTATTCATCAGACGCTGTGTTACCTCTTTGTGCCAGAGCCTATAGTAATCTGACCCATATTGCAGGTGATTATGATGAGCTTGGTAATGGGGTAACGCAAGAAGAATTCATTGATCAATTTAAACTTTATCCGTTTGACATTACACCTGACTTCTCTGCTAGCGTAAATACCCATTTAACCCCACAGCAGAGCGGAAACATCTCAGTGCGGCTGGAATTCGCCAAGCCTATAGACGCTCCTATTAGTGTACTAGTATATCTCGAATCGCAAGCCCTAATAGAAGTAGATAGATTTAGGAGCGTTATCACTGACTTTTAAAATGGATGCTAATACACTTCAGAAAGTAATGGAACGAGTCACACGTTCCAAATTTATCGGAGTGTTTGCGAAGAATGAAACATTGAGTTTGCCAAGTACGCGAGAATGCGGTAGTCTTATTGTGAACACAGATGTCATCGGTAATGAAGGGATTCACTGGATCGTGTCTATTTTAAAAATAGACAGCGCCTGTACTATTTTGATTCACTCGGTACTCAACCCTGGAGTGACCCTATTTTTGTAAAATTTTTCGCTCAGTTACATATTCCCGAAGTTGTATGGAACCCATTTCGTATACAAGGATATTTTAGTAATGTTTGCGGAATGTACTGCGTCTCATTTCTCACGCATATGTCATGTGATAAAGAATTTATAAATATTTAAAATTTATTTGACCCGTGTCACACTCGCTGAAACGATGAAATGGTATGCAGACAGATAAAAATCCGTTTTCCAATTGTACGTACTCGTTGTATAGTATAATGTTTTTGTTCGTATATTTGTAACGATATATTCTGTAGTTGGTTATTGCACTGATTTCTTTCATTTAATAAATTTCTGAAAATATATTGAGTCTTCTTACCCCAAAAACATCGAAAAACACTTACATTATTTCGGTGTGACATTGCTGACTGATCAGTATATCCTCCGTATTCATGACACGAGATTCTTCAAAAGATTGTATAACACGTGTCAAATCCTCATCGGACCTTAAAGGAATAATGTTCATTCTTTTAAAACATATACAGAGTATACAGACAGATCCCCATTATGTGAAGATATCTTTGGTTCATTTAAGAGGAATAACATTGTTTGCCATAAAAAATTTCGATTTTTGCATAATGGGGGTAAGAAGTAAAACCAAATAACATTGATTGCCATAAAATTTTTTTGGCGAGTATCTATTTGACGAGATACTACAACTCTCCATATATATATAAAATCGAATTATAGACACTTACATTTCTATGGTAGTCCCTTGCGTCGGATTGTAAGGAGCGTCACTGCAAATATCTTCAACGGTTTGCGTTGGAAATAATTCATCACGGTCAATCGCGTTAAAAAGACTAATTGCGGTTAATGCTGCAGTGTCACTTTCTTCATACAATTCTGGGGAGACGTACAGGTCCATGGTGGAGGATGTGTGACATTGCTGACTGATCAGTATATCCTCCGTGTTCATGACACGAGATTCTTCAAAAGATTGTATAACACGTGTCAAATCCTCATCGGACCTTAAAGGAATAATGTTAATTCTTTTAAAACATATACAGAGTATACAGACAGAGCCCCATTATGTGAAGATATCTTTGGTTCATTTAAGAGGAATAACATTGATTGCCATAGAAAATTTCGATTTTAGCATAATGGGGGTAAGAAGTAAAACCAAATAACATTGATTGCCATAAAAAATTTTTGGCGAGTATCTATTTGACGAGATACTACAACTCTCCATATATATATAAAATCGAATTATAGACACTTACATTTCTATGGTAGTCCCTTGCGTCGGATTGTAAGGAGCGTCACTGCAAATATCTTCAACGGTTTGCGTTGGAAATTATTCATCACGGTCAATCGCGTTAAAAAGACTAATTGCGGTTAATGCTGCAGTGTCACTTTCTTCATACAATTCCGGGGAGACGTACAGGTCCATGGTGGAGGATGTGTGACATTGCTGACTGATCAGTATATCCTCCGTGTTCATGACACGAGATTCTTCAAAAGATTGTATAACACGTGTCAAATCCTCATCGGACCTTAAAGGAATAATGTTAATTCTTTTAAAACATATACAGAGTATACAGACAGAGCCCCATTATGTGAAGATATCTTTGGTTCATTTAAGAGGAATAACATTGATTGCCATAAAAAATTTCGATTTTAGCATAATGGGGGTAAGAAGTAAAACCAAATAACATTGATTGCCATAAAAAATTTTGGCGAGTATCTATTTGACGAGATACTACAACTCTCCATATATATAAAATCGAATTATAGACACTTACATTTCTATGGTAGTCCCTTGCGTCGGATTTTAAGGAGCGTCACTGCAAATATCTTCAACGGTTTGCGTTGGAAATAATTCATCACGGTCAATCGCATTGAAAAGACTAATTGCCGTTAATGCTGCAGTATCACATTCTTCATACAAATCTGGGGAGACGTACAGGTCCATGGTGGAGGGAATGATTATTCACTGACGCGAAAATCGCTACTGTTACTCCCAACTGAAAAATATCCCCTTTTATATGCACAATCGCCAAGCTCCGCCCCAAAAGACCAGATGTTCGTAGTGATTGGCTGCCGATGTAGCTGGGTGGAGCTATGATGTGTACCAATCCGCTATAACGGGTCCGGACGAGTAATGGCATCTTTATATTTTCTCCAATAGATTTAATGCTCGTATTACTCCTTGCTGTCTTTACAATGTCAATATTTTTCCCCCACTATTCCCGGATCATTAGTCACTAATGTAATCGAGAGGACTTTATAATAAAGAAATATATCCTAATTATATTTTTAAAAGAGCGTTCGGTTTCCACGTTAAACTGTGGGTCTAAGCCGGAGTGAGAACCTTTCCAATTCGTTAAAGAGAAAATCATGCATGTTTTTCGGTCATACTACTGACTCGGTTCAAATGATGCATTAACATGCTTTTCGGTCATACTACTGGCTTTACTCAGAGTTTCCCGCAGATCTTATAGACAATGCAGGCCCTGAGCTTTAATTATCTCGATGAAATAGTGAGCAATCGACGAGATGTATTTCTGAATCCACGTTAAACTGTGGGTCTAAGGCGGAGTGAAAACCTTTCCAATTCGTTAAAGAGAAAATCATGCATACTTTTCGGTCATACTACTGACTCGGTTCAAATGATGCATTAACATGCTTTTCGGTCATACTACTGGCTTTACTCAGAGTTTCCCGCAGATCTTATAGACAATGCAGGCCCTGAGCTTTATTTATCTCGATGAAATAGTGAGCAATCGACGAGATGTATTTCTGAATCCACGTTAAACTGTGGGTCTAAGGCGGAGTGAAAACCTTTCTAATTCGTTACAGAGAAAATCATGCATACTTTTCGGTCATACTACTGTCTCGGTTCAAATTATGCATTAACATGCTTTTCGGTCATACTACTGGCTTTACTCAGAGATTCCCGCAGATCTTATAGACAATGCAGGTCCTGAGCTTTAATTATCTCGATGAAATAGTGAGCAATCGACGAGATGTATTTCTGAATCCACGTTAAACTGTGGGTCTAAGGCGGAGTGAAAACCTTTCCAATTCGGCGAGAAATTACACTAGGGTACAACGAAAATTATTTGGTGATTCTTATAGAACTTTTGATACTGATTCCGGTTTCAGAATTTTTCTATCACCCATAGTTTTCGAGAAAATAATATATTACCATTTACTCAGAGTTTCCCGCATCATTAGTCACTAATGTAATCGAGAGGATATAAAGAAATATATCCTAATTATATTTTTAAAAGAGCATTCGGTTTCAACGTTAAACTGTGGGTCTAAGTTACGCGTAAATATAAAATATTTTCATTGTAGAAATAATAATAATAATAATGATAATAAGAATTGATGTGAAAGGTGATTGATTTAAGCAGTTAAGATGTAGTTATAAGAATATGACACCATACAAATTACGCGTAAATATAAAATATTTTCATTGTAGAAATAATAATAATAATAATGATAATAAGAATTGATGTGACGGGTGCTTTTTGCTCGAATATCTTGGACGAAGGATTAACCCTCGGCCGAAAAGGTGTCTAGGGACGAATTGACACAGAGTCTCCTTTTCCTCGTGTGTGTGTGTGTGTGTGTGTGTGTGTGTGTGTGTGTGTGTGCACGAGTGGTTTATTCGTTTATTATATATATATATATATATCCGGGTTTGGTTAATGACATTCGTGTGTTTCGATTTTTGCCGTAAATTTCTTTTCATTTGGAGAGAAGGGATACTTATCAGGGATTGGGGGGAAGGTCTCTCAACCAGCAGGTGTTCTTCGAAACCGACCCCGTTATAGCGGATTGTGTTTTGGCTAATTTCAATTGATTAATTTCTTTAAATTTCGTTTTTTTCAATTTTCTTCGCAGGGGATGAGGCTCGTGTGTTTCATAAATTTTCATTTCGTTTCGTGACTTAAATATTTATAATAAAAATTAAGTGTGTAAAAATTATTTATTTAATAAACAGAATTTAATTGGATTCACCTACCGTCATATATTGTGGTACACTATTTAAATGGATGATTAATATATGGTTTTTGTTATCTGGAATACATGGCGCTATCTGGAATACATGGCGCTATCCAATTGCATATTAAGACTTCAGCCGAGTAGGCGTTGTTTTATAGGCTCCTAATCAGATAGTTGGCTGAATCAGTCAGTTGGCTGAGCCAAGGGGGGGGGAGGGGTACACCTGCAAGTGAGAGAGAGAGTAGTTGCCTTTGAGTGCAAGGCATGCAACTTGGAGGCGGAGTTCTCCCCCAAGCTATTTTCGTTTACCTAAACTAAGAGGCCTCTAAGGGGTTTTCCCAAAGGGCAGAAAGAGAAGGACCAGAGGTCCTTGCTCGGCTGGGAGCCGAGCTTGAATGATTCTTTCATCAGCTTCTCGGTCTTTTATAAACCTCTATTCTGGCTGAGTTGCCAGCTCCTGCCAGGTGAACACCTCTCCTCCTTTCTCTCCTCCTTTCTCTCCTTTCTGGCCCTTTGGGGGGAATAGCTTGGGGGAGAACTCCGCCCCCAAGTTGCATGCCCCTTGCAACCCCGGTTGGCAACAAAGGGCCCTTTGGGGTAATTTTTTTCTTTTTTTTTTTTTTTAATTTTTTTTACATTTTTTGAATTTCTTGCAACACCCCCCCCCCTTTGCAACACTCCCACCCCTTTGCAACACCCCACCCCCTTTGCAACATTACGTAATCACTTGCAACATTCTTGCACTCTCCCCTTTTGCGGCTATACTACTGGCTTTATCAAATCGCACGTCCCGCAAATGCTCCAGAATGTGTTTAGAAATGCTGCGGAACGATTTGAGCTGTGCAGGGATACCAATGGGCGTCACGTCGAATCCTACTCTTAATTATTTAATAAATGTTACCACTTTATCATTTTATGATTGAATTCCATATAATTTCCAAGTGCTTCACAAAAATAGATCCTGACTTTATGTACACCCTGTATTTGTTGATAACTCGATTATATTGTGGTCTGAGATAATAGTTGGAGTTATTTTTTATATCCGCAATATATATATAAATATAAACGATATTAAACGATAACTGGGTTGATGGGAATATATAAACGATGCATGTGTGCTTCAATAAATAAATATATATATATATATATATATATATATATATATATATATATATATATACACTGCGCCAAATGGCTGGTTACGCCTTCTAAGCCAGCTATTGCTGTCAAGAACATCTACATTAGTATATACACTAATTAAAAAAATATCGCAATCTGGCACTACAAAAGTTATTAATATATATACATATTAAGGTATGTTGATTTTGGAACCGTGATCTTGGACTAGTCTAGATAGAAAGGTATTAATGTATAAAAAACGTTGCACCAACTCATATTTGTGAAAATGATTGTATTTTTTGAAGATTGTTAATTATTTTTAAGTTGTAAAATTGCCGAATTTTACGCGTAAAATCGCGCGCGCGGCATTCGCGCAATGTAAACAAACAAAATATCGGACCTTATTTCACCAAAATAATCAATTAAAATTCGGCTTTTTTAACAAAACGATGCTTGAAACTTATTGTAAATGCATTATAGATGTTTATTAGTGTATTATTTTGTATTTTTTAATGATATTTACCTATAAAATGTGTATTAAATTAAGTTATTTTATGATGCGTTCATTTAATTGTTTATTTTCAGATATTTCATAAAAATGGGTAAAAAACGGAAGTCTGCAGTGTTAACTCGAAGTGATAGTGCCAAAAAATTCAGTGGCCAGCCTTCCCCTTTGGATAAAACAGAGCCTCCTACCCTCCGCCAAGTTATTCAGTACAGTTATTTCCTCCAAAACAGCCACCCGGACTTGAAAGACTATGATATTGCTAAAATGATAGCAAAGGATGTGATTGAGATCTGGCAGGCAGTGAACCCGCGGCTGCCCCTGTATGAGGAATATTATGTAGTGAAATTGGTGGATAAAGTGTGCTTCAAGAAAGCAAAAGAGATAAACAGGAAATCTCTTTCTACAGCCCAGGAGCAGAATGTGGAGGAAAAGGTGGATAAACTTTTTGACATTTCTGCTTGCACCTGTAAGCTACCTGTTCGTCCCTGTGATGACAATGCTGTGAAGTACAAGAAAGAAAATTGTCAAACACAGCACATAATCTGCACTTGTCCTCCCAGTAAGAAGGTAATGCTATTATTTTTTAAACTTTTAACTGGCCTAACTTAGTGCGATTAGGTGCCTTTTAAATGGAAGGAAATTCAATGCTTGTAATTGAAAAATATCCGCGTTTTCCTCCTGTAATCTTCCTCCCCCACCCCTGGTAATAGAAATTAATAATCAATTTTTTTCAGGATTTTATCTCTTATTTAGATCCGCTATTTAATATACTTTAATATTTCAGGTTCCAGTAGAGGAGAGGGAATACTTGAGAGATCAGGGAGCCAAAATAGGACCCAAGGGCTCTTTCCAGCTGGGATCTGTGGATAAAGCTGCTGTGAAGAGAGACCAGAGGGCTGCAGCTGAAGCAGAAAGATTACAGAGCCAGATTCAACAGCAGCAGGAAGTGGATTTGGCCACTTTTGCCTCCACACCTTCACAAGATATTTCTTTTGAATCCAGCTCAGGAGAATCAGGAGAGGTAATATTTTTTTTTCTTATATCTTATCCCCTCCCCTCTGATAATGGAAATAATCTTACCTTCTTTCTGAAAAAAATTCGATTATGGGGATTTATAGAATTCGGGTTTTTTATTTTTTAATTTAAGTTAAATTAAATCAGCAATTCTGAGACTAATAGGGATTAAATCTTAAACTGGAATAAAAAATAAATTAATTATTATTCTTTCAGAAGTGGGAAGCCAGCCAAGAAGAGGCTGAAGAAGATCACAGCCATCAACATTGAAGCTACCCACTGGTCAGAACTAATCAACCTTTCTCAAAGTGGCATCTGTGAACTTGCTCTCACAGAAGACTTTTCTGACCAGGAGCTTCAAGAAGCATTGCTGAATGGCACCAAGCTGGAGCTGCCTGATCTGCCTTCACATTCTCAGAGTGTTGAAAGGGCCGTGAAGCTGATATCTGAAGCTTCCCATACTGTTTATGTTATGGACTCGAATCAAGGCACAAACACATTCTGGCCAAAGCCCTAAGCCGCCAGATGAGGCCTTCCTTTGCTTCTAAGGGCTCTTACAGTGAAAATTATGATCATCTTGGGATCTAAATGTGTCTATTTGACTCTGTACATGTTTTTTTTTACTTTTTTTCAATAAAATTGTAATTTTTTTTCAGGATTTTTTTATGAAAATAGCATCATTTTTTCGGCTTAAAATTGCGAAAATGCGATATTTTTCGGTACGATTTTTTGACGATTTTTGAAACGGTTAAAGCTAGGGATCTGAAATTTTTTGTCAGTTATTATCATATTAAGCCCTGACTATCTCGACTAGTCCAAAGTCGATATTAAAAAAATGCGGAAAATCAACCTACCTACCTACCTACCTACCTACTCCTTTCTAAACAAACCAATTACGCCTTCTAAACCAGATTAAGCCTTCTAAGCTGGTTACGCCTTCTAAGCCAGATTAAGCCAACTGGCGGATTAAGACTTCTAAGCCAAGTGCGGAGGTCAAGAGCGTTCATTAAGCGATGCGACATGCCTGCAAGAACATCTCTCCTCCTCCTCTCTCTTAGGTTAGATTTGGGAGTAAAACACCATTCCCTCTTCATGTAGCTTGGGGGATAAACCACTCCCCCTTGCTTTCATACCACTTTTTTGTGGCACTGACACCATGGGGGAGGGTGGTGGCACCCATGGGGGATGGGGTTGGCACCTTGAAACAAATGATCAACATTGCAATTGCTCTGCACTCGTCGATTTGCGGTCATACTACTACCATTTACCATTACTTATTCGGACTATAGTGGATTTAATTAACATATACTGTATAGAGCTCATATTGCTAGAAATTTCTATTAGGTAAAGAACGAATAAAATATTTCTCAACTCCATCTCGAAGCTGAAAGGTTTGACGTCATAAGTAAGCAGTTGGTTAACAACCACGTGGACTTACTCCTAAGTTATGATTTCGATGTGTAGAAAGATCACTGATCTAAACAACCCTTTATTTTCTTTATAGCTGTAACACACTCCTAACACGTTAATGATGTGAAGTGAAATCAAATTTTGGTTTCTGTAAGCAATTTTTTTCTATACTCATGAAATTTTTTGGTTTTCAAAACGGTTCATTTATTTCAAAAATTATATTATAAAATAAATGGTTTCAAATAGTTTTTATTATATGGTCAACTATTTTTGGTTTTCCATAAAAAGGACTGAAATATATTTAATTTTTTACGCAGTGACAGTTATGACTGCTCCGTTATAAATAAATAAAAGAAGCATTCAGAATAATGTTAGCTCTGATGATACTTGAAAGGAGATAAATATTATTGTTGATGGACTTGCAGCTGCGTTCCGGTATAAAGAAAACACTGAAGAAACAGAAAAAATATTTTTATATTAGAGGTTGTTTTGTCAGAAACAAAAATTATTTGGAACTCGAAAAGGAATTTTTTCACGTTATTTCGCTCGCGCGAACGATTTTTATAATTACGTATATACACCTTACCTTACCTTACAACCTTACAAAGGTTTCGCGTGATGATCTCTCATTTCGCGAAGGTCAAGCTTGTCGCCCCTCCTCTCGAATTGGCCTGGTGAAGTAGTGAGTTTGATTCTTGCGCTCTCCACCTCACATAGCCAGGTACGCCCGGCTCATCGGGGATTGTTCTGATCCAGGTGTCTAGTCTTCTTTTGAAGATTTCCACTGCAACTCCCTTTGTGTTTCTTATGTCTTTGGGCAACTGATTAAACAGTTTTGGTCCTCTCACGACAAAACTATTTTCTTTCAGGGTTAAGGATGTGCCCTGTCTCGCCTTCAATTTGGGAAGACGGCACAGTCTGCCGTTTCTACTGTCCACCGTTGTTTGGGGAGTTATAGGGTTCAGAGTAAGATTAAGGACTAGTTTCTCCATTATTTTCCAAGTGTAAATAATGGTGTATCTCTCTCTTCTCCTTTCCAGTGAGTATAGGTCTAGTTCGCGTAACCTTTCCCAGTAATTTAGTTCTTTGCACACATTGATTTTGGCTCTGAAGCTTCTCTGGATCCCTTCCAGCTGTCTAATGTCTTCTTTTTTATAGGGGGATGTTAGGACCGAGCAGTATTCCAATTTGGGTATTATCAGGGTTTTCAGTAGAGGAATCATTACATTCTTATCCCTTCGTTTAAAGGTTCTCAATATCTGTCCGGTTATTCTCTTTGCTCTGTTTACTGCTATCTTATTTTGTGTCTCAAATTTCGCATCATCCGTCATTACAACCCCTAAATCTTTTGCTCTGGGATTTCTCTGAATTTCCTGTCCATTTGGGGTATAATATTCCATGGATTTTAGGTCTTCTCCTTTTCCGTACCGTAATAGCTGAAATTTCTCGGTGATAAACTTCATATTGTTGTCTTCCGTTCACTTGTAGATTCTGTTTATATCGGTTTGTACGGATCTTATGTCTTCTGGGTTTCTTATTTTTCCTTCTGACCTTTGTGTCATCCGCAAAGGATGTTACTGTGCTGTCTCTGGTAACTTCCTCATCTATGTCAGTTAGCATGATTATGAAGAGTAGTGGAGCTAATACTGTTCCTTGTGGTACTGAGCTGAGGACCTCTGATTCTGATGAAGATGCTCCTTGTACTGTAACGACTTGCCGCCGCTCACTAAGGAAATTATATATCCATTTCCCTACTTTTCCTGTTATTCCCATATATTTCAGTTTATGTATTATGATTCGGTGGTCACACTTGTCAAACGCTTTAGCAAAGTCTGTGAATAGTACATCATAGTTTTCATTACTTTCCAGTAAATCAATAATATTGTAGTGTTCCATTAGTTGTGATAGGCATGATCTGCCTGACCGAAACCCGTGTTGGTTATCATTGAATTTTTTCTGCGTTTCTCTCTCTCTCTCTCTCTCTCTCTCTCTCTCTCTCTCTCTATATATATATATATATATATATATATATATAGGGTTGTCAATTTTGTCAACTTTTTTCAAATCAATTTTGGTATGAAAATATAGTCTTTTCATGTTAAAACTTGAAATTAGCCAACCAAAATGAAATAAAATAACCTTACCTACATCAATTTTACCTTAAAGTTTCAGAAATTGACTCTTTTACTAAATAATAGGACACAAATTGATTAACTATTCATCTGTCACAGAATTATCCTACTGATCGCATATGGAGTGTTTTCAAGGTCATATAGTGTTGTACAATGTACAAGTCACAACATGAATAGAACTGTCCCTCACTCTCAGTCCTCAGTTGCCTCTTAGATGTCATAGACGGTGGTTTGCTGTTATTGCTCTTCTACCTACTTCATAGTTATTCTACTAGACGAATACTACAGTTTAACTGTAAGTATGGATTATTGATTATTACAATTATTTATTATTATCATATTCTTCTGTCTAATTATGTTGTAATCCCATGGAATATTTTTTTATTGAATTTTAGAACATCGAATGACTAAACTTTGAAACATCGTAATTGATGTAAAATACTTAAATGTTTTTCTTTCTTTTCAGATATTCCTAAGATGCCAAAATTGAAGACAAGAGGTCAGTCGTCATGCCACTTGAGCATATTATTGAATTGAATTGACTTGCAAATTAAGAAAGAAAGAGTTTATAGAGAGTTATAGAGTTATAGAGATACTTGAAGCAGTTTCAAGTTCGTTTTTTTCAGTTTCAGTTGGTTGCATCCAAGAGGAACAACCAAAACTCAGAGATTTATAGAGATACTTGAAGTAGTTTCAAGTCAGTTTTAGTTGCAAATAAGATGCCAATCAGTTTTCAGACAGTTTCATTTGGTTGTATTTAAGAGGGACAACCAAACCCCAGAGATTAATAGTCTCCACTTCATAGCAGTTCAGTGCAGTCCATTTCAGTTAATTTCAGTTAGTTGGTTGCTTCCAAGAGGGACAACCAAACCCAGAGAATAATAGACTCCATTGATAGAGTTCAAGTGCAGACAATTTTAGTCAGTTCAGTTTCAAGATACTTGATAGAATTCAAGTCAGACAGTTTCAGTTTCAAGATACTTGATAGAGTTCAAGTCAGAAGTTTCAGTTTCAGTTGCAAGTCAGTTGCAAGTCAGTTACAAATCAGTTTCAGTTACAAATCAGTTTCAGTTCCAAGTCAGTTTCAGTTCCAAGTTTCAGTCAGATTCACGTCTCAGTCAGTTTGAAGTTTCAAGTCAGTTTCAGTCAGTTTTGAAGTCAGTTTTGAAGGCAATTTCAGTCAGTTTTCAAGTCCAAAGTCAGTTTTCAAGTCCCAAGTCAGTTTTCAAGTCCCAAGTCATTTCAATGCAGTCGATTGAATTCAATGTTTTTTTTTGTTGTTTAAGAGAATTTACTTTAAGAGAATTTACTTTAAGAGAATTTACTTTAAGAGAATTTACTTTAAGAGAATTTACTTTAAGAGAAATTACTTTAAGAGAATGTAATTTAAGAAAATGTAATTTAAGAAAATGTAATTTAAGAAAATGTAATTTAATAGAATGTGATTTAAGAGAACTTAAATCAACCTTTTGCTTTGTTGTATAAGAGAAAATTAAATTCAACCTGAATTGACCGGTTTGTGTCTTTAGTTAAACTTCTTTTTTTTGTTTTTTAAGAAGGAAATTGACCGATTTGTCTTTTTTTTTTCATGACATTGTTGCATATATAAATATATAGGTAAAATGATATATTTTATTAATTGTAACCAAAGGCGTTTTTACAAATTGTTTATAAGGATTTTTATAATTATTATGATTATAAGATGACAGTAATAGTGTAATAATTAATCAATCATGTCCCAATGACTTCCTTTTTAAAATTACTATAGGGAGGAACATGCCTTCCCTCGGTTTTATTTTACCTCCTTTAATTTTTGTTCTAAGCAGTGTGACAAGCAATCTTTTTTTTTAAAGAACAAAGTGCTCACGAAAGACGTATTGTCAAATTCAGACATATCTCCCCGCTTACTCACTCGAATCCCCTGAATGTAGTACTCCAATCTTTTTTATTATTATTTTAACAACCCAACAAGTTTTTTTTTTTTTTTTAAGAGTATGGACCCTATACCCTGACGTTAGTTCATTATAGTTTATATTTGATTCTATTTTCAAATTTATATTTTTATATATTTTTTTAATTTTCATTCGATTAATATTAAGTAATTCTCATTAAACTATTATATAACTTTGCTAATTCGTAAATCTCCCTAATCTTTACACACACACACACACACACACGTATGCACACTATATATACTGTACTGTAATATATACACACAAACCGTTATTCTAAAATCATTGGATATCACGATAAACTTTATTTAATTGCGTGTAAGTGCTATGATATTTACTCTAGATCATCTAAATTTATTTCATCGTAATAATTGTTGCTTCATATACATAATCTTGTTCATGCAATTATTCTGTTAATTTAACAATCCTCTCAGCTATTCTGTCCCTCAACATTATAAGATACACACTCTGTACCTAATACACACAAATACACATTTGACAACAGGTCTATACATCATCCATTACGTAATTCTATTTTTACCTACAATAGTCAATAAAATTAGTTTATAGATTGTACGGTCATGGTAACTTTGAAAAAATTCCTGAAACTCAAAATTTAAATTTTTCTCTTTTACCTACTATTCATTAGGTATGTATTTTTTCCACAGGAAAATAAAATTTCGTTAAAAATTTAAAATATCATTCTTTGTCTAACTTAATTGTTTGTCTAAATTAACGTATTAATCCTTTTATTCTGTTTGCATAAACTAAAGTATTAATCTTTGAATTTTTATATTTCATAATAACTCTCTAAGCAAGTGTCATGTTAAAGATTTGATTACGGTGCGTTGTACTCAACCACCCGAACTCACTTGTTCTGTATAAAAATTTGTATTGTAAAGAAAAATTCGTCATCATCTAATTTGAATTCGTTAGGATGTTATCTTGTATTTTCTCAATTGTATTGTATTGTTGTGTTAATATCATTATTAAAAGGGGAGAGCACTGTAAAAATGAACAATGAATAATCCATATTCATTTTTACAGGAGAAACCAAAATCGCCTGATGCGATTTTGGATAAAAAAATTTATTTGTTGCTTTCTATTTTTGCTTGTGTCACAACCATACGATCTACCATTTCTATGGTTTAGTCTTATCCATTTTTCCATTTTTCATTTGTTATAGAATTTATTATAATTAATTATGGTTGTCTTGCATCTCACCCTCGTCCCTAGATTGTGCATGCACATTGCATATAGCAGGATTAGAACCCGAAGTTGCACTTAGTCCTTATTATCCACTCTTTGTCTTTAATTCGTTTCTTTTGAATCCTCCCAATAATGACTTATACTGTACGTATGAAGTAAATAACTATGACGTCATAAAGTAACTTCATTATTTTCACGTTTTCCATACCGTGAATACTGAATCACCCATTTGGTATGTGGATATCTTTCATGTTCAATATATGGTAAATTCTTTAATAATAAAAAAAAAACCTTACACTCTATACGTCATTATTTATATGTTGTGGTGTTATGTAGTATAAATATTATTATTCAACCATATTCATCTATACGTCCATATCTTATCTTGAGCATTATCCTACAGTATATCAATTTTATTAAATATTCATTTTTACTCGTGTCTGTCTACGAAATGTACGAAACTTTATGCCTCCGTACCTGTTGGTTCAAAATCGTCCAAATACGTTCTCATATATTATTTTTTACTTTTTATTTTTTAATTATTTCGCCTCCCGCAATGAACTCGAAAACGCTTATGCAAGTTTACGCAATTCGCTAATCACAGCATAAATCGAACATCTGAAAACGAAAGACCTGTCCCTCTGATTTCAAATGTATATTTATATTATCATGTGTGTCATGTTGTGTATAATTTATCTCGTATGTGCCCATGTACTTTGTGTTGTACTAATAACCATTATAAATATAAAAACGCTGTAAGAATTGTAAGTGACTAATGTACTTAATAATGTAATTGATGTAAAGTAATGTACTTTAATGAAACTGTAATTAATGATAATAATTTAATATCCAATGTAATATACTTTAAATGGAATTGTAATTAAACGATACTAAGTGAATATGAACTAATCCATAATTATAATCATAATTGTTGTAAACCCGAAATTACAATGTACTCAGGGTGTACTTGGATTGTACTTAATGTATTACGAAATTATTTCGCCCTTTCGAAATGCATGCTCGGCGAAAATACGATTTTTTTTATTTTAATTTTTTTTATTTTTATTTGGAATCTTTCATTTGATCATGTGTTTAAAGGGGGGAAACTTAAACTTCAAACTGCATTACCCAAAAATTTAGATTGTATATAAATCATGTAATTGTAAAATAGTCACTACTACTTCTTCTTAGACTTCAATTACTTCGGTCGCTTCAATCACTTCACTCCCAGAGGAGGGGGCAGAGGCCCCTTGCCTCCTTAATTTTTAGATTCCGGCCTGAGCCATGGTCGAAAGAGGTCGAACCTCTACCCCTGTAAATTCAGAGCACTACCTGTACATTTTTAGAAGTAAACTATAGTAAAAGAAGTTTTTTTATCTTTTCCTTCGAGCCGTGCCCTCGTCCGAGCACTCAGTCAGTTAAGTCGAAAGTTATAAAAAGAAAAGTCGGTAAGTTATAAAAAGAAAAGTCGATAAGTTTAGTATCAGAGAAAGTATCAGAGTATTATAGAAAGAGAAGAATTTACAACTGTCGACCCTATAGTGAGAGAAAAATTAAAATATTATGGAAGAAAAAACTATCTCGAGAAATATCCGTTGCTGCCTCATAACCAGAACCCCCGTCGACTTCGAACTACCCCAGGGCCATAGACGGAGGGGTTAACAGTTTGGCGACCCTTTAACCAGGATTTTAACAAGTGGCCATTCTTTGGCCAGGATAGAAATTACCCTGCATCAGGATTTTAACAATTTTTCGACCCTACTACCAGGATAATAAGTCCCACCATTTGGCCGGCGTGTCACGACTTCTAGTTCTTCACATCCACCCTTGAACCGGTGTGTAACGACTCCAAGTTCTCCACGCCTGGTTTTCATCCAAGAAGAAGTAGCCAGCAAGACACGTCTTCAGGACACGTCTCTAAGGATTTCGCCGTAGAAATTTTGTTAAGTACAGAGTTTTTTTTTTAGGTAATTTATAAACACTTGAAAAGCCAGTATTATTAACAGTTAATAATGAGTATCAATTCAGAATTTACAAGAAAACACAGTGAACATTTCAGACACCAGTGATACATTTTTTTTAGTGAACAATAATTTTCACAGAAGTTGATTTTCAGATTCATTGTCACAGAGTTATTGTCACAGAGTTATTGTCACAGAGTTAATGTCACAGAGTTAATGTCACAGAATTAATGTCAGAGTTATTTTCACTATTATAGTTAGTATAGAATAATTTTATTTTATGTCCCAAACATAATATTACTGTACCTTCGCGTACATTCGAGTGAAATGTGTTTACATTTCGTATTTTTGTTTACAATTTTTTTCAAATTTTTCAAATTTTTCGAATTATTGAAAGAGAGTTTATAGAGAGTTTATAGAGTTATAGAGATACTTGAAGCAGTTTCAAGTTCCAGTTTCAGTTTTCAGTTTCAGTTCGTTGCATCCAAGAGGAACAACCAATCCCCAGAGATTTATAAAGATACTTGAAGTAGTTTCGAGTCAATTTTATTTGCAAATCCGTTGCAAATCAGTTCTAAGTCAGTTTTAGTTTCAGTTGGTTGTATCCAAGAGGGACAATCAAACCCCAGAAATTAATAGTTTCCACTTGATAGCAATTCAAGTGCAAGTCAGTTTCAGTTGACTCCACTGATAGCAGTTCAGTGCAGTCCATTTCAGTTAGCTTCAGTTAGTTGGTTGCTTCCAAGAGGGACAACCAAACCCAGAGAATAATAGACTCCACTTGATAGAGTTCAATTGCAGTCAATTTCAGTCAGTTTCGTTTCAAGATACTTGATAGAGTTCAAGTCAGACAGTTTCAGTTTCAAGATACTTGATAGCAGGTCAAGTGCAAGTCAGTTTCAAGTCAGTTTCAGTTTCAAGTCAGTTTCAGTTTCAAGTCTCAATCAGTTTTGAAGTCAGTTTCAAGTCAGTTTCAGTTTCAAGTCAGTTTCAGTTTCAAGTCTCAATCAGTTTTGAAGTCAGTTTCAGTCAGTTTCAGTCAGTTTTGAAGTCAGTTTCAGTCAGTTTTGAAGTCAGTTTCAGTCAGTTTTGAAGTCAGTTCCAGTCAGTTTTGAAGTCAGTTCCAGTCAGTTTTGAAGTCAGTTCCAGTCAGTTTTGAAGTCAGTTCCAGTCAGTTTTGAAGTCAGTTCCAGTCAGTTTTGAAGTCAGTTTCATTTAGTTTTGAAGTCAATTTCAGGCAGTTTTGAAGTTAGTTTCAAGTCTCACTTTTGAAGTCCCAAGTCAGTTTTGAAGTCCCAAGTCATTTCAGTACAGTCAATTGAATTCAATTTTTTTAAGTTGTTTAAGAGAATTTACGTTAAGAGAATTTACCTTAAGAGAATTTACGTTAAGAGAATTTACGTTAAGAGAATTTACTTTAAGAGAATTTACTTTAAGAGTATTTACTTTAACAGAATTTACTTTAAGAGAATTTACTTTAAGAGAATTTTCTTTAAGAGAATTTACTTTAAGAGAATTCACTTTAAGAGAATTCACTTTAAGAGAATTCACTTTAAGAGAATTCACTTTAAGAGAATTCAATTCAACCTTTTTTGTTGTTGTATAAGAGAAAATTAAATTCAACCTGAATTGACCGGTTTGTGTCTTTAGTTCAATTTTTTTTTTGTAAGAAGGAAATTGACCGAGTTGTCTTTTTTTTTTCCCATGACAGTGTTGCATATATAAATATATAGGTAAAATGATATGTTTTATTACTTGCAACCAAAACCGTTTCTACAATTGTTTATAAGGATTTTTATAATTATTATGATTATATGATGACAGTAATAGTGTAATAATTAATCAATCATGTCCAATGACTTCCTTTTTAAATTACTATAGGGAGGAACATGCCGTCCCTCCTTTTCTTTTAACTCCTTCGATTTTTGTTCTAAGCAGTGTGACAAGCAATCTTTTTTTTTAAAGAACAAAGTGCTCACGAAAGACGTATTGTCAAATTCAGCCATATCTCCCCGCTTATTCACTCGAATCCCCCGAATGTATTACTCCAATCTTTGTTTTTTATTTTTATTTTATTTTAACACCCCAACAAGTTGTGTTTTTGTTTTTTTTAAGAGTATGGACCCTATACCCTCACGGTAGTTCGTTATAGTTTATAATTGATTTCTATTTTCAATTTTTATACTTTTATATTTTTTTTATTCGATTAATATTAAGGAATTGTCATCAAATTATTATATAACTTTGTTAATTCGTAAATCTCCCGAATCCTTACACACACACACACACACACACACACACACACACACACACACACACGTATGCACACTATATATACACTGTACTATATATACACAAACCGTTATTCTAAAATCATTGGATATCACGATAAACTTTATTTAATTGCGTGTAAGTGCTAACTATGATATTTACTCTAGATCATCTAAATTTATTTCATCGTAATAATTGTTGCTTCATATACATAATCTTGTTCATGCAATTATTCTGTTAATTTAACAATCCTCTCAGCTAATCTGTCCCTCAACATTATAAGATACACACTCTGTACCTAATACACACAAATACACATTTGACCACAGGTCTATACATCATCCATTACGTAATTCGATTTTTACCTACAATAGTCAATAAAATTAGTTTATAGATTGTACGGTCATGGTAACTTTGAAAAAATTCCTGAACCTTAAAATTTAAATGTATTTAAATGTATTTTTTTCCACAGGAAAATAAAATTTCGTTAAAAATTTAACAATATCATTCTTTTTCTAACTTAATTGTTTGTCTAAATTAACGTATTAATCCTTTTATTCTGTTTGCATAAATTAAAGTATTAATCTTTGAATTTTTATATTTTATAATAACTCTCTAAGCAAGTGTCATGTTAAAGATTTGATTACGGTGCGTTGTACTCAGCCACCCGAACTCACTTGTTCTGTATAAAAATTTGTATTGTAAAGAAAAATTCGTCATCATCTAATTTGAATTCGTTAGGATGTTATCTTGTATTTTCTCAATTGTATTGTATTGTTGTGTTATTATCATTTTTAAAAGAGGAGAGCACTGTAAAAATGAACAATGAATAATCCATATTCATTTTTACAGGAGAAACCAAAATCGCCTGATGCGATTTTGGATAAAAAAATTTATTTGTTGCTTTCTATTTTTGCTTGTGTCACAACCATACGATCTACCATTTCTATGGTTTAGTCCTATCCATTTTCCATTTTTCGTTTGTTATAGAATTTATTATAATTAATTATGGTTGTCTTGCATCTCACCCTCGTCCCTAGATTATGCATACACATTGCATATAGCAGGATTGGAACCCGTAGTTGTACTTAATCCTTATTATCCACTCTTTGTCTTTAATTCAATTCTTTTGAATCCTCCCAATAATGACTTATACTGTACGTATGAAGTAAATAACTATGACGTCATAAAGTAACAATTCTTTTCACGTTTTCCATACCGTGAATACTGAATCACCCATTTGGTATGTGGATATCTTTCATGTTCAATGTATGGTAAATTCTTTAATAATAATAATAAAATAAACCCTTACACTCCATACGTCATTATTTATATGTTGTGGTGTTATGTAGTATAAATATTATTATTCAACCATATTCATCAATACGTCCATATCTTATCTTGACCATTATCCTACAGTATATCAATTTTATTAAATATTCACTTTTACTCGTGTCAGTCTACGAAATGGTACGAAACTTTATGCCTCCGTACCTGTTGGTTCAAAATCGTCCAAATACGTTCTCATGTATTATTTTTTACTTTTTGTTTTTTAATTATTTCGCCTCCCGCAATGAACTCGAAAACGCTTATGCAAGTGTACGCAATTCGCTAATCACAGCATAAATCGAACATCTGAAAACGAAAGACCTGTCCCTCTGATTTCAAATGTATATTTATATTATCATGTGTGTCATGTTGTGTATAAATTATCTCGTATGTGCCCATGTACTTTGTATTGTACTAATAACCATTATAAATATAAAAACACTGTAAGAATTGTAAGTGACTAATGTACTTAATAATCTAATTGATATAGAGTAATGTACTTCAATGAAACTGTAATTAATGATAATAATTTAATATACAGGGTGTACATAAAGTCAGGATCTATTTTTGTGAAGCACTTGGAAATTACATGGAATTCAATCATAAAATGATGAAGTGGTAACATTTATTAAATAATTAAGAGTAGGATTCGACGTGACACCCATCAGTATCCCTGCACAGCTCAAATCGTTCCGCAGCATTTCTAAACACATTCTGGAGCATTTGCAGGGTTATGTTTTCTGCAGCAGTTCGTATACGTGTACGTAAGTTTTCAAGACTCGTAATCTTCGTCTGATAGACGTGCGATTTGATAAAGCCCCATGCAAAGAAATCTAAAGGGGTTAAATCTGGTGATCTCGCTGGCCAAGTTCTGTTGCTTCCGCGTCCGATCCAGCGATTTGGAAAACGTCCATTTAGATAATCCTGAACAATTTTGGCATAGTGACAATGAGCACCATCATGTTGATAGACGACGGTACTAACAATCCTATCCCCGTCGTCTATCAACATGATGGTGCTCCTTGTCACTATGCCAAAATTGATCAGGATTATCTAAATGGACGTTTTCCAAATCGCTGGATCGGACGCGGAAGCAACAGACCTTGGCTAGCGAGATCACCAGATTTAACCCCTTTAGATTTCTTTGCATGGGGCTTTATCAAATCGCACGTCTATCAGACGAAGATTACGAGTCTTGAAAACTTACGTACACGTATACGAACTGCTACAGAAAACATAACCCTGCAAATGCTCCAGAATGTGTTTAGAAATGCTGCGGAACGATTTGAGCTGTGCAGGGATACTGATGGGCGTCACGTCGAATCCTACTCTTAATTATTTAATAAATGTTACCACTTTATCATTTTATGATTGAATTCCATATAATTTCCAAGTGCTTCACAAAAATTGATCTTGACTTTATGTACACCCTGTATAATAAACTCTTGACTGAATTATTTTAAAAAAACACCACATTAGTTTCCATGCCTCTGAGCACGTGAGTGAAGTATATGAATATTTATGATATGGCAAAATTCTTTCTTCTCTTTGTTTGTGTTATAAAACGATTTCTTAGCTTTATTCAGACCGTTTTCCAAGAAATAATTAGGATACCATTAGGAGGGACAACGAGCTTGACTTTCGCGAAATAAGGAATCATCGCACGGAACACTTGAAAGGTTGAAAGGTAACATAATTTGGCTCCAATGTAAAACAACTCGTTAATTTCACTATCTAAAAATTCTGAGATTACTATTCTGAAGGCTCTTAGGAACTTACCAGTAGAAGTGAATACAGATCGTTCATCGGAATTATGGTGGTTGGCAAAGAAATGTAAACAAAAATTATTATTCGTAGGCTTTCGGTAAATTTTGTATTCAGAGGCATTATCAGTTATATAAATAATCATATCAAGAAATGAGATGAAATTATCCTTTTCAATTTCTAAAGTGAATTTAATTACTAAGTTGTCGACAACTTAGTAATTAAATTCACTTTAGAAATTGAAAAGGACAATTTCATCTCATTTCTTGTTATGATTATTTATAGAACTGATAATGCCTCTGAATACAAAATTTACCGAATTATTCGTAGGCTTTCGGTAAATTTTGTATTCAGAGGCATTATCAGTTCTATAAATAATCATATCAAGAAATGAGATGAAATTATCCTTTTCAATTTCTAAAGTGAATTTAATTAAGTTGTCGACAACTTAGTAATTAAATTCACTTTAGAAATTGAAAAGGATAATTTCATCTCATTTCTTGATATGATTATTTATAGAACTGATAATGCCTCTGAATACAAAATTTACCGAAAGCCTACGAATAATAATTTTTGTTTACAGTTCTTTGCCAACCACCATAATTCCGATGAACGATCTGTATTCACTTCTACTGGTAAGTTCCTAAGAGCCTTCAGAATAGTAAGCTCAGAATTTTTAGATAATGAAATTAACGAGTTGTTTTACATTCTAGCCAAATTATGTTACCTTTTTCAACCTTTCAAGTGTTCCGTGCGATGATTCCTTATTTCGCGAAAGCCAAGCTCGTTGTCCCTCCTAATGGTATCCTAATTATTTGTTGGGAAACCGTCTGAATAAAGCTAAGAAATCGTTTTATAACACAAACAAAGAGAAGAAAGAATTTTGCCATATCATAAATATTCATTTACTTCACTCACGTGCTCAGAGGCATGGAAACGAATGTTGTGTTTATTTAAAATAATTCAGTCAAGAGTTTATTATATTAATTCGCAATACCTTTGTGAATACCCGAGGTTGTATCTACTCTATTAAATGTAAAGACCGTAATTTAGTATATATCAATCAAACAGGCAAAACTCTGGTCATTAGAAACAAAAAACAAAAATATTATATTCGCACATCCAATGAATTTGTTCATGTACGTTATAATATAATTATGGAATAATTCAGATGTTTTGTTTAGAAATAATAAAAATATTGAAAGAAATATAATTGAAGCAGTTTGTATTAAATAATATTAGAAATTTTAATTTTTGTTTCGGTACATATAAATTTGATTGTATTTCTAACTTTATTTTTAATCAGTTTTAAAAGTTTCCCAACCTTCGATAATCTGAGGGATTAAATCCTTGGGCGGACTTGTCTTTATTTTCAATTCCAAAAGAGGGGTTGAAATAAACTAAAAAATACTCGGAGTGGCTTTCATTTTTCTGCGGGTTATTTCAAAATAAAGAAATTCACGCATTTAATGTCTGTATATATAAATAGCTGAATTACTGTCAATGTATTTAGAAATTGTTTCTTTAAGTACATAGATACACAAGTCAGTTGAGTGTGACCTTTTGAAACCAATCTGATTAGGAGAGCGAATCAAAGTTAACGACCCGCCGATTCGCCTGGTTAAGCGTGATACACCATTATCTACCCCTTCTTGCGCAAACAATGGAAGATGTTTGCATTTAAATATAGAATTGATAGTCTCAACGAGACTGCAGAGGGTGAAAAGAAGCCTTGTAAAAATTAAGTTGATACATATGCATCTTACAAATTGAGCTTTCGATAGAAAGTTTTGTTAACATCTTCTAATGGGATTTTGTTTAAGTTGTATAAGTACGGCGATCGCTGAGAAGGGAATTCATTTTATCATTATAGGCCTACATAGTTTTGTTCATAATAACCAATTATTATGGACATAATTAGATTAGAATAGATGGACATAATTAGATTAGATTTATTATGGACATAATTAGATTAGATTTATCAGATTTAGTAAAGTGAATGTCTTTATTCTGTTAAACTTGTCCAAATCGCTCAGAATAAGTACAAGAATTGATCACCTTCATTGCATCAAAAACACAACCTTTGTTCACCCTCATTGCACCATAAACACAACCTTTAACAACATCAATGGCCAAGCAAAATTATTAAGATTAATAAAAGAATTTGCAATGCTAGTCGTATCTCGAGTTTTTCCGATATTAATCAAGGCAACATATCCTAAAATATAGTTCATGTAATTATCTAATTCGAAAGAACATAAGCTTATTAAATTTTTAAAATCACCCTGTTTATTCCACACACTTTCATCGATTGATGTTCTGAGTCTATTTTTAAGCATGTCTCTATTCCTTACTTCACTTCGGCGTAGTAAAACACAGATGTAATCCGTGAGTTGATGTTTTCATCCCTTTGGGACATTCGAGTTGAAAAATCTTCTTTTCACTTGTATATCGTGAAGTGCCTCCTGAACTTCTGCGTGTGTGTATATATATATATATATGATGCAAACCCACAATGAAAATTTTGTTTCTTTCCTTTCAGCTTCTCTTCTTTGCTTTGATTTAAAACTTTCACTCCTCTTTAAATTTTCTTACATCTTTTAACTTTCTTAAGCAGGCAGTCTCGTAGAGATCAGCCGGCCTCAGTGTCATCACTTCTCTTATAATTGGCGTAATTACGTAAATAACTAAACGAAATCAGGCCGAATGGATCATAGATCATGGAGATATTACACGCAGGATATTCTAGAATTTGCGCATGCGCAATCGTCTACTTTGAAGATTCTGAATTTTAGCCTTTGGCTCTTCAGACTGTAAATATCCGTAAAGGGATTCTATGAAATGATGTCTCGTGGCGAAATATTCAATAAATAAGATCTAAACATACGAGGGAAATCACTATAAAATTAAGAGTGTGTAAGCATGTAATGTAAATAAACTTCATATTTCACCAGTGGCATGAAATGTAAAACAATAAATAAATAAATATTTTTAATCTATTTTAGTCCTTCATTGTATGATATATATATATATATATATATATATATATATATATATATATATAGTGCCATTCGAAAAAGAATTTGTTTCACTATCCGGGATAGAACTGAAACAATTAGGAAAAAAATGAAATACTTTCTATAGGAGTGTCCACTTAGAAAGAAATTAGTTTCAAAAGGTTATGCTGAAATTCCCTGGAGGGCGAGGAAGGAGTTGACCGCTTTGAAATGGGAATTTTTTTAAAAATTTCAAAGTTTTAATAATTTTCTTTGACTCTAATCACGTATTTAATTAAACTAACATCGCCTTATCTACCTCCAGATTTTACAAAATGAACCCTAATTTAACCCAATAAACAAAATGTCTGACTCATATATTACCTCATATTACTTCAAGAAGACAATTGAAAGCGAGTTCAGACTCAAATTGCATGTTTTATCACGCGTTCAAGTATTTAACAATGGTACGAGAAAGGAGTTTATTACGAAAGCTATTTCATTAATACATATAATATTACGAGAAAAGCGTTTATCAAGATGAATGAACAATATTAAGAGAAACGAAACAATTGTATATTTTCATTTAACATTAGTCTCATTGTGAACCTTGGAACTGAGAAGGTGGATTGTGTGTGTGTGTGTGTGTGTGTGTGTGTGTGTGTGATATAAAAGATGAAATGAATTTGTTGTTTAAACGTGGTTAACCCATGACATGTTTCAGATTTGCTTACAACTTTTAGAGATGTGTACAAATATATATATATATATATATATATATATATATATATATAGAGAGAGAGAGAGAGAGAGAGAGAGAGAGAGAGAGAGAGAGAGAGCTCTAAAAATAAAATAAAGTATATGAAGATATATATATATATTTTCAAGATTTTCAAAATTGAAATATATATATATTGTGTTTGTGTGTGTGTGTGGGTCCCGCGGATTTTTCTTTCCGTACGAGTTGTTCGTTTATTCTTTATTCTTTCTTTTTTCCTTACACGATTTGATCATTTATTTTATTTTTTTTTCCCCGTAGGGAGTGTTTACACGAATTTTAGATTAACTTTTTTCCGTACGATTGTTTGTTTATTTTTTATTTCGTGCGACTTGTTTTATCTCACCTTAGACCTATGGTAGGGATTTATTTTCCGTGCGAATTGTTAATTTATTTTTATTTCGCACGAACTGTTTTATCCTCACCTTAGACCTGCGGTTATTATTAAGGATTTATTTTCAGTACGAGTTGTTCGTTTATTTCGTACGAGATGTTTCATCCTCATTTAAGTTGTGTGTATATATATATATATATATATGTATATATTTCATGTAAAAAAAATTCGAATTTCATAAAGATTCCTCGCATTCCATTTATCCGGTCCTGCAATATTCCGTAAGTTAGAGAGTTGGACAGAAAAAGAATGAGAATGTGTAGAAAGATTGGTACTGCATGCGTTCCATAAAGGAGACATGCAGTTGGTGATCAGAAGAGCAATGTCTGATATAATAGCGATAGTAATCTTTTGAAACGCAATCGTATAGGCCTAAAATTTGAGAGTAATGAAACACTTGTGTGTATATATATATATATATATGGGATGAATTTCACAATAAAACACGTGAAATGAATGAATGCTGCAAACCCACAAGGAAAAAGAAAAACGATTCCAAGGCCTTTCGTGTATTCAAAGCTACACCCCTGACGAGGTATAACTTTGAATACACGAAAGGCCTTGGAATCGTTTTTCTTTTTCCTTGTGGGTTTGCAGCATATATATATATATATATGAGAGATTGGAGAGAATGAGTTTGAAACAGTATTTCACTACAAATTTTAAAAAGCACGACGGCCCCAATTATGCGAATATCTTGTCTATTAGCAGTATTTATACTCTTACATGGACAAGAAATACCTCAAAAGCGTTGCTCGCCGAGTAAAAATTCTACAAGATCAAATAATATGCAAGATTCACTATCATTTACTTCAACTGATCCACAGTGTAACTGTTCACATCTTCTGAAGGCTGTGTTTTCCGCTTGCTGCAGATCTTGTAGTTAATGTAGGTCCTGAATATGAGGTTGAATAGTCGCAATAAAATTACGATGCAAAAGAGTGAGCACTCGTTCCCTGACGAGATGTATTTCTGAACGCACATAAAGCCTTGGAATATTTTTTTCTTTTTCCCTCACGGTTTGTATCATATATATATATATATATATATATATATATATATATATATATATAAAGAAGATATGTTATCTCCCTGGAAAATATCAAAACTTAATCTAACGTTTCGGAAAATGCCCATTCACTTCAACGAGTTAATTTTTGTATTTACCCAAAATATGTAACTTAGTAGGTCTGTTTAGATGCGTGGGACCAATATGTTGACACTATTTTATTTTTGTATGATAATCTTAAAGCTCCTTTCTTTCTCTCTTAGGTTAGATATGCCCCTATGGGGGTGAGGCAGTCCCAATAGCAAATATTGGTTTAAGATTTGAGAAACATCTGCCTGTTTTTAGAATTATAAATAAACGCGGTTGACCCATGAAATCAGTGTTTACGATCAGAGTACGAATATTAAAATTTGGCGCCCTGTCAGAAATTCTTATCATGAAGCTAAAGAGTGCTAAGTTGGCGGTTTTATATATATATATATATATATATATATAGAGAGAGAGAGAGAGAGAGAGAGAGAGAGAGAGAGAGAAAGAGAGAGAGAGAGAGATAGATAGATAGATAGATAGGTAGATAGACATATGTAGTCATCTGGGGTGAAAAAAAATTTGCCTTAACTTAGGCCTAGACTTTATTATTAGGGATGGACACAAACCTGTATGTTCACATTATAAAGGCCAGGTGTCATAATAACATGGCAATAGAATTTTTTTTCCTGCAAAATATTTAATTGGTAAAATAAAAAAAAATGAATTTTTTTCACCCCATGGAAAGGGGTGAAAACGAACCGTGCTTGGGGTGAAAAAAAAATAGCATTAACTCTGGTATATTGTCCTCAAAACATAAAATATTGGTGTCAATGGAATTACAGGGATATAATAAACCCTTTGTTGCATAACCCCTTTGCAACATTGAACAACATTTGCAATTGTATTTCAACATTCCTGCACTCTCCCAGCATGGGCTGGTTATTAATGCCAGGAAACGGCGTATTTCTCGAAAAGGATTGAATGGAGTTCGTGAAGAATTATATTTAAACGAACAAAATTCGGACAAGTGTTTATGGTTAGTATCGGGAATAAGCTGTTTGGCTGTTGAAGATGTAACGGTAAAATGGGGTTTTTGGGAAAATGTTATGGTTACTTTAGGTAGCACAAATATTGGACCTATTGGTAGTTGTTCAGGGTGTAGTAGGAACAGCGAAGAATCGCTTTTGATTTCAGAAAACACTGTGGAAAAGAAACTAGCTAATAAAATCAATGTTTGGGGAGGAATTATAAGTTGGGGTTCGTGCTGAATTGCTAGTTAATAAAGAGGAGTGGTTAACTATGGATTTAGGAGAGGAAGCTGGAGTAAACGTTTTAGGCACAGATGTTACTTCACAGGTGCAATTAAATCCGGAATGGACTTTAGAGCGAGTGCACGAGGGTATTGGATTGGGTTCTAATTTAACAAGTGAACAACGATTGCAAGTTTTATAAGTATTGCATCGATGGAAGGATATGACTCCACATACAGTACATTTATCTGATTATACTCCTATTAATATGAAGCCCCGTAGATTTGATGCAGCAACTAATGAAGCAATAGAACAACAATGTAAAGAGCTGTTGGCCTTAGATATAATAGAACTATAGTAAGTCTCCATGGAATTTTCCGATAGTTCCAGTCAAGAAAGGGGATGGTAGTATCCGCTTATATGTAGATTATAGGAGGTTAAATATAGTAACTAAGCCTGGAACTTTTCCGATGCAAAATGTAGGCGAGTTAGTCAATGGACTTCATAATGTGAAATATTTTACGTCCCTCGATCGAGGATATTACCAAATGCCTTTACATCGTAATAGTCGAGAATTAACGGCTTTTCCCACATCTAGGTCACACTATCATTTCAAATCTTTATCTTTTGGATTGAGAAACGCACCAGCTGCATTCCAGCGGGAGATGCAACACATTTTAATGGGTTGCTCGTGGAAAAAGTAGTAGTTTACCTGGACGATGTATTGATTATGTCGGAGACCTTTGAGGAACATCTTAGTTTATTAGAATCAGTCCTGGCTAAGTTAAATGAAGTTAATGTTAAAATAAAACCAGCTAAATATAGGTTTCTGAAGCCAGAAGTAAAATTTTTAGGGCATTCAGTGGGAACTAACGGGTTAACGAAGTTACCAGAGTTTGTTAAAACTGTTAGACTCTCCTGAACCAAACACAGTTAGGCAAGTGCGTGAATTCCTCGGTTTAGTTAACTTTCAGAGGAGGTTTATTGCTAATTGTTCGCAAACAGCTGCGCCGCTCTCGGAGGTTACTGGTGGTAAACAAGAAGTAAGTGTCACGATGATTCCAGAGCGTAAGGAAGAGTTCAAGAAGTTAAAATTAGAAATGGCCAAGGACTTGACTTTGACTTTTCCCGATTTGAGTTCACCGGCTGAGCCTTCAATTTTGTTTGTAGATGCTTCAGGAACCGGGATGGGGCAGTTTTAACCCAATTACAGAACGGAACCGATCAGGTAATTAGTTATGCCTCACAAACTTTTAATAAAGCACAACGGCGTTATTCGACAATTGAGAGGGAACTGACAGGTTTAAGATTTGGGGTGAAAACTTTTCGACCGTTTCTAATTGGAAAAAATTCATAGTTAAAACCGACCATACCACCAATTATTTATTTGCATACCCTAAAAATGTCATGGTCGACTTGCTAGAAGGGTGGAAGACCTTTCGGATTTTGATTTTGAAATACAGTACGTTTCAGGAAAGGATAACTTGCAAGCTGATGCTATTTTAAGGGCTAATTACGGTTGCCCAGTTGAAGAAGGATTTGGTCAGTTTTGTATGGGTATATTGCCGGAGGGACTGATCGTAAAGAATAGGGTTCCTGGAGGGGGAAATTCTTTATTTGAAAGCCTTTTTATTCGGACGAAGGCAGCGGCGGTGGCTAATTTACCCGAAACCCCCTTGCATCTTAGGTAAGTTTTGGTAGAAGAATTAATTCAGCATAGTTTGCGTTATAGTGTCGGGGAAAGGGTTAAAGGAACTACAGTCTATGAAATATGATGGTGTTACTCCTAGTATTGAGGTTCTGTTAGCGGCAAGCCATCTTTTTAATGTAAAGATATGGGTTCATCACAGTGAGGAATGTTCGATAGTTTACAAGGCGGAATATAATGTATCAATAAAAAGTGTGTACCTGTTGCAGAAATTCATCTGCAGTGCTTAGGAGGTACCCATTATAATCCAGTCTTAAGAATGCTTGATAGACCATGGGTAGGAACCCAATCACATACTGTTCGTGTATGTAATGAGGAGATTATAGCTAAAACCGAAGCTGAACTTTATGATCCTGTCCTTGATCCAATTTCGTTAAATTTTTAATGCAAGAAATTGATGATACTGGCATAAATAGCACCTTAAGTACGCTAGAATCTTGTAGCCAAAGAGTACCGGATGTTACGTGGGCAAAAATTAATCATAATGGAAAATTGTTTTGTTCCTTACTGGATACAGGTGCTTCTCTTTGTCTTGTCCGGTGTTCTGTGGTTCAAGATAAAATTTCTGGCGGCATTTCAGATTTACAGTATGTGAATGTTAATTTAACGGGAGTCAACGAGGGCACTAAAGTAAGAGAAGTGATTAATTTGACAGTTGAAACGAATCAAGCGAAACTCCAATTTCCATTCGCCATAGTTGACGATGCGATTATTCCGCATGTTTCATCTTGGTAATCACTACTTGGAAGAACTAGATGTTGATTTGGATTTTAATACGACTAATTTCTCTTCTGGAGAAGGTTCTCCTTATCTTACAGCGGTTGTAGATGTTCATTTAGAGGGAACAGAGCATGCTTTTAATGACTGGGTAGGTCGATCATTTTTGTCTCGTGCTGTTATAGAATATTTACAATCTAATGAAGTAGCTTTACGTGAGTTAAAAGAACATGTACGGGATGGGATAGAGATTACAAAAGATAATGTTTTGTTACGAGAATTTAGGAAGAATTTTGGGAATTGAAAATAGTTGGCAATATTTTATGTAGATTTAATAATTCTGAAGACTTGTTCTGCGGTAGTAGAGTTCAAACAAATGGTTGATATTGTTATTAAACTGCACATCCACATGGGGCATTCCGGAAGAGATAATTTATATAATTTATTTGTTCAGTATATTTGGCATCCAAAGTTACATAAAGTCGGTCATCAAGTAACGTCTCCACCTACACTTAGGATAGTGGCCACAGGACCATTTCAGTTAGTGGCTATAGATTTGCTCGTTCTCTCAAAAACTAGGAGGGGGCATGTGGGTTGTTTGGTCAGCGTTGACCATTTTAGTAAGTGGTTAATGGTGAAGCCAATCAAAAATAAAACAGCTACGACAGTTGCTAAAACTTTTGAAGTACAGATTCTCCATACAATGTTAAAAACTCCAAATAGGATACTTTCTGATAATGGTCCGGAGTTCCGGAGTGTTGCATTTAGAGAAATGCTAGCTAGAAACAGAATAATGCAAGTATTTTCTAGCCCTTATAAACCCGCCTGTAACGGGGCGGTAGAGAGGGTAAATAGAACGGTTGTAGGGTTACTGCCGAGTATACTGGATATAGATACGGATTGGGATGAGAAATTGCAAAAGGTTGTTCGGGTTTACAATGATACCACTCTCAAATTCAAACCTCACCATCGGATAAACTGGTAACCGAGGGCCATGTGCCGGGTGGTGCTATTCCGATTCCATTGGCGGAACAAAAAACATGGAAGGAGGGCCATCCAAACTTCTTACTATTCGCGGTGGGTACGAGGGTCGCGCGGAAAATAATTACGAATGATAAAAGTGCTGGTGTTAAGCTAGAGGATAAATATGAGGACCATTAACTGTTACAGCAGTTTTAAGAGGTGGGGTATCATACGTAGTTAAAGGGAAACAAGATGAAAGACGGGGTCATCATACGCATCTAAAGATATGGGCAGATCCACCACAGTATCTACGATTATGAGAGATGTAGAGAGATAGATCAAATTAGTTTTAAAGCTAATGTGAAGCAAGACTTGAAGGAAAATTTGGGAGATAGGAGAGAGGAAAGCTATAACTATGATAGCGACAGTGACAGTTTTGTAGAGAAATGCCTGCATGGTTGAGGGAACAGCCAGGCAAATGTAACAAAACGAAAAGTTAGGAAAACATCCCTGAAAAAGTGTAAGGACAGGCCAGTAAAAGTGGTAAATTTTGATGTGCTAGATAGTGGTGGTAATATTAATGAGTATGATATCAGAGAGGGTTTTCAGGAATTGGAGGGTGAAGCCTGTGAGGAGCCTTTACAAAGAATTAACGCAATAAAAAATGTGGGAGTTCAGGTAGAGTTAGGAATAGAAACGTTTGCATTTATAAAATATAAACCGTGTAGTGATTTTAATGATGAATATTTTACGTTCACTGTTATAAATGACTGGGATGTAAAAAGTGAAGCTGGTTCGCGTGACACTGGGAAAGTTATACAGAACGTAGATTGTCACCCTCGTCTTAATTCCAGTGCCACTGATGTAGAGAACGGAGTACTCGGTGATTTAAATGTTTTAGGAGTAGAAGCATCGAGTAGAATCTCCCCTGAAGTTGGAGTAGGTGACTTAGAAAAGAATAGGGTGCAGAGGTCGGATGTAAAAGTTTTTGATGCAGCTCATAGGGAAAATAGGAGTAGGTCTGTTAATTTAGATAAATCTCGTAGTGAAGGTTTGTTCCAACGGTTTAGTATGCTTAAGGTTAGTTTGGAAAGTGATCTTGATAGTTCAGTAGGAAACCTACAATTAGACTTCAGTGTGAGTTGCATGAGAGCAAGAAGCAAAAGTATTACTTTGGCTACGATACCTAAGAAATCGGATACACCATTCGATTACGATTTTAATTTCCAAAATAAAGGTAATGGGAAGTATTTAGAAACTGATAAGACAGAAAATTTAAATTCAAACAAGGGGCTAATTGATAAGGAGAGTGATAATCTGGGAGTTTTTTAATGAAGGAATAGGCCCAAGAAGACCAGTAACCAGGTCGTTGGGGGAGGCGGTAGATCATTCATGGGTCCAAGGTAAGATTTTAGAATATAAGCACTAGGGAAGGCGAAGAAGAAAATGAAATACTGGACGGAATTAATTTGGTTGTGAAACGTTAAACTTTTAGAAGAATACTTTTAATTATTTTGAGTTTGATGACGATGAAACCTTAAGAGGAAGCCGGAGTGGTAAAGAGTTCTTTTGGAAAAATTTCTGGAAAAAACCATGGTAATATTTTGTGAATTTTAAGCTTCAAGTAGGATTATAATCTATAGGTCGTTAATTGTTTACCATTTTGATCTAAGAATTAAGTTTCTTAAGTTTATCAGTTTAAGGTTCAGGATTAAAGAACTTTACAAATGCTTTCGCTTAAAACAGACGATCAACTAAATCAACTTAAAAGTCCGCACATAACTTATTCCTTTTAGGTTACCTTAGGCGTTCAAATACAAAGAGTACAAAGAGGGGGGATCATTCCTCCCATCTTATTTTCAGTTTTGGGACCTTTACTGAGTAGATTAATATGATGACGAAAGTGGTAGTGATTCCGCACGAGGTGTATGCTTCACTGCAAATCTCAGAGTCCAGATACGGTTCTAGAACCCCGTAAAAACAGGCTTAAAAGAATGGAAACGATTTGTTAGATCTATTAAACAGTGGAAGGTCACCTGATGAGAAAAAGATCTTATACCAAGAAGCTCTGCACAAATTTCTTCAGGAATATGAAAATTATAAGAATCCGACAGAGGTCCTCGTAGTTATTAAGTACAGCGCAAACGACTTTGAGCATGGAGAGATAGGACCTGGGGTCTAGGCTAGAGACGAGCAGTCAAAGAACAACGGTGCGACCCCACAACATATCGAGCATGTATGAAAAAGCAATCTCCCACATACATTGAGGAATAAAGGAATAAGTCTTTATAAATTATTGAGTGAGGATTCCATTATACAGTGGACCGATACAGGTGAGGTTGTTGTAGAAGGAATAAAGACACAGGGTTCGAACATGGTTTGTAAGCGTTCTTATTTTACTTCTTTTCATCTTTCACACCTCTCCTATTCTCTCCGACTATTTTTCTGACTTGTCGGCAGTGGCCGGAGGATGATGGGTGAGTCTTTTTTCTCTTTTTCGAATGAATGTTAACCCATGAGTGATAGGTGTTCCTCCTTACTTAACCCCTTATTCTCTTCTCTTCTCTTAACCCCCTACTCTTTCCTTTCTCTCGGGCTAACCTTAGAGTGGATCTTAGGGTCTTTGTTAGCCTTAGCTTCTATAGATCTGTAGATCGTTGGCATCGTGCTTGACTTGGTGAGAAAATGGGATAGGCCCTCACCAGCGGCATGGAAACATATTAAAGCAAGACTACAGCAAATAAATGTGCACAAAAAATTGATAGGTAATCTGAACAGGTTAAAAGACTTGAGACAAGCCTCGCATGTCCCACAGCAGAACACGCCTTCGTCCCCATCAGTAACATCTCTGAAGAGGAGGAAAAAGAGATCAATCAGTGACGAACAACCCTACCCGAGCGCCTCTAAAATATGCAAATGGCTAACATATTAAGAAAACGTTATTATGACATTTATAAACCATCCTCCTATGGCGGCGTAGATAGACTGTAAAGAGGTGTTTATAATGAGGGAGTAGGGAAAAAAGATGTTGGGAGGTTTTTGCGATCGCAGGATGCTTATACACTTCATAAGCCGGTGAGAAAAAGGTTTAAAACAGCCAAGACAGCAGCAACCTCGATTGATTCTATTTGGCAGCCGGATTTAACAGACATGCAGAGATATTTAGTGCATAATGGCGGCTACCGCTACATCCTATTCACAATAGATGTATTCTCTAGGTACCTGTGGTTAATTCCCCTGAAAAATAAATCGTCTGAAACAGTTGCTAAAGCCATCAAAATGCTGATGTTAAAAGAAAACAGGATTCCTTGCTATTTTTTGTATGGACATGGGGAAAGAATTTATAGGCCGAGCTTTTCAGAACATGGTGGCAGAGTTTAATATCAGTTATTACACCAGCAATTCTATATATAAGCCATCTTTAGCCGAAAGTGTTCAGCGCACGATAGAGGAACACATGAATCGCTATTTCACATATAAAACACATACAAGTATAAAGACATTCTGGATTCGATGGCATCATCCTACAACCGTTCACACCACCGAGCGATTGGTACAACACCTAACGAAATTTTAGAAAGAGGTATGCACACAGAACGTGAGGTGAGAAAAGACACGAGAGTGCCACCACTCTCTGTGCATTTCAGAATCATTGATTATATCAGGCTGTCGCGTTCGGGTAATAAATTCGCGAAGGGATTTGAGCAAGGTTGGACACGTGAGATTTTTAAAGTTAGGGCTATGTGCCTAAAGACGAGATAATGCTGTATTACATTGAAGATTTGAATGGGGAAGAATTTGCAGGGGACTTTTACAGCGATGAGCTGCAGAAAGTGACATTTAATTTAGGAAAAAAGTGTTTAAATTTGAACAAATTTTAGGAAGCAAAGGTTCAGGAAAGAGAAAACTGTACCTGATGAAATGGATAGGGTACCCAGAAAGTTTCAACATCTCTGTAAAAGCTGATGCAATAATGAAGCTTAAATAGTATACAACATGGCGCCTAACCACTTCCACGTCACACTTCCGTTCTGTCCTTCTCTCTCTGTACATCCTGGCAACACCCTGGCCAACTTTGTAACAGAACTCCATAGGCCCATTGATTTGGACCGTGAATCATATGAGGTACGAGTATGCGAAATTCAATTGGCTCTCAAGCTTTTAAGCATTGATAATAAAGACTCCGTTTTTACGGGTCTTAGAAACCGTCGTGAGTGTAAAAAGCTGGGATAACTCGGAACGATACAATGCGCGCCGCCCGGAGTTGGAAGGCGCTGTACTACACTACTGTAGTAATACTAGAACTGGGTCATTATGGCGCAGCCGAGGATGTTGTGAGAGACTTAAATGGTAGTTTGAAAAGAACAAATCTTACGGGTGATTTAGTATACGAAATCGTAAACAAAGATACCCCGGTACATACTTTGACTCTAAAATCAGAGGCTAACAGAAATATAACCTAGTGCAGATATGGGGCAGCCATCCAAAAAGTTACCTTTCACGAATCACAACATGACTTGTGCTGATTAATGTATCAGCTGAAATTGGAGAAATTGAAAGATGGCTACCCTCCACCGGACATGTGCTATCTGTATAGCAATATCGTGGAACATTAGTTTGTTGGGGATACCCAGGCGTGCCTGCTGCGCATCGCCCACATTCCCAATCATGGTGTCCGGTGAATTTGTCTACAACAATTTGTCTAAAGATACAATTCATCTACAACAATTTGTCTACAACAATTTATCTACAGCAATTAGTCTACAGATACAATTTATCTACAATAATTTGTCTACAGATACAATTTGTCTAGAGAGAAAAAATGAAAGCTATTTGATGTTAATTATTATTAATTTTTTCAAAAAAATTAAAAATTTGTTTCTGCAATCGGTTTTCTTGAGAAATGATAAAGAAAAATGTTATTGGATATTGAATAAATTTATTTACTGAAACGACGCAATACACTCCAACATCTTTTTGAATAAGTCCGAGCTGGTGTGGCGCCTACGCCATACAAATTCACAAAAAATGACAAGAATTAGTGCGATATCTTGCAAAAAACAATAGTAAAAGAAACTCGATTAGGTCAGGTTAGGTTAGGTCAGGTTAGGTTAGGTTAGGTTAGGTCAGGTTAGGTCAGGTTGGGTCAGGTTGGGTTAGGTTAGGTCAGGTTAGATTAGGTCCGAGCTGGTGTGGCGCTTACGCCATACAAATTCACAAAAAATTACAAGAATTAGTGCGATATCTTGCAAAAAACAATAGTATAAGAAACTCGATTAGGTCAGGTTAGGTTAGGTTAGGTCAGGTCAGGTCAGGTTAGATTAGATTAGGTCAGGTTAGGTCAGGTTGGGTTAGGTTAGGTCAGGTTAGGTTAGGTTAAGTTAGGTTAGGTTTCTCAAGAAAACCGATTGCAGAAACAAAATCAGGGTTATCGACTGCCCTTGTTTTCAATTTCGTAGGAAAATCGAGAGCAGTCCATGAAACATACTAGGTCCAATATTAGTAATAGTTTCTCTAGACAAATTGTATCTGTAGACAAATTATTGTAGGCTAATTGTTGTAGATAAATTGTTGTAGACAAATTGTTGTGGATGAATTGTATCTTTAGACAAATTGTTGTAGACAAATTCGCCTAAAACCCCCAATCATAGAGGAAGGAACTTGAGCATCACTTACGACAAGTCTCATTATGTCAATATTGCAAGTAACCTACTAAGCAATATCTCAGAACGATTGAGGGGAAAAGTTTTCCATTCGGTGACGGGAGCTTAACAGTGAAGTTGCACTTTCTTCGCACTGTAATATAATGACCCGAAGGCCTTTCACAATCTATCAAGGAGTGAGATACCAGCGCGGGAGTGGGATTGGATCCATTTTTTCAGCCATACTGGGTACGGCTGTCTCCTTGCTGAAGAGTGGTGCCAGATATCTTGGCAGGAAAACGTTACAATCAGGTCTTAACACGGTAGAAGACATAATGGCGGGTACTAAGCCTAAAGAAGCTCTAAAAAAGCACTTAAAGCGTACACGGGACGAGATCATTAAAGATGCAAAGAGAAAAATGGTTAGTGGTGGGAAGAAGAAGAGTAGTCCTGTACGGAAGAAGAGAGTAGTTCTGTAAGGAAGAAGAAGAGTAGTCCTGTAAAGAAGAAGAAGCGTAGTCATGTACGGAAGAAGAAGAAGAGGAGTCATGTACGGAAGAAGAAGAAGAGGAGTCCTGTACGGAAGAAGAAGAGGAGGAGTCCTGTACGGAAGAAGAAGAGGAGGAGTCCTGTACGGAAGAAGAAGAAGAGTCCTGTATGGAAGAAGAAGAAGAAGAGTCCTGTACGGAAGAAGAAGAAGAGTCCTGTACTGAAGAAGAAGAGGAGGAGTCCTGTACGGAAGAAGAAGAGGAGGAGTCCTGTACGGAAGAAGAAGAGGAGGAGTCCTGAACGGAAGAAGAGGAGGAGTCCTGTACGGAAGAAGAGGAGGAGGAGTCCTGCTCGGAAGAAGAGGAGGAGGAGTCTTGCTCGGAAGAAGAGGAGGAGGAGTCATGCTCGGAAGAAGAGGAGGAGGAGTCATGCTCGGAAGAAGAGGAGGAGGAGTCATGCTCGGAAGAAGAGGAGGAGGAGTCATGCTCGGAAGAAGAGGAGGAGGAGTCCTGCACGGAAGGAGAAGGGGTTACCAGCACGTGGCGTTAAACGTAAAAGGCTTTCAAAAAAGAAGAGTTCTAAGCTCATGAAACCTATGGTTGTCCACTTTTTTAACTGATATAAACTAAGGACATTGCTCTCATGAATCATAGGCTGTTTACTACTTGTCTGGAGAGGTGTCACTCTTTCTGGCTCGCCATTGGCGCGTTTCATCCATCCGTGTAGTTCACAATGTTGTAAATCGGGCCCCGCCCTCTTTTACATGCCCCCAACACAAGTTTCTATAGAGCACAGTGACTTTATTGCAATTAATCCGTTAAACACCATTAGCTCCCCGAGTTCTCCTATAGAGTTCGTGATCCCCAGCTCAGGCCATTACTTTATTGATCCACGCTCTGTGCACATGTACATTAAACTACTAATAGCACATTCAGATGGAACGGATTGCGAAGACACATAAGTTGCATTCCCAGAAACAAACTTTCTACACTCCATATGCAGTCAGTGTGACGTGTATTTAAATCAGCTCAACATCTCGGCAGGATCTGACTACTATCAATTACGAGCCTATCTGGCAAATGTCCTCAACTTTTCAAAAGAATCGAAGGATACCTTTTCAACTGCCTAAGGTTATTATCAAGCTAAAGATGAAAGTAGTATAAAGGACAAATTTAAGAACTCTCAAAAGCAGATATATGACTGCTTTGGGTGTATACACACACAGATTTCACATTCCAGAAGCTGCTTGTGAAAGGGATCGATATGAAAATAAAGGTCACTCGTACGAGCCCTGTAATTTGTTTAAATCTGGGGGCTGACCAAGAAGAGAGCTCGAAGCCTGTGGTGATTCATATCAAGGAAACATATCTGTTATAATGTTATAAAGTTTCAGACCAACAAAGACCCTAGGATCCACTCATGGCTGGTCTACCTAACTGTGTTCGTAATCGTGTATTGTGTATGTCCTCCGTGGTGGCGGAGGGAACCTACAATTTTACGTGGGTTCCGAACCACAAGAACATAAGAAACTTATTTAAAAACTGCCGGTAAATTATCAACGACCAATTTTTACGAAACTAAATAATTATCAATTTAAAAATAATTAATTATCGGTTTAAAACTAAAGATAGAATCTCTCGGTCCAGAGGAGCAAGTCATAATAGACTACTATCCACAAATATGTTACATTCTATATCTATTTATAACGGACATGCAAATATATCAGATCCAAAGAATCCAGTCAATTTCATTACGGTATCCATCAAGTCACGATCCATATCGATTGCGGACCAAGTCAAAATTTACAACCATATACATTATCAATTTAAAAATAATTAATTATCGATTTAAAACTAAAGATAGAATCTCTCGATCCAGAGGATCAAGTCATAATAGACTACTATCCACAAATATGTTACACTCTATATCTATTATATAACGGACATGCAAATATATCAGATCCAAAGAATCCAGTCAATTTCATTACGGTATCCATCAAGTCACGGTTCATATCGATTGCGGACCAAGTCAAATTTACAACCATATACATTACAATATATACACATACGAGGAAAAGTGTAGGTGTGGCTGTAAAGACTGTACAGTAATGTAGAAATGTGTGTGCACCCATTATGGGTCTCCCATTTAAAGGTGTTTGTGTGGCAAGTGAAGATCATGAGTTTTTCAATACCTCACAGTACTATGGGGGGCACCGCTCGGCAGAGGAATCTCTTTAAATGGGGTGTGTAAGGACAGAGAGTATCCCCTAACCCAAGACGCTGCCTCCCTATATCCCACAACACTTGTGTTGAGCTGTGGGATCTATCCCCACAAAGCCTTAATTTTACTACCTTAAACTATACCCTTTCTATCAACATGCGCGTCCAATCGATTCTTAAACATGTTTATAGACGTGCTACTAATTACTTCTACCGACAAACTATTCCAGCTATTTACTATTCTATGCGTAAAAAAGTTTTTCGCAACTGCTGTCTCGAACCTTCTACTTGTCAACTTACACCCGTTATTTCTAGTCCTATTATATTGAGATATTTCGAAAAAGCTATCTCTATCTACATTATCAAACCCATTCATAATTTTGAAAACCTGGATTAGATCACCCCTTAACCTCCTAGTCTCGAGAGTAGTCAATTTTAACTCTTTAAGCCTATCCTCGTACGACTTTGACCTAAGAGACGGAATCATCTTAGTTGCTCGTCTTTGAACTCTTTCGATTTTGTCTATATCTTTGCGCATATGCGGATTCCAAAATTGGACCGCGTACTCCAAATGGGGTCTAACTAATGATTTATAAAGAGGAACTATAATATCGCGCGATTTGTACTCAAAATTTCGAGCTATAAAACCTAACACTTTGTTCGCCTTATTGACCGCCGCTGTACTTTGTTTCGCTACTTTTAAATCACCAGTGACTATAACTCCTAAATCTTTTTCCTGCTCTACGCTTGTTAAATCTTTCCCTGACATACTATACGCAAAATTACCATTACGCGAACCTATATGCATAATTTTGCACTTATCCACGTGCAGATCTTCCTGCATTTTACCTCTATCTTCGTCATTAATCGCCCTACCACCCAGCTTCGTGTCATCCGCAAACTTTGAAACTGTACTGACTAGGCCGACATCTAAATCGTTAATATATATAAGAAAAAGCAAGGGGCCCAATACAGAACCCTGAGGAACGCCACTCGCTACATTAGCCCAACACGACTCCGCTCCATCAACGACCACCCTCTGTTTCCTGCCTCGCAACCATTCTTCTAGCCAATTTATTACTACACCCCTGATTCCATGAGCCTTAGTTTTTTCAATCAGTCTTTTGTGCGGCACGGTGTCAAACGCTTTTTGAAAATCTAAATACACTACATCAACCGCCCGATGTCTATCGTAAACGTTAACCACGCTTTCGAAAAATTCTAAAAGATTAGTTAAGCAAGATTTGTTTCGCCTAAAACCGTGCTGCGTATTTCTGACCAGATTATGCACTTCTAAGTGTTCGACTATACGATCCCTAATTATTGATTCCAGTAGCTTACCTACAACAGACGTTAAACTGATTGGCCTATAATTTCCCGCCGCACCTTTATCGCCTTTCTTAAAGGCCACAGTAAAATACCTAATTAATAGAGTACAACTCAAATTACTGTATATACGGTGCCACCAGGACTAACATCGAAGCAGATAGAAAATGTTGCCCTTTGAGCTCTACCTAAAAGGTTATTAATTAGAATGCAGGAACACGCTTGTGTATATGGAAAATATAAAATAACCGCCTTTAATTTCGAAAATTTCGGTCTTAAAATATAACCATATACGTCAATGGAGTCGCCTTAGGGGGGGAAATTAGAAACGATTTATTCTACAGTTGCCGAGTTCCCGCTTTGCTCGAGAGCTTATGGTAATCTTGCTCATATTGCAGGTACTTGCAACGAATTAGGAATCGGCGTAACGCAGAAGGAATTCGTCGAACAAGTTAACCTTTAACCATTTAACATCTGGCCAGAGTTCTCTGGGAGTATAAATACGCACATAATTCCACAGCAGAGTGGAAACATCTCAGTCAGATTGGAATTCGCCAAGCTGCTAAACGCTCCTACTAGTGTACTAGTCTACCTCGAATCGCAAGCCCTAATAGAGATTGATAAGTTTAGAGGTGCAGTCACATATTTTAAAAAATGGATACGAATACACTCCAGAGAGTAATGAATAGTGACCGATTCACACGCTCCAAATTTATCGGTGTGTTTGCGAAGAATGAAATGCTGAAGCTTCCAACTACGAGACACTGCGGCGCACTTATTCTAAATACGGATGTTATTGACGAAGAAGGGATTCATTGGATAGCCGTTTATTTAAAAAATAGGCAACGATTGTACTATTTTAATTCACTGGGGGGGGGGGCATCATTGGAATGATGCTATTATTGTAAAATTTCTCGAGGAATTGTATATTCCCCATATTCCATATTGTCTGGAACCATTATTATTTCAAGGGCTATTACAGCAATACCTGTGGCATGTACAGCCTATCCTTTCTCAGGCATATGGTCCGCGGAAACGAATTTACAAATTTTTTAAAATTATTCGATTTGTCTGACAATGAACGAAATGTTACTCTGGTATGCTACCACATAAAAAATCGGTTCACGTTTGTAGACACTCGTTTTATTGTGTGAAGTTTTATGCGTATATATTAAATTGTAACTTCATCACTTGAAGCAATATTGTGTAAAATTATAAAATGTAGCTTATGTTCTGTAGCTTATTTAAAAATGTAATGGATGCTAATTCTGTAACTAAATTAAGTTGGATATATATATATATATATATATATATATATATATAATTTTTATATATATGAGGGTAATTCAATAAGTATCCGCACTTTTTATTTTCACAATTTTATTTGCCATCACAAAAGAATATTTTTGGCTCTGTGCGTGGCCAGTCATGCACCGCCTCCTTCAGGTCATCATCGCCTTGGAATCGCTGACCTCTCAAAGCGTCTTTTAGTGGTCCAAACATGTAAAAATCCTAAGGTGCTAGGTCTGGACTGTAGGCTGGATGGTCGAGAACTTCAAATTTAAGTTCTTGAAGGCATTTTCTAGTCTGTGCAGCGATATAAGGGCAGGCACTGTCGTGTAACAGAATAATACTTTCTGACAATCTCCCTCTCCGTTTTGTGCGAATTGCTTGCTTTAACTCCATCCGAAGAATGTTAGAATACGATGCACTTGTTACTGTAGTTCCCCGCTCTAAATAATGTCCAAGGATAGGGCCTCGTGTATCCCAAAACAGTGTTAGCATAAGTTTACCTGCTATTGTCGCAAGGTGTTATTCTGTTGCACGACAATGCGCGCCCTTATACCGCTGCACAGAGTAGAAAATGCTTTCAAGAACTTAAATTTGAAGTTCTCGAACATCCAGCCTACAGTCCTGACCTGGCACCTTCGGATTTTTACCTATTTGGACCACTAAAAGACGCTATGAGAGGTCAGCGATTCCAAGGCGATGATGACCTGAAGGAGGAGGAGAAGGTGCATGACTGGTTACGCACACGGCCAGAAACATTCGTTTGTGATGGCATTAGAAAGCTTGTAGATCGCTGGACTAAGTGTATTCAAAAAGAGGGAGACTATGTTGAGAAGTGATGTGTTTATTATCTATCAGATGTGAAAATAAAATTGTGAAAATAAAAAGTGCGGATGCTTATTGAATTACCCTCGTGTATATATATATATATATATATAATTATATATATATATATATATATATATATATATATATGTGTGTGTATATATACATACATATATATATATAAATATATATATATATCCACACATATATATATACAGGGTGGGCCGTAAGTTTCCATACATAGGAAAAAGTAAACGTTTGTTTTTATGTTTCAGATACCCTAAGAATATGCGTTTGACGAAAGAGCAACGAATTGAAATCATACTGATGGCTGGGTCGGGAAGCAGTCGCATGGTTGCAATGAACTTTAACAGACAACATGGAACGAACATCACACACGACACTGTGGCAAAACTTATTAACAAGTTCAGAAAACTGGAAATGTTGCAGATCAACCGCGAAGTGGTCCAAGACGTACAGCCACCGATGAAGACACAACAGCTACGATACTACAGCGCTTACACGGAGTCCCAGAAAAAGTACACGACGGTTGTCTGCAGAAAGTGGTGTCAGCAGATCGAGTATCAGGCGCATTTTGAAAGCAAACAAATGGCATCCATACAAATTGCATATGGCACAGCATTTGAGTGAAGACGACCCGGATAGACGGATGGAATTCTGTGAATGGGCATTAACCAAAGTGAACGAGGATGCAAACTTTTCAACTAAGATCTTGTTTACTGATGAAGCAAATTTTTACGTCAATGGAGAGGTTAATCGGCAAAACATACGTTACTGGAGTAATGCTAACCCTAACTGGCTGAGTCCGACGAAGATGCAAGGTGCCGGTAAAGTGATGGTGTTGGCCGGGATATGGGGTGACAGAATTATTGGACCAATTTTTGTCAGTGGAAATCTTAATGCCGAAAGGTATCTTAACATGTTGCAAGAAGAGATTTTCCCATCACTGCTAAACGAGGAAGGTAACTTCCCAGTTTACTTCCAGCAAGATGGAGCTCCACCTCATTATGGTCTTCACGTGCGTCGGTATATGGATCAGCAGTTTCCGGATGCTTGGATTGGTCGGCGTGGTCCTGTGGAGTGGCCTCCCAGATCCCCAGATCTCACCCCCCTTGATTTCTATCTTTGGGGGCACTTGAAGGCCATGGTGTATCAGGAAAAGATACGAGACATAAATCATCTAAAGGAACGTATCACCAACGCCATTACAAGCATATCGTCAACTGTGCTAATGCGTGTTCATCAACAGTGGGGAACACCCTGTATATATATATATATGAAAATTATTTCACGAAGGTAACACGTGAAAAATATTTATGATGAATAAAACCACGAAGGAAAGGAAACACAAAATGGTGCTCAAGCGCTTTCGTCTAATGACATCCTCAGGAACACTGAGGATGTCATCCTCAGCAGTGTTCCTGAGGATGTCATTAGACGAAAGCGCTTGAGCACCATTTTGTGTTTCCTTTCCTTCGTGGTTTTATTCATCATATATATATATATATATATATATATACACACATACATATATATACACACATATATATATACACACATATATACATATACATATATATGTTCAATAAGGCGAACAAAGTGTTAGGTTTTATAGCTCGAAATTTTGAGTACAAATCGCGCGATATTATAGTTCCTCTTTATAAATCATTAGTTAGACCCCATTTGGAGTACGCGGTCCAATTTTGGAATCCGCATATGCGCAAAGATATAGACAGAATCGAAAGAGTTCAAAGACGAGCAACTAAGATGATTCCGTCTCTTAGGTCAAAGTCGTACGAGGATAGGCTTAAAGAGTTAAAATTGACTAACCTCGAGACTAGGAGGTTAAGGGGTGATCTAATCCAGGTTTTCAAAATTATGAATGTGTTTGATAACGTAGATAGAGATAGCTTTTTCGAAATATCTCAATATAATAGGACTAGAAATAACGGGTGTAAGTTGACAAGTAGAAGGTTCGAGACAGCAGTTGCGAAAAACTTTTTTACGCATAGAATAGTAAATAGCTGGAATAGTTTGCCGGTAGAAGTAATTAGTAGCACGTCTATAAACATGTTTAAGAATCGATTGGACGCGCATGTTGATAGAAAGGGTATAGTTTAAGGTAGTAAAATTAAGGCTTTGTGGGGATAGATCCCACAGCTCAACACAAGTGTTGTGGGATATAGGGAGGCAGCGTCTTGGGTTAGGGGATACTCTCTGTCCTTACACCCCATTTAAAGAGATTCCTC
>JAJOZX010004323.1:160000-252500 GCA_023014485.1 Bathynomus jamesi | reverse complement strand
ACACTGGTCTGCGTCATTTTTGAGGTCAAGGTTTTTTTAGTTGTTCTTTTATAAGTTTTGCATGCTGAATTAAAAAATGTAACTCATTTTGCTCAATCAGGTCAGGTTTTTATGCTATCTCAATTTAAAAAAAATTAGATAATCGTTATGAAATGAGCAAGTTTATCTTTTTAAAACAGACTTACATTTTAGCCAAGTGTTAGCCAAGCTCTATATAATAAACAGACAACTTATTTCTAACTACGATTGTCATTACTGTTTTTCAGCATGAATAGAATGTGCAAGAATGACCCAAACAGGTTCTGCTACATCTGTGGTAAAGTCACTATGTCAGACCGGCAGTCAAACATCACACATTTTGTGAGGAAAAGCTATCACGCTTACTTTAGAGTTAAACTTGGTGACCAGGACAAAGCCTTTGCCCCTCGCATATGCTGCAAAACGTGCGTTGAAAGTCTGCGGCGCTGGAGCCACAAGAAGGTAGAGTGTCTACCTTTTGGTGTCCCAATGGTGTGGAGGGAAGGAAGAGATCATACTACTGACTGTTATTTCTGTATGACAAACCTACAAGGTAAGGTAGTATGAATTTAGTATGAATTTCATTTTATACTTACAAAAATATGCCTGACAATATATGAGATATGTCTTTATCTTATCTTTATCTGTCTTTATCTGTTTCCTTTTAGGCATAAATCGAAAAAACAAGCTACACGTAAAGTATCCAGACGTGCCATCTGCCATAAAGCCAGTGCCTCATGGACCAAAAATTCCAATTCCAACACCTCCCGACAACTTTGATTCGTCGTCCGACTCAGATGAAGAAATGGATGACGGTGACATATCTGGTACATACCAACCTACTGCCGAGACAAGTCAACCCAAACTCTTGAGCCAAGCTGAGTTGAACGATTTGACAAGAGATTTGTGCTTGTCCAAAGAATCTGCTCAGTTGCTAGGGTCACGTCTTCGCGAAAATCGTTTGTTAGCTCCAGAAACAACATTCTTCGGTTTCGCAGCCGCGAAGAAGAGTTTCGAGAATATTTCACGTTGGACGAAGAAGCTTCGCTGGTTTACTTTAACAACGTCAACGGCCTCATTGCAGCTATGGGTTTAGCGTATGACCCTACAGAATGGCGGCTCTTCATCGACTCCTCAAGCAGAAGCTTGAAAGCAGTACTACTCTACAATGGTAACAAGGTCGCGTCTGTTCCGGTGGGTCACTCTTTGCAGATGACTGAAAGTTATAGTAACATGGAGCTTTTGCTAACTGCTTTGAAGTACAAACATCACAAATGGATGATATGCGGAGACCTAAAGGTATGTTCGTGTCTACAAAAAAAAATACAAATATATATATATATATATATATATATTTAGGCCCTGATATATATATATTTTTTTTATAGGTTATAGCCCTAGTGCTGGGTCTACAAGGCCGAGCAGACAAGCAACACTACGTACAACGCGACTGGCCAGCAAGACGTGGCCTGGAACCAGGTTCACACAACGTTCTGTCACACGCTCTCGTGAATCCGCAGATGATTCTACTTCCGCCGCTGCACATCAAGCTCGGACTTATGAAGAATTTCGTCAGAGCACTCAACAAAGAAAGCCGAGCTTTCGCTTTCCTGAATCAGAAATTTCCACGCGTCAGTGAGGGCAAACTGAAAGCAGGTATTTTTGACGGCCCTCAGATGAGGGAGCTAATGAAAGATGCTCAGTTCGACGAAAGTCTGGAGGACAATGAGATCAATGCCTGGCTCCATTCAAGTCCATTGTCACGAATTTTCTGGGCAACCACCGAAGTCCAGAGTACGAACGTGTTGTCGAGGAGCTCCTGCAGAGCTTCCAGGCTCTTGGTGCACGTATGTCCATAAAGATGCATTTTCTCAGCTCGCATTTAGACTACTTTCCGGACAACTGCGGTGATGTCAGCGAGGAGCAAGGAGAGCGCTTCCACCAGGATATTCGAGTGATGGAAGCGAGGTACCAGGGCCGCTGGGATGTGAACATGCTCGCGGACAACTGCTGGTGCCTCAAGAGAGACGTTCCAGCTGTGGAACACAGACGAAAGTCTTTGAGAAAGCCCTTTCGTCCACATTAACTGTGGACCGATGAGGCTTCTTTCAAATTATCAGGTCATGTTAACCGACATAATTGTGTTTACTGGTATAGTGAGAACATGCATTTAACATTAGAGCAGCAACTAAACCAGCCTGGTGTCACTGTTTGGGGTGGTATTTCAAGTTCTGGTGTTTTAGGACCAATTTTTGTTGATGGAACAGTCACAGGTGATAAGTATCTCGAAATTCTAATGAATGAAGTTGTTCCACACTTACAACAACAGCCTAATTCACATGACCTCTATTTCCAACAAGATGGGGCCCCTCCACATTATTCAAGAGCAGTCCGTGAGTATCTTGATGAAACATTTCCCAAGAAATGGATCGGCCGAAGAGGTCCAATTGAATGGCCTGCACGTTCACCTGACTTTACCCCAATGGATTTTTTCTTTTGGGGAGTACTGAAGGACAAAGTTTATAGTCGAAAACCACGAAGTGTTGGTGATTTGAAAAATTACATCAGAGATGCATTTCAAGAAATTAATGCACAAAGAAACTTGTGCAAAAATGTTTGTCGAAGTGTGAAAGGTAGACTTCAAAGCTGTGTAAATTGTGATGGACAGCAATTTGAGCACCTGCGTTGATAAAATTTTCAGTGCTTTTCTATTGTATTGGTATAAGTTAATTTTTTTTTTATTTTGTTTTATAGTATACAAAACATTAAATATAATTGCAAATGTATTCTCAAAATAAACGTTATCATTTACTGTCCACCTACTTTTGGTTCACTCGGTATATTCTACATCTTCAGCCGCCAAACGTCTAAATGGCACTATCACCCAATAATCGTCTACATCACCGTCATCTGACCCGAATCCAAAGGACAGACTCGTCCTGACTTCACGCTCGTCACGATTCTGAAGAGCAAATTCTATAATATGCTCTACAACCCGGCGTAGTCCGCGCTCAATTCCACTGCTATACATGACTCTAGGGTCGACCCTGACTCTATACCGATTTCTAGTCAAGGCTGGGGTGGGGGCTGTGGATCGCACCAATTCCAGCGTTATACCATCCTCAACAGAACGGAGGGCGGCTGATGAATTAGTGGATATATTAGCGGAAGGTGCTGCTGATGGGGGTATGTTGCGTAGGAGGTTGAGGGTTGGGGCTCTATTATTGTAGACTTAACAGAACGGGGGGCGGCGGATGAATAAGGGGATATATTAGGTGCTGCTGGAGGGCTTGTTGCGTAAGAGGTTGAGGGTTGGGGATCTATTACCGCTGCAACAGATGCGTATTTCGGCGCTTTATACCTGACGCGGGGTCTCATACCTCCGCTTTGGACGTGTTACCGGTATCGCTGGTGAGGGTTCAGGGGAGGAGATCACAACTACACTGTCGTCGAGGTCATCCGTAATGATGGGCTGCTCTACCTCATCGTCATTCACGGTTCTGTGGGAGAAGAAATATAAGGATCAGCACTCAAAATTTGTAATATTTTGTAAATGACCCACTTAGGAGTGTGACGTGTTAGAAATGGACTCTGTAGAAAAATTCAGATTCACGAGTGCATCCACATGTATTATATCTGGACCTACAGGATGTGGTAAAACTGTGTTTATGCTTAAAATCATTAAAGAAAAGGGAGAGATGTTCTCGAAATTTGTGCATAAAGTTATATGGTGCTATTCGACGTATCAATCAGTGTTCAACGAGTACCAAGATGATATTTTGTTCCACAAAGGCGTATATGACGTTAATTCGTTAAAGGGAAATGAACATACAATCATTGTAATGACGATCTCATGTTGGAGATGGATAAAACGTTTGCCGAGACATTTACAGTATTCTCCCACCATCTTAACATAAGCGTGTTCTTCATCAATCAGAATCTATTTTTCAAAAATAGATACATGCGCGATGTGTCGTTAAATACGCAATATCTAGTCTTATTCGCGCAACGTAGAGATGTATCACAAATTGGGGTATTAGCCAATCAAATGTTCCCGAATCAGCGTAAGGAGTTTTTGGAAGTTTATAAAGAAGCTACAAGCACGCGTTACGGATATTTGCTTTGCGACCTTCATCCGCGAAACACGTTTAGAGTGCTTCTGCGAACGAATATATTTCCAAACGAGCCTGAAACGGTGTATATTCCAGAATGACAAAGAGACTAAAGAAATACCGTGAATTAATAAAAATCCATCGACTGCCCAGGGCAATGCAGCAGATGTTTATTAAAAATATCGATGCCGACTTTTAAAATGCATCTGTGAAATCTGTCTTAACGTTATAAATTGCAATGTATCAATGAAAACCCATCAGAAGGCTCGCCTACGCCGCTACAAGAACATAATACGTGCACTCGCTCGTAAAAGCCAAACTGTAGCGAAGAAAAAACGAATTATTGTACAAACAGGAGGGTCATTTCTCCCCATCTTATTTTCAGTTTTGGGTCCTTTACTGACTAGATTAATATAATGAAGAAAGTGGTAGTGATTCCCCACGAGGTGTACGCTCACTCAAAGGAATCCTAGATCCCCGTAAAAGCAGACTTAAAAGAATGGAAAGCGAATTGTTAGCCCTATTAAACAGTGAAAAAACACCTGATGAGAAAAGAATCTTATACCAAGAAGCTCTGCAGAAATTTCTTCACGAGTACTAAAATTATAAGAGCCCTACAGAGATTCCTGTGGTTATTAGGCACAGCACAGGGGACGATGGTGACATAGGATCTGTGCCCGACGACACAGCTGACCAACCAAAAAGATTAGCCACACAACATATCGAACATGTATTAAAAAATACCCTCCCACTTACATTGAGGGGTAAAGGCTTAAGTCTTTATAATCTATTGAATGAGGATCCCGCCGTACAATGGACCGATACAGGGGAGATCATTGTGGAAGGATCAAAGGTACAGGGATCGAATATCGTAGACATTGTCCATGATCTGGTGAGAAAGTGGGATAGGCCATCACCATCAGGATGGAAGCATATTAAAGCAAGACTACAACAAATAAATGTCCCTAAAACGTTGATAGGAAATCTGAACAGGTTAAAAGACTTGGAACATGCAACGCCTGTGACACAATTGAAGGCGCCGTCACCCCTGCGGTAACACTTTGAAGAGGAGCAAGAAGAGGTTAAACCAACCCTACCCACGTGCCTCTAAAATACGCAAATGGCTAACGTATTAACTAAACGCTATTATGACATTTCTACCCCATCCTCTTACGGCGGCGTAGATAGACTGTACAGAAGTGTTTACGGAGTAGGAAAAAAGATGTTGAAAGATTTTTGAGGGAGCAGGACGCTTATACGCTTCATAAGCCTGTGAGAAAAAGGTTTAAAACAGCCAAGACAACGGCTTCCTCGATTGATTCTATTTGGCAAGCAGATTTAACAGACATGCAAAGATATTATTCTGTGTATAACAATGGTTACCGCTACATTCTATTCATAATAGACGTATTCTCTAGATATCTGTGGCTAGTTCCTCTGAAAAATAAATCACCTGAAACAGTTGCTAAAGCCACCAAAACGCTAATGTTAAAAGAAAACAGGGTTCCTGGCTATTTTTGTAAGGATATGGGGAAGGAGTTTATAGGCCGTGCTTTTCAGAACATGTTGACAGAGTTTAATATCAGCTATTACACAACCAATTCTATACATAAGGCTTCTTTAGCTGAAAGAGTTCAGCGCACTATAAAGGAACGCATGCATCGTTATTTTACACATAAAAATACATACAGATTTCTAGACATTCTGGAATCATTGGCATCATCCTACAACCGCTCACACCATCGCACGATTGGGGCAACACCTAACGAAGTTTTAGAAAGAGGTACGCTCCCGAGAAGAGATGGATCACCACCACCACACTCTGCTCGCTTCAAAATCAATGATTATGTAAGGCTGTCGCGTTCGGGGAATAAATTCGCAAAGGGTTTTGAGCAAGGATGGACTCGCGAGATTTATAAAGTTAGGGCTGTGAGACCTAAAGGTGAGATAATGATGTATTACATTGATGATTTGAATGGGGAAGAAATCTCAGGAGGCTTTTACCGCGAGGAATTGAAGAAAGTTGCGTTTAATTTAGAAAAAAATATGTTTAAATTGAGAAAATTTTAGGAAGCAAAGGGTCAGGAAGGAGAAAAATGTACCTGGTGAAATGGCTAGGGTACCCAGAAAGCTTCAACACCTATATAAAAGCTGATGCAATAATGAAGCTTAAATAGTATGCAACATGGCTCCTAACCATTTCTACGTCACACTCCCGTCCTCCTCGTCCCTGTCTGTACACCCTAACAACACACTAGCCAACTTTGTAACAGAACTCCATGGGCACATTGAATTGGGTCGTGATTCGTATGAGGTGGGGATATGCGAAATTCAGCTGGACACCGTCTTTTTAAATATTGAACATAAAGAAACCGTTTTTACGATTCTTAGAGACATTGACGAGTGTGAAAAAGCTGGGGTAGCTATGGATGAAACTATGCGCATCGCTCGGACTAAGATTGCACGGTATTACAGTAGAGAAGTAAGACTAGGGCCGGGTCAATATGGTTCGGCCGAGGATGTTGTGAGAGGCTTAAACGTAAGTTTAAGAAACTCAAACCTTACGAATGATTTAGTATATGAAATCGTAAACAACCCTGCACATACGCTAATCCTAAAATCAAAGACTAACAGACGTCTTAAAGAACATAGAAAGTTCAAAATTCTAACCAACGGCAGATATAGCGCAGCCTTCCAAAGAGACACATTTCACGAGACACAGTATAACTTGTCCAGATTAATGTATCAATTGAAGATGGAGAAATTGGCTGAAAGGTCCCCAGACATGTGCTATATTTACAGTAATATAGTGGAGCACCAGTTTGTTGGGGATACCCAGGCACGCCTGCTGCGCATTGCTCACATCCCCAACCATAGAGGAAGGAGTTTGAGTATTACATATGACACCCCATTATGTGAATGTCGCAACTAATTTAATAACCAATATCACAATATATATAAGAACGATTGGGCGAAAACTTCCCATTCGGTAACGGGAGCTTAACAGTGAAGCTACACTTTCGACGCACTGAGTTATAATGGATAGAAAGCCTTTCACCGTCTATCGAGGGATGCGATACCAGCGCGGTAGTGGACTTGGATCCATTTTTTCATCCATACTACGTACGGCTGTTCCTTTGCTGAAGAGGGGTGCCAGATACCTTGGAAGGAAAGCGAATCAGGCCTTAACACTGCAGAAGACATATTGGCCGGGGCTAAACCTAAAGAAGCTCTAAAAAAACATTTAAAGCGTACACGGAACGAAATCATCAAAGATGCAAAGAGAAAAATGCGTGGTGGCGGGAAGAAGAAGAAGAGGACTCCCCGGAAGAAGAAGGGGTCACGTGGTATTAAACGTAAAAGGCTATCAAAAAAGAAATGCTGCAAGCGAATGAAACCTATGGTTGACCACTTTTTTGACTGATATAAGCTAAGGATATTGATCTCATGAATCATAGTTTGTTTACCACTTGTCGAGAGAGGAGTCACTATTTCGCCATGGCACGCTTCATCCACCCATGTAGTTCACAATGCTGTAAATCGGAGCTGTCCCTTTTTGAGCTGCCTCCAACCCAAGTTTCTATTGAGCACAGTGACTTTATTACAATTAACCCTTTAAACACAATTAGTTCCCCGAGTGCACCTATAGAATTCGTGATACCCAGCTCAGGCCCTTACTTTTTTGATCCAAGCTGTGTGCACATGTACGCTAAGCTACGTATAGCCCATTCTGATGGAACGGTCTGCGATGACAAATATGCTGTATACCCTGAAACAAACTTTCTGCACTCCATATTCAACCAGTGTGACGTATATTTAAATCAGACCAACATATCGGCAGGCACGGGGTACTATCATCTACGAGCCTATTTGGAAAATGTCCTCAACTTTTCCAAAGAAGCGAAGGCTACCTTTTTAAGTGCGGAGGGATATTATCAAACTAAAGATGAAAATAGAATAAAGGACAAATTTAAAAATTCTAAAAAGAAAATATACGAGTGTTTTGGACGGTTGCACACAGATTTCACTTTCCAGGAGAAGTTGCTTGTGAACGGGGTGGATATGAAAATAAAGCTCACCCGCACGAGTCCTGAGATCTGCTTAAATCTGGATGTGAATCAAGAAGAGGGTGTAAAGTCTGTTGTGGTTCACATTATGGACACATACCTCCGCGTACGGCGAGTGAAATTAAGTTCACCAAAACAACTAGAAATTGAGAAAAATTTACTAAACGCTACAGTGAAATATCCTATTAACAGAGTGCAGATCAAACTATATACGGTTCCTGCAGGGTTGGCATCGAAGCAGATAGAAAACATTGCCCTGGGAAATCTTCCTAAAAGGATATTAATCGGCTTGCAGGACCACGCTTCGGTGAATGGAAAATATAAAAAGAATGCCTTTAAATTCGAGAATTTCGGACTTAAAAATATAACTCTATACGTTAATGGTACTGCTTTGGGTGGAACAATGGGTACGGACTATTCATCAGACGCTGTGTTACCTCTTTGTGCCATTGTCTATAGTAATCTGACCCATATTGCAGGTGATTGTGATGAACTTGGTAATGTGTTAACGCAGGAAGAATTCATTGATCAATTTAACCTTTACCCGTTTGACATTACACCTGACTTATCTGCTAGCGTAAATACCCATTTAACCCCACAGCAGAGCGGAAACATCTCAGTGCGGCTGGAATTCGCCAAGCCTATAGACGCTCCTATTAGTGTACTAGTATATCTCGAATCGCAAGCCCTAATAAAAGTAGATAGGTTTAGAAGCGTTATCACTGACTTTTAAAATGGATGCTAATACACTTCAGAAAGTAATGGAGCGAGTCACACGTTCCAAATTTATCGGCGTGTTTGCGAAGAATGAAACATTGAGTTTGCCAAGTACGCGAGAATGCGGTAATCTTATTGTGAACACAGACATCATCGGTAATGAAGGGATTCACTGGATCGCTGTCTATTTTAAAATAGACAGCGCCTGTACTATTTTGATTCACTCGGTACTCAACCCTGGAGTGATCCTATTATTGTAAAATTTCTCGCTCAGTTACATATTCCCGAAGTTGTGTGGACCCCATTTCGCATGCAAGGATATTTTACTAATGTTTGCGGAATGTACTGCGTCTCATTTCTCATGCATATTTCAAATGATAAAGAATTTATAAATTTTTTAAATTTATTTGACCCGTGTCACACTCGCCGAAACGATGAAATGGTATGCAGACAGATAAAAAACCGTTTTCCAATTGTACGTACTCGTTGTATATTATAATGTTTTTGTTCGTATATTTGTAACGATATATTCTGTAGCTGTTTATTGTACTGATTTCTTTCATTTAATAAATTTATGAAAATATATTGTCTTCTTATCCCAAAAAGATCGAAAAACACTTACATTATTTCGGTGTGACATTGTTGACTGATCAGTATATCCTCCCTATTCCGAGATTCTTCAAAAGATTGTATAACACGTGTCAAATCCTCATCGGACCTTAAAGGAATAATGCTTTTAAAACATATACAGAGTATACAGACAGATCCCCATTATGTGAAGATATCTTTGGTTCGAGGAATGAATGCCATAAAAATTTCGATTTTAGCATAATGGGGATAACCAAATAACATTGATTGACATTTTTGGCGAGTATCTATTTGACGAGATACTACACCCCATCCATATAAAAATTCTAATTACAGACACTTACATTTCTATGGTAGTCCCTTGGGTCGGGTTGTAAGGAGCGTCACTGCAAATATCTTCTACGGTTTGCGTTGAAAATAATTCGCCACGGTCAATCGCATTGAAAAGACTAATTGCGGTTAATGCTGCAGTATCACGTTCTTCATACAATTCCGGGGAGACGTACAGGTCCATGGTGGAGGATGTGTGACATTGTTGACTGCTCAGTATACCCCCCGTATTCCGAGATTCTTTAAAAGATTGTATAACACGTGTCAAATCCTCATCGGACATTAAAGGAATAATACTTTTAAAACATATACAGAGTATACAGACAGATCCCCATTATGTGAAGATATCTTTGGTTCGAGGAATGAATGCCATAAAAATTTCGATTTTAGCATAATGGGGATAACCAAATAACATTGATTGACATTTTTGGCGAGTATCTATTTGACGAGATACTACACCCCATCCATATAAAAATTCTAATTATAGACACTTACATTTCTATGGTAGTCCCTTGCGTCGGGTTGTAAGGAGCGTCACTGCAAATATCTTCTACGGTTTGCGTTGTAAATAATTCGTCACGGTCAATCGCATTAAAAAGGCTAATTGTCGTTAATGCTGCAGTATCACTCTCTTCATACAAGTCTGGGGAGACGGACAGGTCCATGGTGGAGGGAATGATTATTCACTGACGCGAAAATAGCTACTGTTACTCCCAACTGAAAAATATCCCCTTTTATATGCACAATCTCCAAGCTCCGCCCCAAAAGACCAGATGTTCGTCGTGATTGGCTGCCGATGTAGCTGGGTGGAGCTATGACGTGTACCAATCCGCTATAACGGGACCGGACGAGTAACATATATATATATTTTCACCAATAGATTTAATGCTCGTATTCTCCTTTGAAAATTATTTGGTGATTCGTATAGAACTTTTGATACTGATTCCAAATATGGTTTCAGAACCTTTCTATCACCCATAGTTTTCGAGAAAATATTTACTCAGAATTTCCCGCATCATTAGTCACTAATGTAATCGAGAGGTTATAAAGAAATATATCCTAATTATATTTTAAAAGAACATTCGGTTTCAACGTTAAACTGTGGGTCTAAGGCGGAGTGAAAACCTTTCCAATTGCGCTAGGGGACAATTATTTGGTGTTTCATTTTGGCACTGAGTCAGGTTTCAGAATTTTCTAATGTTAAACTGTGGGTCTAAGGTGGGGTGAAAACCTTTCCAATTGCGCTAGGGACAATTATTTGGTGTTTCTTTTTTGGCACTGAGTCAGGTTTCAGAATTTTCTAATGTTAAACTGTGGGTCTAAGGTGGGGTGAAAACCTTTCCAATTGCGCTAGGGGACAATTATTTGGTGTTTCATTTTGGCACTGAGTCAGGTTTCAGAATTTTCTAATGTTAAACTGTGGGTCTAAGGTGGGGTGAAAACCTTTCCAATTGCGGTAGGGGACAATTATTTGGTGTTTCATTTTGGCACTGAGTCAGGTTTCAGAATTTTCTAATGTTAAACTGTTCATTTGAAGTGAAGGGAGACTTATCAGGGATTGGGGGGAAGGTCTCTCGTTATGAGCTGCTGTTCACAACGAAGTCTTTTAGTTGGAGACAACTCACCATAATAATGGTAAAAAGTGGTATCTGGTAACCGAATTGAAGCTCTTCCGAAGAACAGAATAAAATAATTATCATCATGTTTTCACAGAAAACAGTTTTTACTTTTAAACTTAAATCATTGTGATTAAATAAGCACATATACAGAGATTAGTTTAAATAAGTTATCAATAAGAAAGAAAGAATAAAACGAAAATTTTTTAATATACGCTTTATTTACGTTTGTTATTATTTTTTAATTTAATATGCGTCATAATTAGTTAGGCATCCCTTATAAAAATTCATTTTCTGTCTAACGAATTATTTATTGGGTAACTTTGTTAATCAGATCCTATCTCTCTCTCTCTCTCTCTCTCTCTCTCTCTCTCTCTCTATATATATATATATATATATATATATATATATATATACGGGTTTGGGGAATGACGATCGTCGAATTGTTTCATAAATTTTCAATTCCGTTCGTTTTTCCCCACTGATATTCGAATGTTTATAAACAGAGTTTAATTGGATTCACGCCAGACCATAACTTCGGTCTTATATAATTATTTTAGGATTTATTTCTTGTAGTACTTGTGTTACCTTATTTCTATACAATAATGTCTTGAAGTGCTATTGGATATGGGGAAGGAAATTATAAGCCGTGCTTTCAGAACATGTTAAAAGAGTTTAATATCAGCTATTACACAACCAATTCTATACATAAGGCGTCTTTAGCTGAAAGAGTTCAGATATATATATATAATTATAGTAAACGAAATAAACTAGTTAACCATAAAATTAATTATTTTCTATTATGAAGTTTTCGAAGGTAAACTATGTTATTTGTTTCGAAAAGTTTAAGTTCAATGAAGTTAATGTTAAATTTGCTTCTGAACTAAAATTAAATGTTATAAAATAAATAATATATATATATATATATATTTACCTAACATAAGAAAAGAATGTATATATATATATATATATATATATATATATATATATATAATAATAATATATATCTAGCAATCCGATCATTGCCAAAAAAACTGGAAAGGCATGCAATTAATAAAGGTGTATTTAAACAGAATTTAATTGGAATAACTATCGTCATATTGTTACACAATGGATGATTAATATTTCTGGAATACATGGCGCTATCTGATGGTGCGATCTGGCACATCAGCACCCGATTACATGGCTTGATGTGACAACTCAGCATCTGCATACATGGTGCGATCTGACAACTGAACACATTGCGCTATCTGGCAATTCAGCCAGAATAGAGGCTTATAAAAGACAGCGAAGTTGGTGAAAGACTCATTCCAGCTCGGCTCCCAGCCGAGCAAGGACCTCTGGTCCTTCTCTTTCAGGCCCTTTGGTAAAACCCCTTAGTGGCCTCCTAGGTTAGGAAAACGAAAATAACTTGGGGGAGAACTCCTCTCTCTCTCCTTCAGGTGTCTCTCTCTCCTACAGGCGTCTCTCTCTCCTACAGGCGTCTCTCTCTCCTTCAGGCGTCTCTCTCTCCTTCAGGCATCTCTCTCTCTCCTTCAGGTATCTCTCTCTCTCCTACATGTGTCTCTCTCTCCTACAGGCGTCTCTCTCTCCTACAGGCGTCTCTCTCTCCTTCAGGCGTCTCTCTCTCTCCTTCAGGTATCTCTCTCTCTCTCTCCCTACAGGTGCCTCTCTCTCCTTCAGGCGTCTCTATCTCCTTCAGGCGTCTCTCTCTTCTTCAGGTGTCTCTCTCTCCTTGGCTCAGTCAATTGGCTGATTCAGCCAACTGGCTGATTCTGGCTGATTAGGAGCCTATAAAACAACGCCTACTCGGCTGAAGTCTTAATGTGCACTTGGCTCCTGCCAGGTGAACACCTCTCCTCCTTTCTCTCCTCCTTTCTCTCTGGCCCTTTGGGGGGAATAGCTTGGGGGAGGCCCCCAAGTTGCATGCCCCTTGCAACCTAGGTTGGCAACAAAGGCCAGTACTCTTTTTTTTCTTTCTTTTTTCTTTTTTCTTTTTTGCAACCCCCACCCCCCTTTGCAACAACCCCACCCCCGGTGCAACAACCCCCTTTTGCAACACCCCCACCCCCCTTTGCAACAACCCCCACCCCCGGTGCAACAACCCCCTTTTGCAACACCCCCACCCCCCTTTGCAACAGTACGTCATCACTTGCAACATTCTTGCACTCTCCCCTTTTGCGGCTATACTACTCACAGGCACGCCTGCTGCGCATTGCACACATCCCCAACCATAGAGGAAGGAGTTTGAGTATTACATATGACAGACCCCATTATGTGAATGTCGCAACTAATTTAATAACCAATATCTCAATATATATAAACGATTGAGGGTGAAAACTTCCCATTCGGTAACGGGAGATTAACAGTGAAGCTACACTTTCGACGCACTGAGTTATAATGGATAGAAAGCCTTTCACCGTCTATCGAGGGGTGCGATACCAGCGCGGTAGTGGACTTGGGTCCATTTTTTCATCCATACTACGTACGGCTGTTCCTTTGCTGAAGAGGGGTGCCAGATACCTTGGAAGGAAAGCGCTACAATCAGGCCTTAACACTGCAGAAGACATATTGGCCGGGGCTAAACCTAAAGAAGCTCTAAAAAAACATTTAAAGCGTACACGGGACGAAATCATCAAAGATGCAAAGAGAAAAATGCGTGGTGGTGGGAAGAAGAGGGCTCCCGAAGAAGAAGGGGTCACGTGGTATTAAACGTAAAAGGCTATCAAAAAAGAAGTGCTGTAAGCGAATGAAACCTATGGTTGACCACTTTTTTGACTGATATAAGCTAAGGACATTGATCTCATGAATCATAGTTTGTTTACCACTTGTCGAGAGAGGAGTCACTATTTCGCCATGGCACGCTTCATCCACCCATGTAGTTCACAATGCTGTAAATCGGAGCTGTCCCTTTTTGAGCTGCCTCCAACCCAAGTTTCTATTGAGCACAGTGACTTTATTACAATTAACCCTTTAAACACAATTAGTTCCCCGAGTGCACCTATAGAATTCGTGATACCCAGCTCAGGCCCTTACTTTTTTGATCCAAGCTGTGTGCACATGTACGCTAAGCTACGTATAGCCCATTCTGATGGAACGGTCTGCGATGACAAATATGCTGTATACCCTGAAACAAACTTTCTGCACTCCATATTCAACCAGTGTGACGTATATTTAAATCAGACCAACATATCGGCAGGCACGGGGTACTATCATCTACGAGCCTATCTGGAAAATGTCCTCAACTTTTCCAAAGAAGCGAAGGCTACCTTTTTAAGTGCCGAGGGATATTATCAAACTAAAGATGAAAATAGTATAAAGGACAAATTTAAAAATTCTAAAAAGAAAATATACGAGTGTTTTGGACGGTTGCACACAGATTTCACTTTCCAGGAGAAGTTGCTTGTCAACGGGGTGGATATGAAAATAAAGCTCACCCGCACGAGTCCTGAGATCTGCTTAAATCTGGCTGCTGATCAAGAGGAGGGTGCAAAGCCCGTTGTGGTTCACATTATGGACACATACCTCCGCGTACGGCGAGTGAAATTAAGTTCACCAAAACAACTAGAAATTGAGAAAAATTACTAAACGCTACAGTGAAATATCCTATTAACAGAGTGCAAATCAAACTATATACGGTTCCTGCAGGGTTGGCATCGAAGCAGATAGAAAACATTGCCCTGGGAAATCTTCCTAAAAGGATATTAATCGGCATGCAGGACCATGCTTCGGTGAATGGAAAATATAAAAAGAGTGCCTTTAAATTCGAGAATTTCGGACTTAAAAATATAACTCTATACGTTAATGGCACTGCTTTGGGTGGAACAATGGGTACGGACTATTCATCAGACGCTGTGTTACCTCTTTGTGCCAGAGCCTATAGTAATCTGACCCATATTGCAGGTGATTGTGATGAGCTTGGTAATGGGGTAACGCAGAAGAATTCATTGATCAATTTAACCTTTATCCGTTTGACATTACACCTGACTTATCTGCTAGCGTAAATACCCATTTAACCCCACAGCAGAGCGGAAACATCTCAGTGCGGCTGGAATTCGCCAAGCCTATAGACGCTCCTATTAGTGTACTAGTATATCTCGAATCGCAAGCCCTAATAGAAGTAGATAGATTTAGGAGCGTTATCACTGACTTTTAAAATGGATGCTAATACACTTCAGAAAGTAATGGAACGAGTCACACGTTCCAAATTTATCGGAGTGTTTGCGAAGAATGAAACATTGAGTTTGCCAAGTACGCGAGAATGCGGTAGTCTTATTGTGAACACAGATGTCATCGGTAATGAAGGGATTCACTGGATCGCTGTCTATTTTAAAAATAGACAGCGCCTGTACTATTTTGATTCACTCGGTACTCAACCCTGGAGTGACCCTATTATTGTAAAATTTTCGCTCAGTTACATATTCCCGAAGTTGTATGGAACCCATTTCGTATACAAGGATATTTTAGTAATGTTTGCGGAATGTACTGCGTCTCATTTCTCACGCATATGTCATGTGATAAAGAATTTATAAATTTTTAAATTTATTTGACCCGTGTCACACTCGCCGAAACGATGAAATGGTATGCAGACAGATAAAAATCCGTTTTCCAATTGTACGTACTCGTTGTATAGTATAATGTTTTTGTTCGTATATTTGTAACGATATATTCTGTAGTTGGTTATTGTACTGATTTCTTTCATTTAATAAATTTATGAAAATATATTGTGTCTTCTTACCCCAAAAAGATCGAAAAACACTTACATTATTTCGGTGTGACATTGCTGACTGATCAGTATATCCTCCGTATTCATGACACGAGATTCTTCAAAAGATTGTATAACACGTGTCAAATCCTCATCGGACCTTAAAGGAATAATGTTCATTCTTTTAAAACATATACAGAGTATACAGACAGATCCCCATTATGTGAAGATATCTTTGGTTCATTTAAGAGGAATAACATTGATTGCCATAAAAAATTTCGATTTTGCATAATGGGGTAAGAAGTAAAACCAAATAACATTGATTGCCATAAAAAATTTTGGCGAGTATCTATTTGACGAGATACTACAACTCTCCATATATATATAAAATCGAATTATAGACACTTACATTTCTATGTAGTCCCTTGCGTCGGATTGTAAGGAGCGTCACTGCAAATATCTTCAACGGTTTGCGTTGGAAATAATTCATCACGGTCAATCGCGTTAAAAAGACTAATTGCGGTTAATGCTGCAGTGTCACTTTCTTCATACAATTCCGGGGAGACGTACAGGTCCATGGTGGAGGATGTGTGACATTGCTGACTGATCAGTATATCCTCCGTGTTCATGACACGAGATTCTTCAAAAGATTGTATAACACGTGTCAAATCCTCATCGGACCTTAAAGGAATAATGTTCATTCTTTTAAAACATATACAGAGTATACAGACAGAGCCCCATTATGTGAAGATATCTTTGGTTCATTTAAGAGGAATAACATTGATTGCCATAAAAAATTTCGATTTTAGCATAATGGGGGTAAGAAGTAAAACCAAATAACATTGATTGCCATAAAAAATTTTTGCGAGTATCTATTTGACGAGATACTACAACTCTCCATATATATATAAAATCGAATTATAGACACTTACATTTCTATGGTAGTCCCTTGCGTCGGATTGTAAGGAGCGTCACTGCAAATATCTTCAACGGTTTGCGTTGGAAATAATTCATCACGGTCAATCGCATTGAAAAGACTAATTGCCGTTAATGCTGCAGTATCACTTTCTTCATACAAATCTGGGGAGACGTACAGGTCCATGGTGGAGGGAATGATTATTCACTGACGCGAAAATAGCTACTGTTACTCCCAACTGAAAAATATCCCCTTTTATATGCACAATCGCCAAGCTCCGCCCCAAAAGACCAGATGTTCGTAGTGATTGGCTGCCGATGTAGCTGGGTGGAGCTATGATGTGTACCAATCCGCTATAACGGGTCCGGACGAGTAATGGCATCTTTATATTTTCTCCAATAGATTTAATGCTCGTATTACTCCTTGCTGTCTTTACCATGTCAATATTTTTCCCCCACTATTCCCGGATCATTAGTCACTAATGTAATCGAGAGGACTTTATAATAAAGAAATATATCCTAATTATATTTTTAAAAGAGCGTTCGGTTTCCACGTTAAACTGTGGGTCTAAGCCGGATGAGAACCTTTCCAATTCGTTAAAGAGAAAATCATGCATGTTTTCGGTCATACTACTGACTCGGTTCAAATGATGCATTAACATGCTTTTCGGTCATACTACTGGCTTTACTCAGAGTTTCCCGCAGATCTTATAGACAATGCAGGCCTGAGCTTTAATTATCTCGATGAAATAGTGAGCAATCGACGAGATGTATTTCTGAATCCACGTTAAACTGTGGGTCTAAGGCGGAGTGAAAACCTTTCCAATTCGTTAAAGAGAAAATCATGCATACTTTTCGGTCATACTACTGACTCGGTTCAAATGCATTAACATGCTTTTCGGTCATACTACTGGCTTTACTCAGAGTTCCCGCAGATCTTATAGACAATGCAGGTCCTGAGCTTTAATTATCTCGATGAAATAGTGAGCAATCGACGAGATGTATTTCTGAATCCACGTTAAACTGTGGGTCTAAGGCGGAGTGAAAACCTTTCCAATTCGGCGAGAAATTACACTAGGGTACAACGAAAATTATTTGGTGATTCTTATAGAACTTTTGATACTGATTCCGGTTTCAGAATTTTTCTATCACCCATAGTTTTCGAGAAAATAATAATATTACCATTTACTCAGAGTTTCCCGCATCATTAGTCACTAATGTAATCGGGAGGATGTAAAGAAATATATCCTAATTATATTTTTAAAAGAGCATTCGGTTTCAACGTTAAACTGTGGGTCTAAGTTACGCGTAAATATAAAATATTTTCATTGTAGAAATAATAATAATAATAATGATAATAAGAATTGATGTGAAAGGTGATTGATTTAAGCAGTTAAGATGTAGTTATAAGAATATGACACCATACAAATTACGCGTAAATATAAAATATTTTCATTGTAGAAATAATAATAATAATAATGATAATAAGAATTGATGTGACGGGTGCTTTTTGCTCGAATATCTTGGACGAAGGATTAACCCTCGGCCGAAAAGGTCTCTAGGGACGAATTGACACAGAGTCTCCTTTTCCTCGTGTGTGTGTGTGTGTGTGTGTGTGTGTGTGCACGAGTGGTTTATTCGTTTATTATATATATATATATATCCGGGTTTGGTTAATGACATTCGTGTGTTTCGATTTTTGCCGTAAATTTCTTTTCAGGAGAGAAGGGATACTTATCAGGGATTGGGGGGAAGGTCTCTCAACCAGCAGGTGTTCTTCGAAACCGACCCCGTTATAGCGGATTGTGTTTTGGCTAATTTCAATTGATTAATTTCTTTAAATTTCGTTTTTTTCAATTTTCTTCGCAAGGGATGAGGCTCGTGTGTTTCATAAATTTTCATTTCGTTTCGTGACTTAAATATTTATAATAAAAATTAAGTGTGTAAAAATTATTTATTTAATAAACAGAATTTAATTGGATTCATCTACCGTCATATATTGTGGTACACTATTTAAATGGATGATTAATATATGGTTTTTGTTATCTGGAATACATGGCGCTATCTGGAATACATGGCGCTATCTGGCAACTCAGCCAGAATAGAGGTTTATAAAAGACCGAGAAGCTGATGAAAGAATCATTCAAGCTCGGCTCCCAGCCGAGCAAGGACCTCTGGTCCTTCTCTTTCTGGCCCTTTGGGAAAACCCCTTAGAGGCCTCTTAGTTTAGGTAAACGAAAATAGCTTGGGGGAGAACTCCGCCTCCAAGTTGCATGCCTTGCACTCAAAGGCAACTACTCTCTCTCTCACTTGCAGGTGTACCCCTCCCCCCCCCTTGGCTCAGCCAACTGACTGATTCAGCCAACTCTCTGGTTAGGAGCCTATAAAACAACGCCTACTCGGCTGAAGTCTTAATATGGACTTGGCTCCTGCCAGGTGAACACCTCTCCTCCTTTCTCTCCTCCTTTCTCTCCTTTCTGGCCCTTTGGGGGGAATAGCTTGGGGGAGAACTCCGTCCCCAAGTTGCATGCCCCTTGCAACCCCGGTTGGCAACAAAGGGCCCTTTGGGGTAATTTTTTTCTTTTTTTTTCTTTTTTTAAATTTTTTTTTACATTTTTTAAATTTCTTGCAACACCCCCACCCCCCTTTGCAACCCCCCACCCCACTTTGCAACCCCCCACCCCCTTTGCAACATTACGTAATCACTTGCAACATTCTTGCACTCTCCCTTTTTCAGCTATACTACTGGCTTTATCAAATCGCACGTCCCGCAAATGCTCCAGAATGTGTTTAGAAATGCTGCGGAACGATTTGAGCTGTGCAGGGATACTAATGTGCGTCACGTCGAATCCTACTTTTAATTATTTAATAAATGTTACCACTTTATCATTTTATGATTGAATTCCATATAATTTCCAAGTGCTTCACAAAAATAGATCCTGACTTTATGTACACCCTGTATTTGTTGATAACTCGATTATATTGTGGTCTGAGATAATAGTTGGAGTTATTTTTTATATCCGCAATATATATATAAATATAAACGATATTAAACGATAACTGGGTTGATAGGAATATATAAACGATGCATGTGTGCTTCAATAAATATATATATATATATATATGTATACACTGCGCCAAATGGCTGGTTACGCCTTCTAAGCCAGCTATTGCTGTCAAGAACATCTACATTAGTATATACACTAATTACAAAAATATCGCAATCTGGCACTACAAAAGTTATTAATATATATACATATTAAGGTATGTTGATTTTGGAACCGTGATCTTGGACTAGTCTAGATAGAAAGGTATTAATGTATAAAAAACGTTGCACCAACTCATATTTGTGAAAATGATTGTATTTTTTGAAGATTGTTAATTATTTTTAAGTTGTAAAATTGCCGAATTTTACGCGTAAAATCACGCGCGCGGCATTCCCGCAATGTAAACAAACAAAATATCGGACCTTATTTCACCAAAATAATCAATTAAAATTCGGCTTTTTTAACAAAACGATGCTTGAAACTTATTGTAAATGCATTATAGATGTTTATTAGTGTATTATTTTGTATTTTTTAATGATATTTACCTATAAAATGTGTATTAAATTAAGTTATTTTATGATGCGTTCATTTAATTGTTTATTTTCAGATATTTCATAAAAATGGGTAAAAAACGGAAGTCTGCAGTATTAACTCGAAGTGATAGTGCCAAAAAATTCAGTGGCCAGCCTTCCCCTTTGGATAAAACAGAGCCTCCTACCCTCCGCCAAGTTATTCAGTACAGTTATTTCCTCCAAAACAGCCACCCGGACTTGAAAGACTATGATATTGCTAAAATGATAGCAAAGGATGTGATTGAGATCTGGCAGGCAGTGAACCCGCGGCTGCCCCTGTATGAGGAATATTATGTAGTGAAATTGGTGGATAAAGTGTGCTTCAAGAAAGCAAAAGAGATAAACAGGAAATCTCTTTCTACAGCCCAGGAGCAGAATGTGGAGGAAAAGGTGGATAAACTTTTTGACATTTCTGCTTGCACCTGTAAGCTACCTGTTCGTCCCTGTGATGACAATGCTGTGAAGTGCAAGAAAGAAAATTGTCAAACACAGCACATAATCTGCACTTGTCCTCCCAGTAAGAAGGTAATGCTATTATTTTTTTAACTTTTAACTGGCCTAACTTAGTGCGATTAGGTGCCTTTTAAATGGAAGGAAATTCAATGCTTGTAATTGAAAAATATCCGCGTTTTCCTCCTGTAATCTTCCTCCCCCACCCCTGGTAATAGAAATTAATAATAATTTTTTTTCAGGATTTTATCTCTTATTTTAGATCCGCTATTTAATATACTTTAATATTTCAGGTTCCAGTAGAGGAGAGGGAATACTTGAAAGATCAGGGAGCCAAAATAGGACCCAAGGGCTCTTTCCAGCTGGGATCTGTGGATAAAGCTGCTGTGAAGAGAGACCAGAGGGCTGTAGCTGAAGCAGAAAGATTACAGAGCCAGATTCAACAGCAGCAGGAAGTGGATTTGGCCACTTTTGCCTCCACACCTTCACAAGATATTTCTTTTGAATCCAGCTCAGGAGAATCAGGAGAGGTAATATTTTTTTTTCTTATATCTTATCCCCTCCCCTCTGATAATGGAAATAATCTTACCTTCTTTCTGAAAAAAATTCGATTATGGGGATTTATAGAATTCGGGTTTTTTATTTTTTAATTTAAGTTAAATTAAATCAGCAATTCTGAGACTAATAGGGATTAAATCTTAAACTGGAATAAAAAATAAATTAATTATTATTCTTTCAGAAGTGGGAAGCCAGCCAAGAAGAGGCTGAAGAAGATCACAGCCATCAACATTGAAGCTACCCACTGGTCAGAACTAATCAACCTTTCTCAAAGTGGCATCTGTGAACTTGCTCTCACAGAAGACTTTTCTGACCAGGAGCTTCAAGAAGCATTGCTGAATGGCACCAAGCTGGAGCTGCCTGATCTGCCTTCACATTCTCAGAGTGTTGAAAGGGCCGTGAAGCTGATATCTGAAGCTTCCCATACTGTTTATGGACTCGAATCAAGGCACAAACACATTCTGGCCAAAGCCCTAAGCCGCCAGATGAGGCGTTCCTTTGCTTCTAAGGGCTCTTACAGTGAAAATTATGATCATCTTGGGATCTAAATGTGTCTATTTGACTCTGTACGTTTTTTTTTACTTTTTTTCAATAAAATTGTAACTTTTTTCAGGATTTTTTTATGAAAATAGCATCATTTTTTCTGCTGAAAATTGCGAAAATGCGATATTTTTCGGTACGATTTTTTGACGATTTTTGAAACGGTTAAAGCTAGGGATCTGAAATTTTTTGTCAGTTATTATCATATTAAGCCCTGACTATCTCGACTAGTCCAAAGTCGATATCTAAAAAAATGCGGAAAATCAACCTACCTTAATACATATACACTCCTTTCTAAACAAACCAATTACGCCTTCTAAACCAGATTAAGCCTTCTAAGCTGGTTACGCCTTCTAAGCCAGATTAAACCAACTGGCGAATTAAGACTTCTAAGCCAAGTGCGGAGGTCAAGAGCGTTCATTAAGCGATGCGACATGCCTGCAAGAACATCTCTCCTCCTCCTCTCTCTTAGGTTAGATTTGGGAGTAAAACACCATTCCCTCTTCATGCAGCTTGGGGGATAAACCACTCCCCCTTGCTTTCATACCACTTTTTTGTGGCACTGACACCATGGGGGAGGGTGGTGGCACCCATGGGGGATGGGGTTGGCACCTTGAAACAAATGATCAACATTGCAATTGCTCTGCACTCGTCGATTGTGCGGTCATACTACTACCATTTACCATTACTTATTCGGACTATAGTGGATTTAATTAACATATACTGTATAGAGCTCATATTGCTAGAAATGTTCTATTAGGTAAAGAACGAATAAAATATTTCTCAACTCCATCTCGAAGCTGAAAGGTTTGACGTCATAAGTAAGCAGTTGGTTAACAACCACGTGGACTTACTCCTAAGTTATGATTTCGATGTGTAGAAAGATCACTGATCTAAACAACCCTTTATTTTCTTTATAGCTGTAACACACTCCTAACACGTTAATGATGTGAAGTGAAATCAAATTTTGGTTTCTGTAAGCAATTTTTTTCTATACTCATGAAATTTTTTGGTTTTCAAAACGGTTCATTTATTTCAAAAATTATATTATAAAATAAATGGTTTCAAATAGTTTTTATTATATGGTCAACTATTTTTGGTTTTCCATAAAAAGGACTGAAATATATTTAATTTTTTACGCAGTGACAGTTATGACTGCTCCGTTATAAATAAATAAAAGAAGCATTCAGAATAATGTTAGCTCTGATGATACTTGAAAGGAGATAAATATTATTGTTGATGGACTTGCAGCTGCGTTCCGGTATAAAGAAAACACTGAAGAAACAGAAAAAATATTTTTATATTAGAGGTTGTTTTGTCAGAAACAAAAATTATTTGGAACTCGAAAAGGAATTTTTTCACGTTATTTCGCTCGCGCGAACGATTTTTATAATTACGTATATACACCTTACCTTACCTTACAACCTTACAAAGGTTTCGCGTGATGATCTCTCATTTCGCGAAGGTCAAGCTTGTCGCCCCTCCTCTCGAATTGGCCTGGTGAAGTAGTGAGTTTGATTCTTGCGCTCTCCACCTCACATAGCCAGGTACGCCCGGCTCATCGGGGATTGTTCTGATCCAGGTGTCTAGTCTTCTTTTGAAGATTTCCACTGCAACTCCCTTTGTGTTTCTTATGTCTTTGGGCAACTGATTAAACAGTTTTGGTCCTCTCACGACAAAACTATTTTCTTTCAGGGTTAAGGATGTGCCCTGTCTCGCCTTCAATTTGGGAAGACGGCACAGTCTGCCGTTTCTACTGTCCACCGTTGTTTGGGGAGTTATAGGGTTCAGAGTAAGATTAAGGACTAGTTTCTCCATTATTTTCCAAGTGTAAATAATGGTGTATCTCTCTCTTCTCCTTTCCAGTGAGTATAGGTCTAGTTCGCGTAACCTTTCCCAGTAATTTAGTTCTTTGCACACATTGATTTTGGCTCTGAAGCTTCTCTGGATCCCTTCCAGCTGTCTAATGTCTTCTTTTTTATAGGGGGATGTTAGGACCGAGCAGTATTCCAATTTGGGTATTATCAGGGTTTTCAGTAGAGGAATCATTACATTCTTATCCCTTCGTTTAAAGGTTCTCAATATCTGTCCGGTTATTCTCTTTGCTCTGTTTACTGCTATCTTATTTTGTGTCTCAAATTTCGCATCATCCGTCATTACAACCCCTAAATCTTTTGCTCTGGGATTTCTCTGAATTTCCTGTCCATTTGGGGTATAATATTCCATGGATTTTAGGTCTTCTCCTTTTCCGTACCGTAATAGCTGAAATTTCTCGGTGATAAACTTCATATTGTTGTCTTCCGTTCACTTGTAGATTCTGTTTATATCGGTTTGTACGGATCTTATGTCTTCTGGGTTTCTTATTTTTCCTTCTGACCTTTGTGTCATCCGCAAAGGATGTTACTGTGCTGTCTCTGGTAACTTCCTCATCTATGTCAGTTAGCATGATTATGAAGAGTAGTGGAGCTAATACTGTTCCTTGTGGTACTGAGCTGAGGACCTCTGATTCTGATGAAGATGCTCCTTGTACTGTAACGACTTGCCGCCGCTCACTAAGGAAATTATATATCCATTTCCCTACTTTTCCTTTTATTCCCATATATTTCAGTTTATGTATTATGATTCGGTGGTCACACTTGTCAAACGCTTTAGCAAAGTCTGTGAATAGTACATCATATTTTTCATTACTTTCCAGTAAATCAATAATATTGTAGTGTTCCATTAGTTGTGATAGGCATGATCTGCCTGACCGAAACCCGTGTTGGTTATCATTGAATTTTTTCTGCGTTTCTCTCTCTCTCTCTCTCTCTCTCTCTCTCTCTCTCTCCTCTCTCTCTCTCTCTCTCTCTCTCTCTCTCTCTATATATATATATATATATTATATATATATATATATATTAGGGTGTGTCAATTTTGTCAACTTTTTTCAAATCAATTTTGGTAGTGAAAATATAGTCTTTTCATGTTAAAACTTGAAATTAGCCAACCAAAATGAAATAAAATAACCCTTACCTACATCAATTTTACCTTAAAGTTTCAGAAATTGACTCTTTTACTAAATAATAGGACACAAATTGATTAACTATTCATCTGTCACAGAATTATCCTACTGATCGCATATGGAGTGTTTTCAAGGTCATATAGTTGTTGTACAATGTACAAGTCACAACATGAATAGAACTGTCCCTCACTCTCAGTCCTCAGTTGCCTCTTAGATGTCATAGACGGTGGTTTGCTGTTATTGCTCTTGTACCTACTTCATAGTTATTCTACTAGACGAATACTACAGTTTAACTGTAAGTATGGATTATTGATTATTACAATTATTTATTATTATCATATTCTTCTGTCTAATTATGTTGTAATCCCATGAAATATTTTTTTATTGAATTTTAGAACATCGAATGACTAAACTTTGAAACATCGTAATTGATGTAAAATACTTAAATGTTTTTCTTTCTTTTCAGATATTCCTAAGATGCCAAAATTGAAGACAAGAGGTCAGTCGTCATGCCACTTGAGCCTGTTTGTCGGTACAGGCAAGGAGCTTCCCGTATCAGAACTACCAACAGTGCGAAACATGCTGAGACTAGGGTTACTCCTTCGTGAACAAAATACAAAGGATAGAAGGAACTACACAGAGAAAGAGCTTATAAGGGACATGATTCCCCTTCTTCTGCATCAGTGGAAAAAGCTAATGTGTTATTCAAACCACCTGTACTCCATCAGTATAGAACTATTGAGCTAAAATTAACAAAGCTGTGGCACAAAGCAGTTGAGACATCACTTGGTAAAGGAAAACTAGCAAAGAAAAATAAATTTCTGCACACACTTGATACTCTTCTTGACATTTTTAACTGCCAGTGTCCCATAGAGCTGTGTTCTGAAGCCAATCGTTCTCCCTCATGCAGAAGGGAACCTCACCCTCACATTGATTGTCGCTGTCCTCGTGAGAAGAAGATCCCTGTTTTGGAGCTGGCTTTCATAAAGGCGCAGAGAACAAAGGCAGGAGGCCAAGGAAGTATGCAGATTGGTTCGGCAGATTATTCAGAAACCAAAAAACAGATTGTTATTGCTAAGAAAAAAGAGAAAATCCGAGAGAGGGAAGAAAGGAAGAAAAAGAAGAGTGAAGAAGCCACCCAAAGAGATGAAGAGCTCTATCAAGAGGTTTCTCACTTCTTTGGAAGTTCTTCAGATGAACAGAAAGAAGCAACATCAGATGATAGCTCCAAAATGCCATCTGAACCTTCGCCGAAGAGAATGAAATACAACACTAAAGACATCTCAAACATTGCCCTTGCCAGTATTCGCCACCATACGGGGCTACGAGAGACTGCAGAGATTGCCACTGCCGCTTAGATAGATGCAGGCCTCATCAGCCGAGAGGATACATCCTTAGTGATAGATCATAATAAGATAAGAAGAGCACAAGAAAAAATAATTAAGGAAATATCTGATCAGCATGAAAAAGATTTGAAGGAGGAAGGTCTCTCTTGCCTTTTGTTTGATGGAAGAAGAGATGACACAAAAGTTCTCCTAGAGGTAGAGGGAATGAACAGAAAGTTTCCCGGTCTCATCAAAGAAGAACACTACTCTGTGTGTTCCGAACCTGGTGGCCGCTATTTGTTTCACTTTGTTCAAGCAGAAGTAGAAGGCAAGAAACATGCAGAGGCAATTGCTGATCAAATAATATGTTGGCTTCAAGAAAGAAGACTTGACAGTTCACTGCAGGCCGTTGGTGGGGACTCAACTGCGGTGAACACTGGATGGCAGGGCGGTGTTATGACGCATTTAGAGAAAAAACTTGGAAGAAGGCTTGTTTGGATTGTATGTGATTTGCACACAGGGGAACTACCTCTTCGTCGTCCCATCCAGGAACTTGATGGTCCTACAAAGAGCAACAACAAGTGGTCAGGCCCCCTTGGCAACATGCTAGATGAGCAACGGAATTAAAAATAAATACAAAATTTCCAAAGGTCGAAGTAGGCCCTCCCCTTCCAGTGTTGTCTGAAGAAGTTATCAAAGACCTCAGCACGGATCAATCTTACGCTTATCGTATTGTTCAAACAATCAGATCAGGAGAGTTGCCTCAAAATCTGGCTCTCTTGGAGATTGGACCTGTAAGTCACAGTCGTTGGTTAACTACAGCGATTCGTTTCTGCAGGATTTGGGTTTCCAAACATGCACTGAAGGGCAAAATGCTACAGAATTTGATGTTGATTGTTGAATTTATTATTGGGTTTTATCTTCCTCACTGGTTCAATGTAAAACTTAATCCAATGTGGATGGAGGGGCCAAACCACATCTTGTTTCAATTACAGCTACTGAGAACCCAAAGGAAAGTAGTGGTGGATATCGTGTTACCTGTGGTGAGAAGGTCCGCTTGGTATGCTAAGCCAGAAGCAGTTTTGCAAGCAATACTCTGCAGCCAATGTACCAAAGAGCGAACTGAGGCTGTGGAAATCATTCTAAAGCTTAGAGGAACATCACTAGATGATGACGAGCTGGGAGACTGCTCTTTTCAGACAAGGAAGGTACCTCCGATAAACGTCAATGCCACGAAATTATCAGAATTAGTTAACTTGAGTTCGGAAGTTTTGGAGCCACCACTGACAACATGTATAACAAACAAAGATTTAACACAACTTAAAGAGGCCCCCAATGCAAGTGCCAAAGTGGCCTTCTCACACTCAGAGTGTGGAGAGATGTGTGAAAATGGTCACAGAAGCAGCTAGTCAAGTTTACAGTCACGAGAGGGGAGAAGGCTACATCAAAGCGCAAATAGCAAGCTGAATGCAGATGTCAAGGAACCGCAGCAAAAAGGACATGACTGCATTGGTTACTTTCAAATAAAGACTCTGAATGATATCTTGTTGCCACTTTAAATGTTGATAGGATGTTTGCGCACATTTATTTTGTTACGAATTTACAGAAATATAGAATTTTTTAATTAAAATTGATGTAGGTAGGAGGTGTTTTTTATTGTTTTTGAAGCAAGGATATTATTTTGTATGCCAAATGATTACATTAAATTGCTACCAAATCACATGATTTTCAATTTAGTCATTTCACCCCCAAAATTGACACACCCTAATATACTGTATTATATATATATATATATACACACACACACACGAGGGTAATTCAATAAGTATCCACACTTTTATTTTCACAATTTTATTTTCACATCTGATAGATTATAAACACATCACTTCTCAACATAGTCTCCCTGTTTCTCAATACACTTAGTCCAGCGATCTACAAGCTTCATAATGCCATCACAAAAGAATGTTTTTGGCTGTGTGCGTAGCCAGTAATGCACCGCCTCCTTCAGGTCATCATCTCCTTGGAATCGCTGACCTCTCAAAGCGTCTTTTAGTGTCCAAACAGATAAAAATCCGAAGGTGCCAGGTCTGGACTGTAGGCTGGATGGTCGAGAACTTCAAATTTAAGTTCTTGAAGGCATTTTCTAGTCTGAGCAGCGGTATGAGGGCGCGCATTGTCGTGTAACAGAATAACACCATCCGACAATCTCCCTCTCCGTTTTGTGCGAATTGCTTGCTTTAACTCATTCCGAAGCATGTCAGAATACGATACACTTGTTACTGTAGTTCCACGTTCTAGATAATGTTCAAGGATAGGGCTTCGTGTATCCCAAAACATCCCATAACTTTATCTGCTGACGGCTGCGCTTTGAACTTCCTTGCAACGGGAGATGTTGGATGCTTCCATTGCATGCTCTGTCGTTTGCTTTCTGGTTCATAGTGATGGATCCAGGTTTCATCTCCAGTGATAATGCGCTCCAAAAAGTTTTCACCTTCATTATGATACCGCGCCAAAAGACGAGAGCAGACGTCCATACGATTACGCTTGTGCTCTTCTGTCAACTGTTTGAGCACCCATCTTGCACAAACCTTGCGAAAGCCAAGAATGTCATGAACTATCGAATAGGATGACCCTTGACTGATGTCTAATGAAGATGCAATTTCTTTTATTGTTAATCTTCTGTCATCGAAAATCATGGCTCTGGCTTCTTCCTGCTTGTCACCACTGGTTGATGTTGACAGTCGTCCTAAGCACTGAGCATCTGCCACATATGTCCGACCTTCCTTGAACATTTGAATCCACTCATACACACTTCGCCGTGGTAACGCATTATTCCCATACTGAGCACATAAACACGTGTGAATGTCAACTCCTTTCACACCTTCTGCCCACAAAAAACGAACCACGGATCTCTGTTCTTCCAGAGTACAAATTGAAAGCAGTGCAGCCATGCTCACTACTCGTACGATATGTGACAACTACGAGTAGCCTAAATAAGCATATACTGTTGCTAGCCTAAATAAGCCTATACTGTTGCTAACCTAAATAAGCCTATAGATCTCAGTTTGGCTCGTTATTAGGAGTATATATTATATATACTATATTATCACTAAAATAAAAAGTGCGGATACTTATTGAAGTATCCTCGTATATACAGGGCGTCCCAAAAAAATGTATACACACTTTAACAGCTGATAGCTCAATTGATGTTTCTTTCTTTCCAAGTTAAACCCATTAGAATTAATAATGGCAGTCAGACTAAACTTTGAACAAAGGAAATTCATTCTAAAATGCTACTGGAAGTGTGAAAACGCAGTTGAAGTGCAAAGACAGTTTAGGAGGGAGTTTCAAACAGATCCACCAACGCGACTTACCATCACTCGAATTAGAGATAAGTTTGAAGCCGATGGAACTGTTCAGAATATCCACAAGAAGCGTTCCGGAAGACCACGGACATCGACAAGCCCCACAAAGCAAGAAAGAGTACTGGAAACGTATCACCAAAGTCCAAGAAAATCTGTGCGGCAAGCGAGTCGTGAGGTAGGAATTTCAGAATCGTCTGTCCAACGCATTTTGAAGCGCTGTCAATGGAAAAGTTACATTCCAAGATTAGTCCATGCTATTAATGAAGATGATCCGGACCGAAGAGTGGAGTATTGCGAGTGGTACTTGGCACGATGTGGATGTGGATTGGACGAAGGGGTTTCGTAGAATACCCTCCGCGTTCACCAGACCTCACACCACTAGACTTTTTTTATGGGGATACTTAAAAGACAAAGTCTACGCTATAAAACCTGCAACAGTCGCTGAATTGAGAGCAGCCATTGAACGAGAATGCACACAAATACCAAACGAAATGTTTCGTGATGTTTGCGATTCCATTGCTTCGCGTTATCAGCAGTGCCTGGACCAGAACGGACGTCAGTTTGAAAACAGGCGTTGACAAAACAATTAAATAATGTCTGTAGATTCTATTACATTTTGAAAATGAAATGTATTTTAATAAACACTGCCTTTATAAGTATTTAAAGTGTGTATACATTTTTTTGGGACTCCCTGTATATATATATACGTATACCTCGTTAATCTCGTTTGGGTTCCGTGCATCGGTCTCTCTTCACACGAAGGTGAAGCTGGTGGCCCCGTCTCTAGTCCTGGCTTGGTGGAGGAGCGAGTTGCTCTCTTGCGCTCTCCACCGCACATCGCCAGGTACACCCGGCTCATCTGGTACCTACCCTTCTCTTGAAGACTTCAAATTTGACCACTGTAACGTTCCTGAGGTCCTTTGGAAGCTGATTAAAAAGTTTTGGCCCACCCTGACAACCAAGCTATTTTCCTTCAGTGTTGAGGAGGTCCCTTGTCGGGCCTTTAATTTGGGAACACTACACATTCTGCCTCTCCTATTTTTGCAGTGTTGTTTGAATGGTAATTGAGTTTAGTTTTAGGTTTGGTACCAGTTTTTCGATCATTTTCCATATGTAGATTATGGTGTACCTCTCTTCTTCTTTCCAGGGAGTACAGATTTAGTTTACGTAGTCTTTCCCAGTAGTTGAGTTCTTTGCAGCCATCAATCTTGGCTGTGAAATGTCTCTGCCTTTCTTCGAGTTTATTAATTTTTCCTTTTTATATGGGGACGTCAAACCTGAGCAGTATTCAAGTTTTGGTATGATCAGGGTTCTCAGCAGGGGAATCATTACTGTTTTGTCCCTCCTTTTGAACGTTCTTAGTACCTGTCCCGCGACTCTTTTTGCTTTGTTTATTGCTATCTGATTTTGTGTCTCGAATTTGGAATCATCGGTCATTATCAGTTATTGCACTCATTTACATTAAATGAATTTCACTTTATAATTTATACGTGCGGATTTACCGATACTTTAAACACTTTCGGATGTAAATAGAATTAACCGCCGAGAAGTTATTCCTTTCTTAATTTGATATTAATGCCGAAAGAGAAACAAAGCGTCCACTCTCCGCAAGGTACAAACAAGCAATATGAAACAACAAAGAAACAATTTTTTGTGTGTACACACACACACACAAACACACACACACACACATATATATATATATATATATACACACACACACACACACGTGTGTGTGTGTGTGTGTGTGTGCCTAACGTCATACTATGAGTTTTAGCGGCCACCATTCAAATATATCTCGAGCATTATAGTGATATTGCACGAATTGCGCCTCGACCTTTCTTTATAGTAAAACAATTTGTTTATGCACCATATACAGTATGTGATTTCTAAAATGCATTTATATATGTAAAAATGAACACTGAATAATTCCTATATAATCATTATATAATCCTTAATATGGATCCTTATATTCATTGTCTTCATACAGTACTTGTTTGAATGGTTTTTATGCTCGAATGTTCATTTTTACATGAGGAACCAAAGTCGCCTGATGCGAGTTTGGATGGAATTTCGATTTTTGCTTTCTATTTTTTTTTCATTGTCACAACTATGCGACCTACCATTTCTATGGTTTAGTCGTATCCATATTTCCATTTTTTATTTGGTAGAGAATTTATTATAATTAATTATGGTTGTCTTGCATCTAACTCTCATCCCTAAATTTTATTAGATTATGCATACACATTGCACATGGCATGATTGGAACCCTTGTTTGTACTTCTTTATTCATTACTGTATTTCTCTAATTCATCTTTTCTAAATTTTCCCACTAATGACTTGTACTGTACGTACAAATTAAATAACCATGGCGTATTAATTATGAATTTACGTATGGCATAATTTGAATAACTATGAAATCATAAAGTAGCTTCATTCCCTTCACATTTTCCCGTCATTAATTTCCCTTCATCATATCTCTAGTATACAATGTATGGTAAATTCTTTAACATAATAATGAAAACTTTACACTCTATACGCCATTATTTATATGTTGTTCATACATACATCCATGTCCTTTCTTGACCTTTATCTTTTGTTAATTTTATTAATTATTCATTCAGCTACCTATTGTCTGCCATTGTCAACCTATTGTGTGACTACCAATATGTGTACAATACTGTGTGCATTCGTACATGTCCCCTGATGATCATGATTACATACATAGTTACGTACATGTAAATACGTTCACATGTATTCTTTTTATTTCTTTTCTTTAAATTAATTAATTTCTCGCAATCTCATAAATGCTTATGCAAGTGTTCGAATTCTGGTAACCGCAGCGGAAGCGAGGGCTTCTGAGATGAAAATCTCCTATCGCTTGCTTCTAATTTCTAAAACATTATTATGTGTGTTATGTTATATATATATATATATATATTATATATATTATATATATATCTACCGTATGTGCCCATGTACTTTGTGTTATACTCCTAACATCCTAATTGTCTATAAATATGAAACTGTAAAAAAAACTATAGTTAACTGTTTAATTGTAATGAACTGTAATAATTTAATATGATGTAATTAATGTACTTTAATGAAACGGTAATTAACGATAATAATGGAATGTGAATTAATTGGTAATTATAATCATAATTGTAATAAACCTTGGGATTGTACTCAATGTACGACCTGACATTATGTATACTCGGCGATATTGTTATTTTTTTTATTATTATTATTTTTCCGTTGGGATAAATTTTGATGTGCTTTCTACTTTGCCAAATAATTGGTGACTTGTTCGTTTTAAAATTTCATAATCATTTTTAGATTTAGCTTAATAATGAATCCTGAGTAACTTTTTGCAATGTTCATGTTTTGTATACGTTCTCTCTTCGTTATAAAACACGAAGTCATGTCTTGCCTAAGCATTTAATTGTAAATCTTAAACCTTTAATTTTTGCTCATATGTATATTTTAGTGTAAAGATGTATAGTTCAATTTCCACTTCTAATTAATTTGGCAGACCCGGAAAACATCAGATCTGAAAATACGCTTTTTAAGATAAAAATATGGCTTCCTCTTCCTATATCCGGTTTATCTGTTTAAACATTGTCACAATAAAAAAGTTTACTTTATTTTCAAATATTGTGCAAAAATAATGCAGCCTTTTCAACATTTAATAATAATGATGTTAGCAGTTATTGGGTATATCAACCCACAAAAATTCTTCCATGTTCATTCTGATTCAAACTACGAGGCTGAGCATTACCTGTAACATTTTAGCAGTAAATTACAGTAAAGAAAAAGTCTTTATCTTCTCCTTCGAACCGTGCTCTCTTCAGAGAACTTAGTCATTAAAATCTCCTGATACGTTACAAGAAGAATTGGAGAAACCTCAAAGAATTTAATAAGCCTCTCAGAATCTTCCGAGCCACTATAGAAGAACTCGGAGAGTAGTATAGAAGAAACTACTGCAAGTAACAAATCCGTTGCTGCCTCCTAACCAGAACCCCGTCACCAGGGCCATAGACGGAGGGGTTACCATATATATATATATATATATATTATATATATATATATATATATATATATATTGAAGCCTAAATTCAGCACGCTGTTCCACTGCTACTATGTATGTCAGCGATATTAATAATAAGATAAAATGCATTCCAATAAAGTAATTCATTTCTCATTTAGATTAATGAAAACTCGGATCTCTTAATTCTGTGTGTGTGTGTGGGTATATATATATATATGGGAAATCTTAATTTAGCTTGCAGGGATTGGGGTGGTCCTTTACAGTCAAATTCCGGTCGCCGACTATATGAGGGTTTGCTGAAAAGTTCACTTTTTCAAATGGTCAAGGAACCAACTAGCGAACACAATATTTAGTTTTAAGTACAGACCTAGATTTAATGCATATCTTTGTAGAAGACTACTTCTCCACCAGTAATTATAGGCAGATAACATGGATCACCTGAAGATCAGGGGCCCAGCCTTCTCTAGTTAGCCTTATAAGGCTAACTAACGAAAATATCACGACCTAACCTGACCATTAACCAATCGTTAGGTCGACTGTACGCCCTTGACGATTGGTTAGGTTCCAGGAACGGAGCAAGAGTGTCACGGGCCCCGGGGCAAAACTTATTTACGGGCCTCCTAACAAAATTTTTATTATACATTTATATTGCTTTTATTTGCATTATTTATTTAGCATATATTTAAGAATTATGATACTACTTGTACGCATGGAGGCATAGAAGGCAAAACATTATCCAAAATATTGAGCTTTAAAAAGGATACCGCGAAATAAAAGTTTACTTACGACAACATCAGAACTTGACTTTTCTTGCCTTTCTTTCAGCAAATTCATTAATTAAATCCTCCAAGTTAATATTTCTAGCTTTCTTGTTTTCAATTGATATAATTGAGAGTCCACTTAATCTTTTTTCATTCATAGAATTTCGAAGATAGTTCTTTATCAGTTTAAGTTTTGAAAACGATCTCTCTGCACTTGAAACTGTCACAGGAATTGTGAGGAACAATGTTATAGCAGTCACAACTTTAGGAAAACTTGAGCACAAAGTACTGTTGTCTTTAATTAAAAATGAATATAGCTTATAGATTGTCGTCATTTTTTCAATGTCTGTTTTTAAGCACATTCGAAAAGAGAGTAATTGACTTGGAAATCCAGAGGAAATATCATTTTTATATTTATTTACTAGCTTTGTTGCTCTCTCAAATAACTTCTCATCACTTGTTGAAACGACCCGGGACCCCCGAAAGGCCCCTGGAACCGGGGCACTGCCCCGCCTGCCCCTAGCTAGCTCCGCCCCTGTTAGGTTCGGTCGTGATATTTTCATTAGTTATCCTTATAAAGCTAACTAAAGAGGTTGGAGGCCCTGATCTTCAGGTGATCCGATAACATTTGAAATTAAAATTAATGTTCATAATTCGGAGAGTCTGCAATACGTTCTGGATTTTAAAAAGCTAAATTTCGTCACATGAAACTGGAACTTTCGAACCATAATTGGGATGAGGCTCCATCTCGCGGTGTTATTAACGACAAATAGACTTCTTTTTTTAATTATTTTAAACGTTTAGAATCAAGTAATATACTATTAAGTAAAAAGAGACTGGCGAAGTCTGTTAAGCCAAAATGGTGGATGCTGAATTTAAAAGAACCTTAATGTTAAAACGAACACGTATTTCAGATTTAAAGAAACAAATAACACTGGTATGCAACATATCTGATGTTTCAACATACATAACTGTTTTTTATTGATATTATTATTCTTTTCACTCCATGCATTTAGGATTCAGCCAAAAAAATTATAATTTATTTTAATTAGACAAAACTTTGAATTTTTAAAAATCTCTCTCTCTCTCTCTCTCTCTCTCTCTCTCTCTATATATATATATATATATATATATATATATATATATTGTCTGTCTGTCTGTGTATCTGTTCCACCCTAAAACACCGAAACGGCTCCTCGAGAGAAAAAATTATTAGGTAAAAGTTTATTAAACTTAGTCGAAACCTACTCGAAAATTATTGAATGCCAAGTTAATCGAGTGTCCAGTTAGGCCAATTGTACGCCCTTGACGATTGGTTAGGTTAGTTGTTAAGTTGTTTATATGATGCTATAAAAAGTATATAGTTTTTTTGGGGACACCCTATATGTATATAGGGATGGATATTTTGGCTCACTAGTTTGCCTATAAAACATGTTATGTATTCTATAAAATACACTAGCGTTTTTAGTACCTTTAATAAGGTGTTTTTTCATTCCTACACAACGATATCATATCTTAGTTTTCATATTTCTGTCATAATTTTGCCCAAATAAATATAGATATATACGTCTTTTCAAATATGGTACACAATTACGAAGTGCTTTGAAAGATTGTGCGACATATTCAGCTTAATATATATATATATATATATATATATATATATATATATATATATATATATATATATATATATATATATTTATATATATATATATATATATGTAAAATTTATATATATGATGAATAAAACCACGAAGGAAAGGAAACAGAATTGTGGGAGGAGCATACAAATTTGTAAGGAAAACTACCAATTTTAACACTTTGCCCTTCTTGTCTAAATCCGTTCTGAACGAATTCAACACGAGATCAAATGAATTATTTACAACCAATTTTATAGATAATGCCTGAATGATATATAGGTCACAAAAAATTTAAAAAAATATATAAAAATAAATTGAAAAATAAAAATTGTAAGAGGAGCATACAAATTTATAAGGGAAACTACCAAAGTTTTAGCACTCTGCCCTTCTTGTCTAAATCCGCTCTGAACGAATTCAAAACAACAGGATCAAGTTGAAAAAGACCTTGGCTCATGTTAAAGTTATTTGTAAGTTGGATAATAGCAGACTCAAGAATATTTCTGTTAACAATGTTGCTAGAGTGAAACAAAACTGAAGCATTATTCCAATCAATGCAGTGGGATAACTCTGACAAAAGGACAAAAAGAGCACTGGACGACTGTCCCGTTCTAACGGAATATTGATGCTGTTTTACACGCGTGTGCAAATCCTTTCCCGTCTGACCAATGTAAAGGGAATCACATTGTTTACAACCAATTTTGTAGATAATGCCTGAATTATTGGTAGGGCTATTTTTTACTATGATATTTTTCACAATATTGTTATATGAAAATACAACATTAATATCCAAAAGTTTAAGTACATTAGCAATGCCTAAAAAGCCTGGGAAAAATGGAAGTACTAAAATATTCTTTGACAAAGTGCGACTGTTATTTTGCCTTGTTAAGACAAGATTCCATAAAAGCAGGTAGGTAGCACAGATCACTTCCAATACCGTTGATTTTTTCCAATTCGGCATCGATGTATTCCGGACTGGCGATCCTAAGAGCGCGGAGAAACATTGAAGAAAATAAGGCCTTCTTAATGGGGGTGTCAGTCATGTCCAGAGTAAAAGTGTACGTAGGACAAATTGTTTATTTTTTTCCGATAGATACTAAACTTAAAACCTGGGCTTCAGTTTTGTTTCACTCTAGCAACATTGTTAAAAGAAATATTCTTGAGTCTGCTATTATCCAACTTACAAATAACTTTAACATGAGCCAAGGTCTTTTTCAACTTGATCCTGTTGTTTTGAATTCGTTCAGAGCGGATTTAGACAAGAAGGGCAGAGTGCTAAAACTTTGGTAGTTTTCCCTTATAAATTTGTATGCTCCTCTTACAATTTTTATTTTTCAATTTATTTATATATATATATATATATATATATATATATATTTTTTTTTGTGACCTATACATCATTCAGGCATTATCTATAAAATTGGTTGTAAACAATCCATTTAAGCTTGTGTTGAATTCGTTCAGAATGGATTTAGACAAGAAGGGCAAAGTGCTAAAATTGGTAGTTTTCCTTACAAATTTGCATGCTGCTCCCACAATTTTTATTTCTATATTTGTTATATATTTTTTTATTGTGACCTATATATAGTCTCGAGCTCGTTATTTACTTCAGTGTTCCTGAGGATGTCATTAGACGAAAGCGCTTGAGCACCATTCTGTTTCCTTTCCTTCGTGGTTTTATTCATTATAAATATTTTTCACGTGTTACTTTCGTGAAATAATGTTCATATATATATATATATTATATATATATATGTATATAATTTAGGGTGATTGAAAAATTGACCGAAAAATTTTTTTGGGAATTTTTTTTTTACAGGCCACCCTCTGATTATGTTTAATTTGGTAAAAATGTAATACATGCAAATTTTGAATTAAAAAAAATAATTTTTATGGGTCGCTACCATAAATTGAAAATCAGACACAAAATAAGAAATATATGCTGTTTCCACACCACCCTTGAAGTAAAGCATACGGCGCGTTACCTTCTTTTTTAAGTGGAAGTTCCCCGGTAGGCCTATCATAACCACTCTACATTTTCAAATTGATAGTTCTTCTGTAATAATAATAATAAGACTTCCGTAATAATAATAATCTTTTGTTCATTATATTTACTGTTAATTTCTTAATGATGATATTGTCTTGTTTTTATTTGGAAGAGCAGCTCTACATTTCTTTACCACTTGGAGGAGATACTGTTTCTGTGCTTCATCATTTATGATTAGTTTGTTGTATTTGTCGACTAATCTAACTCCTCTTTCTGCATTGTCATTAACAACTTGCATTTTTCTTATGACTTGTTTTACGCTGTTGTAGCAGTCATCTTCATTCCACTCTTTAGAGTTCTTATTTAGAAACGTTGATGGTAAACCAAGTCTATTAAAAAATTCTTTTGTATTTGCACTAACAAAGTCTTCCAGTTCTCTGTTTTCAATAACTTCAGGGTCAATAACCGCTGTTTTCTCTGGATTTGGTTCGGCGCCGTTTTGCGATGCTTGCTTCATTCGGTTTTTAGTTTGATGTAGCACGCCATCATCAAAGAAAGCAAATGCTATTAACTACTCTGAAAGATACCATAAATGATTCATCATTTTCTTCAGGGCAACAGTTGCAATGCGTTCATCTTTTAGTTTGTACAGTTGCAGTTTCTTCAACATCTCTAAATCGAGACGAGGAGCGAGAACTGAAACTGACGCTGTAAACCAGGATTTAACATATATGTGTACAGCAAAGAGGCAGATATCTCTAAGGCCTTTTTCTTCTCTGGGTGTTAATTTAAATTGTGTTTTAAACAACCAAATTTTCATGGCATAAATGACTTTTGCCATCCATCTTGCTCGGTGAACGCCAGCTGGTCTTCTGAATGAAACTCCTCTCTTTGGTACTCCACCAAGGAAAATGATTGTCAGTTCCAGCAATTCTTTGTAATCGTCACGAGGTTGATGTTCTTGAAGTTGAGTGGTAGCAAACTCAATCACTTCTGCTTTTATATCAGTAATACTGGGTATGGTATTTGGATCATCTAATGCTGTTCTGTAGTTTTTTGTGTCTAATTTTAACCATTTCATTCTAAATCGTTTGAAAATTGCAATATCAGGTCCTGATGATGCAGGCAATGAATGCGAAACAACAGCTTCTAACACTATTTCTAGTATGTGATGTCTGCAGGCCAGCCACAGCATACGTTTGTTCATTTTCTGTTCTAGAAAAACACAGGCACCATTTCTACGACCTGTATTCAATGCTGTGGTGTCAAAACACATGCATTTTATTTTGTCTAAGATATCCCAATCCAAACAAGCTTGGTGGATGGCATTTGCAGTTAATTCTCCTGTGCTTGCAGTGATTTTTGGAACACCAAGAAGTTGATCAATGCCATCTCCTGAAATCAGTATAGGGGGTCGTTCAACAACTTCTCGTTCTGTTATGTATTCTATTAATTTTCCGTCCCAATGAATGGTTAAAGGAACATCAGCTTTAAACTCTTTCTTTAAATTTTCTCCAAATTTTTTCCGGAATTTTTCTCTTGCTCTTCTTATAGATGAATAACTGATATTGAATTCTTCTGCATTTTTTTCCAAGACCTTCAATCGTTGGTATCATCACTAATGATGCACTTCTATTGCTCATTTTTGTTACATCAAGGGCTGCAAGCAATGTATCATCAAGCAATTTTTGTTTCTTTTGTACAGGCTGTTTTGAGGTGGATGGTTCACTAGGATCAACCGTAAACTCTTCATCAGATGTTGTATTTTGTCTTTCAGTACCAGAACTGCTAGTTGAGTCACTGAGAACTACAGTTTCTTCAAATCTCGACATTTCTCTTGCTTTTCTTATGTTTAATTGTTCTTCCTTTTTCTTAGCATACTTTTCTTTCTTTGCAAACTCTTTATCAATCCCATCCATTTTTTCTTTTCGCCCCTGTTCTCGCTGGAGTTTTAGAAATAGCTTATCTTCTTCAATATCAATTAGCTTCATAGCATCTGCATGTGCTATATCAAACAGGCTATCTAATTCTTGGTTCCATTTGGTTTGCTTATCTAATAGGTTTTTTGATTGCTCGCCTTATTCTCTTTATTTTTCTTTAATCCTTGCCATTCTTTGAACAGTTTCTCAATTTTGTCAACAACGTGCGACTTCTTTCTAGTTGGAATTCGTGCTCCTCCCCATACTGCCAACACATCATTTGAAGTAGACAAGCAGGCTTCTCGAATTATTTGTTTTTTGTTTCTGTAAGCCATAAACAAAGCCATAGTTACTCGCTTTGATGGAAGAACTGTTGTTTTAAGTGTATCTGATGGTTGTCCAATAAGTAGGCTGACCATATTTCCTTGAGGCAAAAACGGGACATTGGGATGGCAAAAAAGGGACGGGGGTTATGTAATATTCTGTATTCATGAAAAAGTAAGTACATAAACATATTGAGCTTACAATTATTCTTCAGTGACAGAACCCATGCAAAAACCCATACAAAACGGTACTGTCCCGTTCAAAACGGTACGTATGGTCAGCCTACCAATAAGCCAAACATTAGTATCTTTTCTTGTGTGCATAGCAGTACCCCTGCTAGAAGATGGCGGGGGTTCCATGACGAGAGTCGACAGCAGAACCTCTTACACTCACGACAGTCAGACGACTACTGAATTATAACTGTACAGACAGTACAGTGTACAAGTGTCGGTTGCCCTCAATATTCGGTCACAACAGAGTGTAAATGGTTACAAGAGTGTTGTGTTTACTCAGCACTGTTAGCTCTATGTGCATTAACGCACTTATCACACGGAACAGATATTATAAGAAAAACGTCACAGTTCAAAACTCAATTTCCTGAAAGTAAACAAAAAAGTAATAGTTTAGATTACGGTAGCGACCCCTAAAATACATTAGAATCACCTGAAATTTCGTATATATTATGTTTTTACCAAATTAAACATAATTAGAGGGTGGCCCGGAAAAAATCTAACAATCAATATTTTTGAATCACCATAAATATATATATATATATATATATATATATATATATATATAAGACTTATATATATATATTAAGCTGAATATGTCGCACAATCTTTCAAAGCACTTTGTAATTGTGTACCATATTTAAAAAGGACGTATATATCTATATTAATTTGGGCACAATTATGACAGAAATATGAAAACTAAGATATCGTTGTGTAGGAATAAAAAAATACCTTATTTAAGGTACTAAAAACGCTAGTGTATTTTATAGAATACATAACATGTTTTATAGGCAAACTAGAGAGCCAAAATATCCATCCCTATATACATATATGCTATATATTGCGTAAAATATTACGTATTATACGTAAGCTTCTGAATAGGATTTTTAAAGTTCAACGTTAAAATACATTATTCCGTTGTAGCAATATATAGCGAAGAAGATGCATACCGAATTAAGGGTGACGGAATGAATTCAAAATTGATGGTAAAGTGTGGTCTATTATTATTATTACTAGTACAGTTCCCGTCGCTTCGCTGACGGTTAGACAAGCTAAACTACAGAAAAGAACGCATCCGTGAAAATTTTGAGCTTCACATTGTGTCAACATTTCTGAATCTGGTATCTCCCAAAACCTCCTCACCCCCATTCATGCAACTTGGGGGCTAACGCCCTCCCCCATTACCCCACCCATCCCCCATTACCCCACCCATCCCCCATTACCCCCACCCCCACCCTTCCCCCATTACTGCTCGGGATAAATTTCACAAACAGACAAACAGACAGGCTAAACTACAGAAAAGAACACAGTCATTAAAATCTTGAGCTTCACATTGCCGCCCGTAATACAATTTCTGAATTTTTTTCTCACAATTTTTTCTCACAATTTCTGAAAGTGTGACGGACGGACGGACGGACGGACGGACGGACGGACGGACGGACGGACGGACGGACGGCTCTCTTATTATAATATAGATTAATGAACAATCTTTTATTAATTGCTGCGTCTAGCTTGCTTCGCCCCTTTTAATTTTGAATAAAATTATTTATTAAAAATGACTTTTCCTTATGCGTTATTACCGCGAACTGCTGTTCGTATATATTACTGCATAAAGGGAGCTTCTTAAGTTTCACTTGTACAGAACCAGAAGATTCTTACAGTCACATTCGCTGTAACATAACGGCTTCGAGACTTTCTTATATCTGAGTCTTCAGTCAAGGAAATGGTTTGACCCCAATACTTAAATTCTTATACTTCATCATTGTATATTATGTATTATAAATTTAATATGTACATAGGAACTTCCCTGCCTTCTAGTTTTGTAAATAAATTATTGTGATTCATTCTATTATATGCCTTACTTATATCTAGAAAACAGCTATAAATAGTTGAATTAGTGTCAGTGTATTTAAATATAATTTCCTTAAGTCTATAGATCCCAGATCAGTTGACTGGGACCTTTTAAAACCTAACTCATTTAGTTCATAAGTAATCATTTAAGCGGTTTAAGAGTTTTTTCTAGTAGTTTCGAGAAGCAATAGGTGCTAACAATAACCCTGTAATTATTGATGGATAGAATACCCTCATACTTATTTTATATATATAATTACACAATAGAGAGAGGGGTGGCTATATTATCTCGCTTATTTACGTGTGTTGATTCACGAAATGTATAACCTAAATATCAGTACATATATACAAATATTGCATACAAATATCAGGTCATTAAAATTTTTAAATTACGTTGTTAAATTAAGTTGTTAAATTTTTAAACACGCAAATTTATAACGAAATTTGATGTGCAGTAAAATTAATAGTTCACAAACCAGAAGATGTCATGTGAATGTGATGGTATATAGCGATGTAAATAACAGAAAACTATATATTTTAAAGTCAATAAACAATTAAGCATGTGCTATGAATGTATAAAAAGATCTTGTATTTGAGGTTCAGATCGGATGAAAATAAGTCAGTTTCCCTCAAAAAAGAGAGAAATTAATTTATTTAAATTAAAATAATAAACCTTCATTTTATTTTTCATAATACAGATATTAAACAAATATATTGTTTTTTATTTAAAATATGTTTAACCTGATTTTGTTTTTTGTGATGTTCGCAATTTGTTAACATATGAAAATGGAATTAAATTTGAGTAAGTAATGTGGTATTAGCATATAATAATATACTTTGAGGTCGATGTACACTCTCGTTATGTTTATTAAACCTTTTTTCAGATATTTGTTTTAAGTTTTAGTGTTTAAGGGTATAAGTTCAAAATTGAGTGTCAAACTCTGTCTTTGTCTGCTTTTGTCTGTTTGTTTTTGTTTGATTTTGTTTGTCTCATGAAAGACCGTAAAAGAATCCCACAGGACAGGAGGATTTTTTTCTCGTGAAGGAAGGCGAGGATGTATCCTTTTTTTTTTCCCCACAAGGAAGAGGGGGACCCCCTCTTCCAAACGTAATGAATAAATAAACTGCAAAAAGTTGTCAACATGTAAATAAACTAACACAAACTATGTATACTGTATATATAAAAAACGACTACTCATGCCACACTGTAGCCGAAATGTACAGTACCGTAGGTCCACGGAACCTGGTACCGTTTCCTGTAGAGGTTACGACACACCTTCCCTCTAAGCTCCTTTACACCTCCCGACTTCTGTGCACGGAATTTATGAGTCCCTACAATCAAGTGCGGTGGTTGGTCACCCTTAGCTTCGTCATCTAAACTCACTAGATCTTTGAGTAAATTAAAGTTGACGATCTAACGGTTTGCTCGATTCAGTGCGATGACTTTAGCATTCACGATGTATTTGAACTCATTCCCAACCTTCACATGTATTCCGTAAGTTTTTGGGCCTGTTGAGATAAAAGAATCGGCGTAGGCGCTGTCTCCAGACTCATGCTTAATCTCGTCAGTAAACTCTCCGAGGAACTTGCCAATCGGAGTCATATATTCGTCTTCTTTCTCCATGAATATCACGCTATCTGTATCTGCGTACAGAACCCTCTGCCCAAGAGATTCCATCAGACCCCAAAGCTTGATACGTGCGTAAACTGTTGTGAAGTTGGCTACCGGTATGTTTGTGACACGTGAGGTGTCCGTAGACATCTCTGTTCTGTTGTACCTTATTATGTAAGTGTTACCCACATTTTTTATTTCCATTACTTTTTTATCGACGGCGTTGGCGTAGTCCCACACTTCATTATAATTTATAACTTTGATCTAGATGGACGTTTCCCTTGTCTGTATTCTGCGCAAATTTGCCACAAAGACTACTTAAGCACAACTTTGCACTGAAGCGCTTGCCATGGTTTCGCTCCGTTCAAGTTGTATACCTTTAAGCAAGATATATGCTGTTTTTACTTATTCGGTCTCAACGCCGCGCGGGTATCCTGATGCCTCAACTTTCAAGAAAGTGTTAATGTACGGGGTGAATAGGTGGGCAGCTTTGTAGAACCTCCACACTTCAAAAATCTTAATTATTCTGTAGCCTTGACAAATGGCTAGGGACTGCTCAGGAATTGTATAAACGCCTCTGAACTTCTTATTGAATGTATGATTACCGGCCCCATTGTTCTCCTCTGCACATTTCACACATTACAAGTAAGACAGGCTTCCATGATTCGGTGGGGGAAAGTACATCAACAAAGGAAAGTCCAAAATAGCTTTCGATCAAATTACAGTGGATGAGGAGTCCTCGATGGTAGGTAGCACGGGACCCACCAGTTTTTCAGGTGCGCCTACGGGGTATGGGTTGTTCTTTGTAACGTAGGGGTGTAAAAAACAAAAATAATAGTAATGGAGTTTCACGCCCTCCGTAGATGGAAAGTATAGTTTGAAGGGGTTTGAGCGTCCACGAAACAGACTAACTTCACATTTTAGAGGGCCCACTACCATTGAATCTTTAACATCCCTTATTTCTTCGCGATACTCTTCATCGGAATCCAACCGTGCATCATATTCATGTTCCCACAGTATCTTGTGAGTGAACTAGTTGCCTATAAGCTGGTCTCGGGTAAGGGTCAATGCAAAACTATCAGCGGGGATCTCCCATGGATATCTCCTGTGACTTCACACTCAGCACGTGGACATCCACGCCAACAACACCCTTTAAAGGTGAACACCGTCTTCACACGAGTGTGAGGGTCCTCACTTAGCCTATCAACCCCCAAAATGCAGCGATTATTCTTAATTGCCACTTCACCCGTGTTGCAAGCATGTTTTATGAACACTCCTATCTGCTGATGTAGGTGTGTGAGCCAGTAAATAGCCTTATACTCATAAGTACGTGGAACGTTGCGGAGAATGATAGACAGGGTGTCTTGTGGTATGAAGTAGCTCTTGAATACAGTGAACCACAATGACGCGATCTGGTTACGGCTTATAGCGGACCACAATTGAATCGGGTTATGTACATCCTTCTGAAGGCCTGGAAACATACTCTAAGCACACGCACATCATTCACACAATACCGTTAACACTCGACCGCTATATTGTAAGGATTGGCGTCATTAAAACTGCTGTAATACCTCTTAAATTCTTCTTGCTCACTAACATAATTTAAAGTGTCGCCGGTGAAGAAAGTGTAAGAAAAATACGCCCATCACCTTGGGTAGCTTAGCTAATTTACAAGGCGTGAATAACAGTGTCTTTAAACTGAACATTATTCCTTATCTGCATTTGTATAAATTTGTTTCCTCTTTTCAAGGGGTCATCCGTAAATATTTCTGAGGACTGGTGTTCAAGCAGCTCCTTATAACGAAACTGCGTATCAAATTTTGCAGCGTAATGCACAAGAATAGACAGCCATTTTTTAAACTGATCCGTAGCTTAAAAATATAGTTCACAAAAAGTTTCACTGGTGTCTCTTCAGACGTCTTAAAAATGTCTGTTCGTTTGCCACATTTACGGCATTCATCACACTCAACGTTCATGCACTCGTCGCAGATAGTTTGACTTACGAGTAAGTGGGGAATAAAATCCTTTGTATCTGGATTTGTGTAAGTCTATATGTCGTTATTTTTAAGCTTGGCAGTTTTCCTATAACAAACATGCTTTACACCATCTGGCTTATATTTCTCATGACATATAGTACAGTGAATTTCATCACACTTATGCTTGAATGTCCTACTCTTACCTATCGTATGAAGCATGCCACACACCCCAAATTCTTATTTTCGTGTACGTTCCATTTGATTTATGGAGATTAAAACATATTATTCAAAAACATGCGTCTACATACATTACAATCTCTCGTCTCGCTTTCAACTATACGGCCTTCGCATCTAGGGCTTTTACACTTTTCGCAAATCATGTGGCAGTGCTTACAATGTTTCAGTAGATCATTCGTAAACTCGATACACATCTTACACAAATCGTGGTGCCTGCCATACTTACGACTTTTATCTTAACTCGCGTAAAGAGCTCTTACATTGCTGATGGGAAGGTACGTCATCCCCGTCAAACCTAAAATAAGTAAAGGCTTTGTGTCCTACCATGCTTATCCAACCCAAATACAACTATATGCACACACATTTCCCGCTCAACTTTTCTCAGCTCTTCACGACCCATGTCCCAATTAAAATCAAGTTCACAGTCTGTAGCTAGTTTCCACACGCGCTGAACAACCATGGGCATCCAAATTTTAATAGCAGACATTTTTAATATCGTGAACATATGAGCCAAGATTATTACTATAAAGCCAAAACCTCGAACGAGAATAGTGTCTTTTGTATATTTGGTAGCTCTTAAAATTGAATGTATAAGGCGTGGCCATATGTCCCACAACATGGTAAACATGATCTATATCGATCGTATTGTTCTCCAAGTTAACCTCTGCTCCGCTCTGGGTGGCCTGCGCAATACGTTCTAAACTATAATCAATATCTTCTACAACCAGCCGTCTGTAGGGTATTACTATCCAAAATTCGTCTCTAACTCCATCATTTAACCCGATCCCGGGAGCTAATCTTACTCTGGACTCGCGCCCCTCACTGCTCTGAAGGGCAAACTCTACGATACGTTCAACTATGCGTCGCAGTCTGCGTTCAACACTGTTGTTGTACACGACCCCTTTATCGATCCTGACTGCGTAACGGTTTCTCACCAGCACAGGGGCGGAGGTAACGTTGCGCACCAACTTAATTGATATGCCTCTATCTGCCGGTTGAGGTATTGCTGACGAAGTGAAGGGTACAGTGGAACAGGGCACGAAATACTGAGAAATGGAAGCATGTTTATTTGAAGTTGATGCTACTGACGGCGGTGTAGCTTCAGACGTGGAGGGTTGAGCTCAGCTACATTTTCAGAACTTGTTGAGGATGCAACAAATGGCACGTTCGTGGAAAATTTACACTCTTACGGGGCATACCTAACGTAGAGTACGTTTCAGCTCTGTGATTACACAGCTCAACAAAAAATTTTTTTTGTTTCGTTGCCAAGGAAATTCGTACGAATTTAGGGTATTTTGGGGTTGCTGAATTCCAAAATGAAAGTAGTTTTTCCGATTTGGCTCTAGTTCTTGAGATAATGAATACCCTCAATTAATAGGAAACGTAACCATAACGCGTGCATATGGGAAACTACCGGAACATTCTAGATGGTGAGACACGCGAATATTCTTAGTGTTTACTCCGCGATCATTCTAGAATATTCCCCCTCCGTATATAAGTCATCGGCCACCCAACCAGTAGTCAGTTGACAGTTGGCAGTGGAGCGGTACGTGTTGTCATCCTCCCACCACTTCATATCAAGCTGGGACTAATGAAACAATTTGTTAAGGCCTTGGACAAAGATGGCGATTGCTTCAAATACATTTGTAGATCGTTCCCTGGACTAAGTATGGAAAAACTAAAAGCTGGAATCTTTGATGGCCCTCAAATCCGTACACTTATCAAGGATTCTAATTTCACAAAATTTATGAGTGGTGTTGAAGCTTCTGCCTGGTGCAGTTATGTCTCAGTTGTCAAGAACTTCTTGGGTAACCACAAAGCAGACAATTATGAAGAACTGGTGCAAAACATGCTCACAAACTTTGAAAAGTTGGGTACTAATATGAGCATAAAGGTACACTTTCTCCATAGCCACTTACACAGATTTCCGGATAATCTTGGTGATTTTAGCGAGGAACAAGGGGAGAGGTTTCATCAAGATATCAAGGTGATGGAGGAAAGGTATCAAGGCAGATGGGACAGACACATGATGGCAGACTATTGCTGGAACCTCCAACGTGATTGTCCTGATAACCCACATAAAAGAGAATAGTACAAACAGAGATTTACTATACATTAATTGTAATTATACGAATCAGCTTACTGTGTTTATCTGTTATTATACCGAATAAAATGCCATTATGTATTTCATGTGTTTACTTTTGTTGGATTTGAGACAATTTCAATGCGATTTGTAAGTAGGCTCCGCCTGAACATTAAATTTTTTGCATTTTTACGTGTTTCAATGGGGTACCAATTATCTCATAAATTAGAGCCAATCTAGCAAAACCGATGTCATATTCGGAATCAGCACCACAAAGTTACCCCAAAATCACTCTAATATGATTGGCAATAAAATGAGTGTTGACCAGTGTTATCGTTCCCCTGTTACCGTTTTCGAACTGATGGGTATGAGGGATGTTGTTGATATTTTTGAGAGAACCGGAACGCTGGGTTCCGGAAAGCAGGGTTGGAGGTTGGTATGCTAACGCAAGGAGCGGAGTGTGTTGCCTCAATAACTATAACGTCATCATCATCATCATTCGTCAGCCACATTCCGTACTCATTCGTCAGCCAGACTCCGTACTGAGCAGACGCATTTCCTGAGCTCTCTGATATTGTTTCTAATTTTGGATATTGCCAATCACTCTACTTTTGGAAAGTTCTGAATTTTATGTACTTGCGTCTATATTCACATTGTTATAGTTAAGTAATTGAATATTAATGGTTTTTAGGGATTTAGAAGTTTTCATAGCGTACCGGCTTAATTTAACTTAAACTTGTGATGGTTATAAACTAATTTAACTTGCGCGATGCCGTCGCAGAAAGCGTCTTGTGTTAGGTGTGGGGTAAATCGGTGGTATACGGATTTTAAGGATTATAACGGCGGTCCTATGGCGATTACCGAGAGATCGGTTTGTTTCTTTTGTGATTTAAGGGAGGAAATAGATGACATAAAACGTAGTGTACGTGAGGTAACGGAAAGATTTGCAACGCTTGATGATGCAGGTGTAGGGCTACAGTTGACGAAAGCTGAACCAATACTAACGTTGAAGACGTTAGTAATTTGAAGGGTGAGGTGCGCAACCTAGTTTCTAGTTTAGGTAGCTTATCGGGAAGGTTGGATAGAGTTGAAGGAGTTAAGGTTGGTCTGAGATTAGTAGATGGGGAGGGATTTAGAGAAGTTAAGGGTGGAGCTAGGCCACGTACGTTAGGTGATAGGAATCCCCCCTTTCGAGGTTTCGAGCCCTTTCGCCCATTTGGATAAGGACATGAACGAGGGGGAAACTATTTTAATTGGGGACTCTTTAGTGCGCCATATGGACACAGAGTTCGTTGAACGGAATCCAACCAAGAGAAGGAGGGTCTGTCTCCCAGGGGCCAGGGTTGGCAGAATTAGAGACGAAGTGGATAGGATTGATGTTGCCTCCCGTCACTTGATGTTGGTGACGATGGTAGGGGCAACGACTCGTATAGGCTCGATACAAGAGTGCCTGACCTTTTGGAGAGATATAGGGGGTTAATTAGGTCCCTGAAGGCGAGGTCAGATAGGTCTTTAGTTCTAGGTATTACCTCTAGGCACGGTTTGGGTCTTAGGATTACGTCAAAAACAGTATTTTTGAATACTAAATTAGAAGAGATTTGTGCTGAGGAAAATGTACCCTTCCTAAAGCTGTGGTCAGAATTCAGTGATCCAAGCTTTTTTATAAAAGATGGGGTGTATTTTAATGAAATAGGTAATGCTAGGCTAGGTAGGTTAATTGACGAAAACGTTCGAAAGCTGTGTAGGTCGAAGCCTTCTTTGAACGTTGTGGGTCCGGGAAACGTCGGCCCGACGTGAAAAAATAGTGTAAAACGCCGACCCGTGGTAAAAAATAACTTAAACTTCTTTTATTGTAACGCGCGTAGTATTAGAAATAAATTAAACGAATTTAAGGCGATAATTTATTCCGGCAACTGCGATATAGTTGCTATCACTGAAACATGGTTAAATACCGTGACTCGGGACTTGTTGGGGGAACTTGATATACCGGGTTTTAAACTCTTTACTAATGATAGGTTACATAAGATTGGTGTCGGCGTTTTGCTGTACATTCGTAATTCCCTTAGGGCTATCGAGGTTAAGATAGATTTTCCGGCAGCAATTAATGCGATCTTAGTTTCAATTTTGTTGTTTATAGACCTCCCGTTCAACTCCTCGATACCGACACTAGATTCTACACACTTCTTGGTAACTTTATTAATAACACTGGTCTACAACCAAAATGCTTCGGAAATAAAAGTAGTCAATCTTTACTAATTTTGGGTCACTGAATACGAAAATGATGCCTAAAATTGCCAATTGGCTCTATTTATAAAGATATCAGGCAACCCTGCACCCTACTAACTGGACTACATCTGTCGCGTAATATGTAGACGCCTGTGATACATTGACGCATTGACTCTACTGCGCATGCGCGGTTATATTTTTTTATTTTAATAAATTAATGTAAATATATATTATATATATATTATATATAATATATATATATATATATATATATATATATATATATACAAAAAATGTAATTTTAAATTTATCTATTACATTATGTATTTGTAAATTATTTATTAAAAAATAGATTGGATCATTTTAACATATTGCTTCCCATAATGTTTTTGATATTAATATAAATGGAATACTAACCTAACTTAACCTTACCTAATTTAAAATTATTAAAATGCAATGTAATTACATTAATTTATTAAAATAAAAAAAATAAAAATTACGCGCATGCGCAGTAGAGTCAAGGCGTCGATGTGTCACAGGAGTCTACATATTACGCCACCGCATCAGTTCATTCGCGGAAGTCATACAGTACACCCTTGTCAAACTCTTTTTAGTGTTTGCTTTTGAAACTGAATTTTTTTCAGCCTAATTTGAGCAAAGATGCCTCGTAATTGCGCGAACAGTGTAGATAACTTCTATTATGTTTGTGGAGAATTGACTTTTGCATCACAAAAGCGTGCTATAACCGCCGTGATTAGGAAAGCTTATCACCTTTATTTTGGCTGTAAGATTGGAGATCAGGACAAGAGCTGGGCCCCACACATATGCTGCAATACTTGTGCAACAAACCTTCGCCAGTGGTTGAATCGGAAAAGGAAATCTATGCCTTTTGCAGTGCCAATAGTGTGGAGGGAACCAACAGATCATGTCAGCAATTGTTACTTCTGCATGGTGCCTCCAGTCAAGAAAGGTATTTGCAAAAAGAAAAAGTGGATTTTACAATATCCGAATATACCCTCTGCTATACGCCCGGTACCTCACGGCGAAGGACTACCCGTTCCTGAGCCCCCACACTCATTCTCCCTGGAGTCAGAGGACGAGGAGAATGAAGGAACCTGCAAAACTTGTGAGCCTTCAACTTCACAAGACCCTGAATTTGTTTATAAATTGACATCTTCTAAACCGCACATGATAACTCAGAATGAATTAAACGACCTTATCAGAGATTTAGAACTGCCAAAGAGTAAGGCAGAGCCGTTGGGCTCCAGATTGCAGCAGTGGAATCTCTTCGCTGAAAATGTTAGAGCGTGTAAGTTTCGTGACCATCAAAAAGATTTTGTCCCATTCTTCATCATGGAAGGTGACCTTGTAGCTTGTAACGACATCGATGGTCTGATGGCAGCTCTCAACATTATTCACAATCCTGATGAGTGGAGACTGTTCATTGATTCATCGAAGTTGAGTCTAAAAGCTGTTTTGTTGCATGTTGGCAACGTATTGCCATCAATTTCAGTTGGTCATGCAGTCCACATGAAGGAAACATATGACAAGATGAAATTGCAACCTTTCTTTTGAACTGCATAAACTATGAGAAACATCAGTGGCAGGTTTGTAGTGACTTGAAAGTTGTTGCTATCGTGCTTGGACTGCAGCCGGGCTACACTAAGTATTGCTGTTTCCTGTGTGAATGGGATAGTCGGGCTAGGACTCCTCATTACATCAAGAAGGATTGGCCACTACGACACTCATTGGAACCTGGAACAAAAAATGTTCAGTATCCTCCACTTGTAGAATTGAGCAAGATTTTGTTACCACCCTTACACATCAAACTGGGCGTCATGAAAAATTTTGTTAAGGCTATGGATAAAACGGGGGCAGCTTTTAAGTACCTCGGTGGTAAATTCCCAAAGCTCAGTGAAGCCAAACTCAAGGAGGGTGTATTTGTTGGTCCACAGCACAGATCCGCGAGCTTCTTAGAGATGAGGAGCTCTACCGTATCCTAGGTGGTGAGGAGAAGACAGCGTGGAATGCTTTCCGGTTAGTAGCACCCAATTTTCTCGGAAATACCAAAGCTGACAATTACAGGGAGCTGGTGGAAAACCTGCTGTTGTCCTATCAAAAAATGGGCTGCAATATGGCTTTAAAGATACATTTCCTCCATTCGCACCTGGAATTTTTTCCGGCCAACTGCGGAGCAGTCAGCGATGAACATGGTGAACATTTCCACCAGGATATCTCAGCGATGGAGAAATGCTACCAGGGGAAATGGAGTCCATCATTGTTAGCAGACTACTGCTGGACAATAACAAGAGATGCTCCAGAAGTTGAATACAAGAGACAAGCAAAGAAGCGATGGGTTGAATCAATATAAGTGACTGCATTATACAGATATGTTACTAATATATGCAGTGGTGGAATTCAAAAATTTTAAGAACCGGTTCGCCCTCCCCTCCCCTCTCCTTCCCCCCTTCTCCTCTCCCTTCCGTGTCAGAAATGAAAACTAAAAAATGTTTTTATTGAAATTCTTTATTTAATTTCCTTTTAAATATTTCCAAATCGCCTCCAAATCGAACTCGAGAAATTTTAGGAACCGGTTCGCACGAACCGGTGCGAACCGGCTGAATACCACCACTGAATATATGGTATACATATACGCAAAATGAGTAACTTAAATTTTCTTGGAAACTGTAGCCAATCGACTGTTTTTATGGTCATATTCGTTTTCAGCACCCCAAAATCCATAATAGGAAACACATTTTATCTCCGAAGAACAAACTTTTTCAAAATTTGTAGACCAGTGTAATCGGGATACTATAGTTGTCGGAGACTTTAACTTCTCTAACGTTAATTAGGATACTTTTACTGAGGAGAGTAACGTAATAGAAGTCCCTGATTTTTGAAGGGCCAATTTTGAGTTTTCCGGATAGGATGAGAGTAGTGAACTGGGATAACTTATGGGTAATGACGCAAATTTGCATTGGGAGGCATTTAAAGATAGTTTCTTGCATGTCGAAAGGGAGGTTATTCCTCGTAGGCCCAAGCGCGCTAAAAATCATGGTAGGCCTAAGTGGTGGACTAGGGAAATAGGCGAGTTCATAAACGAGCGTAACAGAGCGTATAGATTTAATAAGCGCAATGGCACGGTAGCTAACGTTAATAGATATATCGAGCTTCGACGTCAGGTTAAAAGATCAGTTAGGAATGCTAAGCGTAATTTAGAGACTTATAGCTGCGGATAGTAAACATAACCCAAAAACGTTTTTACGATTACGTGAATAATCGTAAGCCGATGAAAGATAATATAGGCCCTCTCGTGGACGCTAATGGCGCTTTGGCTTCTGACGCTCAGGCGATGGTGGGTATTTTTAATAACTTTTTTGCGACAGTTTTTACCGTAGAAGACGTCAATAATGTCCCCGATGTGGACGATATCGTTCCATTTAGCAGCGAGACTATTTTGGGTGTAATTGTTTACGAAGGTGAGATTGCGCATTATATCGATAGGCTAAAAGTTAGCAAGGCTCCAGGCCCTGACGCGTTTTATCCTAGACATCTGAAAGATTTGAAAGACGTTATCGTAGGCCCTTTAACGAAGATTTTTAATCAGTCACTGGAAACGGGGATTATTCCTGAAGACTTCAAATTAGCTAACGTCACGCCCATTTTTAAAAAAGGCGACCGCACAGTAGCTAGCAATTATAGTACCCATTAGCTTAACGTCACTTGTCGGTAAACTTTTGGGATCCGTAGTTAGGGATCGTATCATCGATCACTTAGAAAGTCGCGATTTGATCACTAGTAGTCAGCATGGGTTTCGACGCGAGAGATCTTGTTTAACTAATTTGTTAGAATTTTATAACGAAATAGTGCGCGAATACGATAGGCATAGAGCGGCTGACGTCATTTATTTAGATTTTAAAAAAGCGTTCGATACAGTTCCGCATAGAAGATTAATTGCGAAGGTTAAAAGCGCACGGTATACGCGGTCAGGTAGCTAACTGGTTAGAGGAATGGCTTCGTGCTAGGAGAAAGAGTGTCGTTCTTAATGGCAGTGAATCGGGGTGGTTGAATGTTGGTAGCGGTGTCCCACAGGGTTCAGTGTTAGGCCCATTGCTATTCGTAATTTACATTAACGACATAGATGTAGGATTGACTAGTAGCGTGTCAAAATTCGCGGACGATACTAAAATAGGCGGTAAGGTTGTTAACGAGGACGATAGAAATGGGCTCCAAGATGATGTAAATAGGATTATGGAGTGGACGGATAAGTGGCAGATGCAATTCAATATTGACAAATGTAAAGTTTTGCATATAGGTTCTCGTAACAATAATTACACGTACACGATGGATTTTAGAGAGTTAGCGAGCGTTGACGAGGAACTAGATTTAGGCGTATGCGTATATAAGGATTTAAAAGTTAGGAACCAGTGCCTGGAGTCTTGCACAAAAGCTAATAGGATGTTAGGCTTCATAGCGCGTAATTTCGAATTTAAATCAAAGGATATTATATTGCCCCTTTACAAGTCCCTAGTCAGGCCTCATTTAGAATATGCCGTTCAGTTTTGGTGCCCGTATTTGCGTGAGGATATTGATAGGTTAGAAAGGGTTCAGCGTAGCGCCACGAAACTAATTCCGTCATTATGCAACAAGCCTTATGAAGCTAGGATAAAAGTGTGGGACTTGCATTCACTCGAAACTAGGAGATTAAGGGGGGAGCTTATTGAAGTTTTCAAAATCGTTAATAAAATCGATAACGTAAATTTCGATAAACTGTTCAATTTCGATAATAGAAATACTCGTAATAATGGATTTAAGTTGCGTGGCAGACGTTTCATTACTACTGTAATATCGCTAAAAACTTCTTTACGTTTAAAGTAATTGATAAATGGAATCTACCAGCTGGAGTCTACCAGCGTTAATGTGTTTAAGAACCGTTTAGATAGGCATTTTAAAAATATTAACGTTGTTTAATATAATAAAACAATTAGTAACAGGAGCTCTGGGGGTGATGATCGGGGATGAGTCTGTTGACGACTAATGCCAGCTTGTGACATGCCAGCGTGTGTTATGCCAGAAAAAAATTAGACTAACACGAACTTAGATGTAGCTCGTAGCGTAAACTAACCCACTTTTTGTTATTCTTTACTTTTTTTTCTTCTCCTTGTTTGCATGTCTGTAACTCTTCATTGCATGTCTGTAGTTTGCATGGTATGATAGTGTTTGAGTTAAGAATGTTTTGCATGGTTTATAATGCGTTCTTATTTTACTTCTTTTCATCTTCCACCCCTTTCCGGCGGAGTGGGCTGCATTCTCTACCTCTCTATGGAGTAGAGGACCGGTCTGCAACTGCTGGGGGTATGTGTTGCTTTGAGTTAAGAATGTGTTGCATGGTTTGTAATGCGTTCTTATTTTACTTCTTTTCATCTTTCACCCCTTTCCGGCAAAGTTGGCTGCATCCTCTACCTCCCTATGAAGTGGAGGACCGGTCTGTAACAGCTGGAAGTATTCTCTTCGACTATTTTTCCGACTTGTCGGCAGTGGCTGGCGGATGATGATGGTGTCCTTCTTTCTCCTTTTCTGAATGATTTTTAACCCACGAGTGCTAGGTTTTGCTATTTACTTAACCCCATATTCTCTTCTTTTAACCCCTTACTTTCTTCTTTCTCTCGGGCTAACCTTAGAGTGGATCTTAGGGTCTTTGTTAGCCTTAGCTTCTGTAGATCTGTAGGTCATCGTCATCATCCACGACACATGCGTGTTACTCTTCAGGCCTGTCGGTTTCAACATTCTCGATTTTGAGGAATAAAAAATATGAAAATAAGGTTGGTGAATATAAGCACAGGTACTTCTCATTGTATTATATTTATGAAAGGTGGCGTTCAACAGTGTATTATGTTAGAGATGGATTCCGTAGAAAAATTCAGATTCACGAGTCCTTCTACGTGCATTATATAATGTCCTAAAGAATGTCGTAAAAGAGTGTTTATGGTTAAAATCATTAAAGCTAAAGACGCTCTTTTCTCGAAACCTGTACACCAAGTTGTATGGTGCTATTCGACACACCAAACCGTTTTCAACGATTACCAAGACATTATTTTATTTGACAAAGGTGTTTATGATGTTAGTTCGATAAAAGCAGACGGACACACGGTTATTGTAGCCGATGATGTCATGTTAGAAATGAATAAAACGTTTGCCGAGATATTTACAGTATTCTCCCACTATCTTAACATAAACGTGTTCTTCAATCAAAATCTGTTTTTCAAGAACAAGTATATGCATGATGTTTAATTAAACACAATATCTCGTATTAGTCGCCCAGCGCCGAGATGTATCGCAAATTGAGGTATTATCCAGTCAAATGTTCCCGAATCAGCGTAAGGAAATTTGTATGTTTATAAAGAAGCAACTAGTTCACGTTACGGGTATATGCTCTGCGACCTTCACCCGCAAAACATATTTATGGTGCTTCTAAGAACGAATATATTTCCAAACGAGGCTGAAACAGTGTATATTCTAGAATGACGAAGAGGTTAAAGAAATATTGGGAATTTATAAAAATCTATCACAGACTTCCGCGCAATCTCCTAAACATGTTTTGGAAAAATGTGGGCCATGACTTTTTAAAATGTATCTGTGAATCTGTCTATATGTTATAAAATGTAATGTATCTATGACACCTTCGCAGAAGACTCGCTTACTTCATTACAAGACTATAATACGAGCTCTCGCTCTTAAAAAACAAACTGTATCAAAAGAAAAATGAATTATTTCAGTTTTTGGAAACTTATTGTCTAGTTTAATATAATGAAGAAAGTAGTAGTAGTGTTGCGCACGAAGTGTACGCCTCACTACAAAATACAAAGAATCAAGAATCGGTTCCAGAGCCCAATAAAAGCAGGCTTAAAAGAATGGAGACTGAATTGCTAAATTTGCTAAACACCGAAATGCGCCCTGATGAGAAAAAAATTTTATACCAAGAAGCTCTTCAGAAATTTCTTCAAGCGTACGAGGATTATAAAAACCTGTGGAGTTCCCCGTAGTTATCAAACATAGGGATGACGGTGAACATGGTGAGACAAGAGACGGACAAACAAAGAATAATGCGGTGGGTTCGCAGCATCTCGAACATTTATTAAAAAGTGTCTCCCTCATACATTGAGTAATAAAGGACAAAGCCTTTATAATCTATTGAGCGAAGATCTCGTTATACATTGTTCGATACTGGTGAGGTTATTGTTAAAGGGGCAAAAGTTCAGGGTTCGAATGTTATTGATATCGTACATGATTTGATTAGAAAATGAGATAGACCATCTGCACCAGGAATCACATTAAAACGAAGCTACAACAGATAAACTTACCAGAAACGCTTATTGGTAACCAGAACAGAAGAACAACTCTGAAGAAGAAGAAGACGAGACCAACCACGAACGCACAACCCTACCCACGCACTTTCAAAATGCAAAAATGGGTCAAATATTATGAAAACACTATGACGATATTTCAAATCGCGCTTCTTACGATGGTGTTGAAAGACTGCAGAGGTGTCTATACTGAGGGCTTAGAGAAAAAAGATGTTGAGAAATATTTGCGTATACAATTCATAAGCCTGTGAGGAGAAGATTTAAAACTGCTAAGACAAAAGCCTACTCGACTGATTCTACTTGAAAAGCTGATTTGAATGACATGCAGAGGTATTCAGTGTATAATGACGGACACCGTTACATTCTATTTATAATCGATGTGTTCTTTAGATACTTGTGGCTTATTCCTCTTAAAAATTACAAAAGCATTGATGCTAAAGGATCCCAGGTTATTTCTGTAGAGATTTACGGAAAGAATTTATAGGCCGAGCTTTTCAGAACATGCTGGCAGAGTTTAATATCAGTTATTACATATCCAATTCTGTGCATAAGCCATCTTTAGCCTAAAGATTACAGCCTATTATGAGGGGTTGCATGCATCTTTATTTTATGCATAACAATACGTACAAATATGATGCATAGATATTCTGGAAATATTGGCATGATCCTACAACCGATCACACCATCGTATGATTGGTAAATCACCTAATAAAGTTTTAGAAAGAGGCATGCATGCAGAACCTGACGTGAAAAAAAATGGACGCAGAGCAGCGCCATTGTTAGAACATTTCAAAATCACTGATTACACTGGTATGCATCAATTTTGCTGTCAAGGGTTTTGTAAGTGATTCTTATAGAGTTTTTCCTGCTGATTTCGAATCTGCAATCCGTTTTTCTCAATCAGCTCAGGTTATCCGGCTATGGCCTCATAAGTAAAATAGAATTTTTCGTGATTTTGTCAAAGCGGAATTGGAACAGTAACACCTATCATCACTTGTTTCACTTGTATAATATCTTTTTTTACTTTTCAGGCATATAGATAAAATATTTCATAATGAATAGAGCGTGTAAAAATGATCCCAATAGATTCTGCTACATATGTGGGACGGTTACCATGCCAAATAACCAGTCCCAAATCACTAAATTTGTGAAGACAATGTATAGAGCATACTTTGGAATTAAGCTAGGGGACCAGGACAAAAATTTCGCCCCTCATATGTGCTGCAAGACGTGCATTGAAAATTTGAGAAGATGGAGCAAAGGCAGAGCGAAATCTTTGCCTTTTGGAATTCCCATGATTTGGCGAGAAGGAAAGGATCACGTGACAGATTGCTATTTCTGCATGACAAACCTCCAAGGTGGGCTTATAAATTTATTTTTCTTAAATATTTTGAAATCCTCGTATGAAACTTGACATAATATTCACCATAATGTAATATTCATCATATATAGCATAATATTCACCATAATGGTAATCATACATTTACATATACATATTGTTATAGAAAATACATTTACACATACATATTGTTATACAAGTTACATTTACATATACAATGATTGTATATTTTCTTTCTTTTTCATTCATATTGTCCCCGAAGGGACAATATGAATGAAAAAGAAAGAAAATATACAGACTCCATCGACCTATTTCATATCTTACAGACCGCAGCCTTCCCTCACGAGCCGCCACTGTCTGAATGCTTCTTCTATTTCATATGCAAGTTTTATATCCATGTTTCTGTGTTTCTATTTTCAGGAGTTAACAAGAAGAATAAACACATTGTTGTATACCCTGACATTCCTTCTGCTATGAGACCTGTACCCCATGGTCCTGGAATTCCAATACCCGACCCACCTCAAACCCTGGACTTCGATGATTCTGATGATGAATCAATGACCAATGCCAATGACCAGTCCCAGTCGTATATACCTCAAAATACCGCTTCAAATGAGCCGAGGCCTCTCAACCAGGCCAAACTTAATGATCTTACCAGGGATTTAGGACTTTCCAAATTAGCTGCCGAGATCTTGGGCTCACGACTTCGAGAGGTCAACTTGCTGGCTCCGGGAACAACATTCTCCTGGTATAGGAAACGAGAGGAAGAATTCCGCAAGTTTTTTGCAGTGCACGAAAATACCTCTTCCGTAGTGTACTGCTGCAATGTTGAGGGGCTAATCGAATCCTTGGGCCTGGCATATAACGCATCAGAATGGAGGCTATTTATAGACTCGTCTAAACGAAGTTTGAAAGCAGTACTTCTCAACATTGGGAATAGGGTTGCATCAGTCCCTGTAGCACATTCCGTAGAACTTACTGAGAGCTACGATAACATGAAAATTTTACTGGATGCTCTCGTATACGACCAACATAACTGGAGGATCTGTGGAGATTTGAAGGTAATACTAATATCATAAGTAAACTATTGCTATTGACTATGTTGTTTTTCCAAAGGTTATTTGAGAGCGTATAAGAACACTTAACTTCCCCACAGAAGTGATACAGTCCAATGCATAGATTTTTTTATCTGATAGAACAAATTCTCTAAATTCTTTAAATATTTTCATTTTTTTTCAGATTGTGGCATTTGTATTGGGAATGCAAGGGGGATGCACGAAATACCCATGTTTCCTCTGCAAATGGGATAGCCGAGCGGATGAGAAGCACTATGCACAGCGTGAATGGGCATCCAGAGAGAATTTTGAACCTGGGTCGCATAATGTCGTTTCAGTGCCCCTTGTACCACCAACAAAAATTTTGCTCCCACCACTTCATATTAAGCTGGGCTTGATGAAAAATTTCATCAAATCAATGAATAAGGAGGGTTCAGCATTCCGATATCTCGAGAGTAAATTTCCTCATATATCTGATGCTAAACTAAATGCTGGGGTTTTTGATGGTCCTCAAATTCGAACTTTGATCAAGGATACTCAGTTCGAAAACGCAATGACTCCAACTGAGAAGAATGCCTGGCAGGCATTCAAATCAGTTGTCACTGATTTTCTTCGCAAGCGTAGAAGTCCAGAATACGAGTCCGTTGTCGAAAACTTGATGGAAGCTTTCAAAGCTCATGGGTCGCGCATGTCCATAAAAATGCACTTTTTGTGGTCCCACTTGAACTATTTTCCTGAAAATTGCGGGGATTATAGTGAGGAACAGAGTGAACGATTTCACCAAGATATCAAAATAATGGAAGAGAGGTACCAGGGAAACTGGGATATCAATATGCTGGCGGACTATTGCTGGTGTTTGAAGCGAGACGTGCCCGAAGAAAAACACAGACGGAAAGCCAAAAAAACTTCATTCCTTCCTCAATAAATTTTTTTCCATATTCATTGTATGAATAAAAGTATTTATTCACACAATGTTTTCATTTTTCACGAGTGTTCTTATAATATTACTCGTATCTACAGTGTTTAAGCTAAAAAAATCAATAAATTTGGGGATAAAATTGGACTTATAATTAATGGCCAATAGAGAAAAAACCTGACCTGATTGAGGAAAACCAATGTCATTTTCGAATTCAGCATGGTCGAATTATATAATATGAGTTGAAAAAACCCTCACAGCAGAAAAAAAAATTTCATATGCATACCAGTGTTATGGGAGACTGTCACGACAAGGGAATAAATTCACGAAAGGATTTAAACAAGGATGTACTCACTCAGGAAATTTTTAAATTAGAGCTATAAAGCCTAAAGAAGAGGTAGTACTGAACTATGTCACGGACTTGAATGTCGAAGAAATTGAGGGCGATTTTTCTGACAAGAAAATGCGGAAGGCAAAATTTAATTTAGGAAAAAATGTGTTTAAAATTGAGAAAATTTTAGGAAGGAAATGTGTTGGAAAGAGAAAGTTGTATCTGGTGAAATGGCTAGGGTACCCAGAGAGCTTCAACTCCTACGTAAAAGATAGTGCAATAATGAAACTTAATTAGTATACATCATGTCACCCGACCACTTTTACGTTACACTGCCTTCCTCAGCCTCTTTGGACGTACACCCTGACAATACTCTTTACAACTTTATAACAGAACTGAATAGGCCTATTGTACGAGGTTGGGATGTGTGAATTTCAATTGACCAACAAACTTTTAAGTATTGAAAAGAAAGAAACCGTTTTTATGGTTCTCAGAAAAAAGTGATGAATGCGAAAAAGTAGGCGTACATTTGGACGGTACCATGCGTTTGGCACGGAACGGTAGTATACAGTACTAACTACCGAAATAACACTAGTTTCAGGGCATTACGACACTGCCGAGGATATTGTGAGAGACTTAAACGAGAGTCTGAAAAACAAACTTTTCGCCTGATTTCCTTTCTGAATTTATAAACAAAGATAAACCAGTGCGTACTTTATTGTTAAAATCAGAAATGAGTAGAAATATTAAAGACAAAGAGTTGTTCAAAATTCCACCCGAGGGCAGATAAAGTTTAGCCTTCCAAAGATATACTTTTCACGAGCTGCCGTTTGACCTGCTTAGTTTATTGTACGAGCTAAAATTGGAGAATTTGGACAATAGAGGACCTACCCCGCCTATGTGTTACATTTACAATAACATTGTAAAGCATCAGTTTGTTGAGGACAGACAGGTCCGTTTGTTCCGTATCGTACACATACTCGATCATAGTAGAAAGAGTTTGAGTACAACGTATGATAAACGTCATTGTGTCAAAGTCGACTTTAACCTGCTAAGTAGTGTTGCGTAGAGGGTACAGTCGAAGGTGAAAGCTATCCATTCGATTATGGGAGCCTAACAGTGAAGCTTCACTTCCGGCGTTCTGCGACAGAATGAAAAGAAAGCCTTTTACAGTCTACCGCAGCGTAAGGTATCAGCGTGGATGGGGCATCGGTTCGATTTTTAAATTTATACTACGTACAGGCCCGTGCACAGGACACTTTAGATAAGGGGCTGAAAGTTAACAAAAAAGGCATCATCTCCATACATCTATGGAAAAAAGGGGACTTCTGAGGTATGAAGGGTCAAATGGGAGGGCTCAAGCCCATGTAGCCCCCCCATCTGCACGTGCCTCACTACGTACGGCAGTCCCCTTACTGAAAAGTGGCGCTAAACATTTTCGGCGGAAGTCTCTATAATCAGGGCTTAATGCAGTTGAAGATATAATGGCTGGTGCTAAACCTAAAGAAGCTTTCAAAAAATATTTTCTTCTTGTACGGAATGAGATTGTTTTGTTGCAGACGCGAAAAGGAAAATGCGTGGTAGAGAAACTAAAACGAAAACACGGGGAGAAAAAGTGAATTGTAAGGGAAAAGAAAAATAAACTGGGACCAGCTCGAGGTGTTAAACGTAAAAGGAATCACAAAAGTGATGTTTGAAACGTATGAAACCATCGGAAGACTAATTTTTTTAACTGATACAAACAAGGCCTGTTACAACTGTCTCTCAGCGGGCTGTCTACGGTTGGCCAGACTGGCAGTCGACGGCCTGTTGCGTGGCATGGTCAGAGTGCCGATCGGCTCCCGGGGACGGACCTATTCCCAGCGTGCTATATTTTCATTTACGGGGAGCAATTGCGTGCTCCCGGACTACTCTTACTCTCCGGCGACATTAAGACTAATCCAGGCACCACTACAACTTACACATGTCACTAGGGTTTTCCATTATATGCAGATTTCTTCATCCCGGGAAATTCCGGGAATTCCCGGAAAAATGAAGCCAATTCCCGGGATCCCGGGAAATCCAGGAAATGGTTGTATATTTAAGAGAATGGTAATTTTTTTTATTGTTCAGTGATAAAATACCCTTTTAGAATTGGGATAATCAATTACTTATGCCTAGATGACCACTTTTGCATTGTAATACTTGAATTGAGTTTACCAATCAGTGGTAGCTATTTATTATTTATTAAACATAATATTTATTATGCGTACTCAGGAAATAAGAATGGTTTCATGTATTATGATGATTTAGTAAGTGACATTAGTATGCCTTTTTTTTATGTAGAAAGAATACTGAAAATTATATCTTTCTCCACAATTTTTTAAACCCATTTTTTCTTCTTTTTTGATTCAGAGTTTATTATAAAAGTAGCTAAACTGACTAAAATGAGCATTTTTATGTATTTTCTTCCCTAAAAATAGCCCATAAAATTAAAATAATTATTTAGCATATTTTTAGCATAAAATTGAAACAGGTTTAGCATAATTTTAGACGATTTAGCATAATTTAGCAGCAGGTTTAACATAATTTGGCTAAAAATTAAATCATTTTAAAATTCCGGGATTTCCCGGGATATTTGTCCAATTCCCGGGATTTTCAAATCCAATAAAAACAGCCGGGATCCCGGGATCCCGGGAAAGAAACCCTACATGTTACCATACACAAAGACATAGACACAATAGGACCATGAGACACATACAGAAGTATAATATTAACATATTACAGTAAAACGTAGATGGCCTCACAAACAAAATCATGCAGCTAAGGGAATTCGTACACAAACAAAACATTCACATAGCACTTCTGCAAGAAACAAAACTTAAACGCACACACAAAACACCCACCATCCCTGACTTCATGGCGATCCGTCAAGATCGTACTGGGGGTCACAGGGGTGGACTCATCACTTACATAGTAAAAGCATTAGCTACACTGATGCCACCCAAAATATTACAAACACAATCCAAGCAGATAACACGATAGAAATACAGGCAGTTAACATTAAAACACGCGCAAAAGACAACACCACACTAATCAACATTTACATCCCACCAGATAGTTCACCTCAGGTGCCAGTCAATTACAATCCACAATTACACAATCTGGCCTTTCTCACTAATGTCATCTTAGGAGGAGACTTCAACGCTAAAGACACTAGTTGGTACCTGCACAACCAAAGCAACACCAGAGGCGCCAACATAGCCACACAACTAAACTACCTCTTCATTCTTAACAATACAGAAGAACATACACACATACCACATCAAGCAGGATACTCAAACTCTTCCCCAGACATAAAGTTCTGTTCCCCCTCACTAGCAACACATACACACTGGAGAACAGAAAAACAACTGTCATCAGACCACCTGCCCATCATCATTACAACACGTTCTATACTCTACCCCAACAGCCTTAGGCACACTTACAGGAATTACAAGAAAGCTGATTGGGAACAGTTCAAAATACAGACTGAGGAACAATTCACCACATTAAACAGCACACCCATCATAAACATCAATACAACACTCAAGACATTTAATCAGATCTTCAACAATGCAAACAAATACATACCCAAGGGCAACATTAGGAAATACAACCCAAATTACACTAGAAAAATAGCCCACCTCATAAGGCAACGTAACAACCTCAAACATAACACAAATACACCACACACAAGCCATAAAACAGCAGATACAACAGCTCAACACACAAATAAACAACAAACTCAAAGAAAAACAAACAGAAACATTTATGGAATTCATAACAACACTAAACCACCCCGCAGATACATCCAGGCTATACAAGACTATAAACAGCATTACCCACTCTAACAGCAGCATTCACACCTCACACGCGGCTATCTGTCGCAGCCAAAATAATATCCCATCATGTACACAACAAGCTAACATTCTAGTTAACCCTTTCATGCCGTATGGTCACTCAGTTGACCATCAAATTTTGAGGTTTTAGTCTTTCTGGAGATATCACATAAGTGTTTTTTTGTGGCATGAAAAGAAACGAAAATCAGGTATGAAAGGGTTAATCACTACGCAAAGATAAGTCACTTAGACCAGGGCCGGCTGAAGGTACCGGCAACTCGGGCAGTTGCCCGGGGCGCCACCTGCTAGGGGGCGCCACGTCATGTGTTTGGGATCTTCCAAATACAAAGAGAAAAATGTGAAAATAATAAATAAAAGGAACTAAAAAACCAAAATGTTAAAATTCCTTGAGTGAAGTAATATTTTCGAGAATCTGATATTAACGGATGTGATCTCTTGACTGAACTAGATATTGCAAAAGAATTATTTCCTGGAGATGTAAAGCTTCCGATAGAAGCCGTTAGATTCATCAACAGTAATAAGTTACAGGATGTCATGCCAAATCTGTGGGTTGCATTAAGAATAATGCTTACGATACCTATAGCTGTGGCCACGGGAGAGAGAAGCTTTAGTAAACTAAAGCTTATAAAGACATATTTACGGTCGTCCATGACACAAGACAGATTAAATTCTTTGGCAATTTTGTCAATAGAAAATGAGCTTGTAAAAAAGATAGATATAGAAAGTGCTATGAAAACATTTGCAGATCTAAAGTCGAGAAAAAAAATGTTTTAGTTAGGATAATGTATGTTTTTCAGCATCTGTTCTTTTGTTCATATTCTTTAATTTATTAGGAGAAAATTCGTTACGTCTACAGTTTTTATCATCATGAACTTAACAGAATATAGTATGCTTCTCAATTTGTTCAGATTCTGTACCAATTTGAATGCCTCTTTTTTGTGTTTGCTTTTAATTGTTTTTAACTTATTCTTATTAAATTCTTAATTCACTTTCTTTTCTTTTGTACCATGAATACAGTATGCTAATTTGTCAGCATTCATTAACTATCACATTGAGTTTGATTATCGATTTATTTATAAGTCATATATAAATGTAAGTCATGTAACTTGTTGCAGGCTTCAGAAGCTAGAAGTCCATCCCTATGACCAATGCCGAAGTGCTACGGCCTCTGTGGCTTGCACTGTTATGCAGAGGCCATAGTACAGATCTCTAGGAGATCAACGGCACGCTTCGGACTTTCTCTCACCCAACCATCCTCCACTCAGTATTTGTTTGTAACAGAAATGTGTGGAGATCATTGCCAGTAATGTAGATACGGTCTCTCTCTTCTAGTTATATTAATGAAAGGATTTGAAACTTTGATGCTGTGTTTGAACTGTTTTCTTTAGCTTGTATATTGTAATAAACTCTTTATTCCTACATTTGCAGTTTTTCCTCCTTGTGAAAATTTTTAAAAATTATACTTATAAGGGCGCCGAAGTTCAGCTTGCCAGGGGCGCCAGCAACCATAGGGCCGGGCCTGACTTAGACAGAGACCAGACAACATATCTAACATACACCTTAAACACTTGGGCCCACAGGGAATACTAGCTCTCACAAATGTCAGCACATATTCATACCAGCACTATTATTTCTGACATATGGAAACAAGGTAAAATTAATACACTACTCAAACCAAACAAAACTCCAACAGAACCAGCTTCCTATAGACCCATTACTTTACTATGCACACCTTCCAAAGTAAGAGAAAGACTAATCTTACAAATCTCCAACCCACACATACCACTATCGCCTACTCAACATGGATTCAGACCTCACCACTCAACCACGACATTACTCACTAACCTCACGCAGCACATCATGGATGCATCAACTCCAGACGACCAGCTCAACGTACACTATTAGCAACAATAGACATTAGTAAAGCATTTGATGCTATCCCACGCTTCCCTCTCATAAACAAAATACTCAATACAAACATGCACAATAACACCAAAAGGTGGCTGAACAACTATCTTTCAAGAAGATACTCACATGTCACATTTAATGGCAAGTCATCCAAAAACAAGCTTTTTCCGAACGGGGTCCCTCAAGGCTCTGTTCTCTCACCAACACTGTTCAAGTTATACATGCATGACATTCCAACACCCATAGATAACAAGCTTACCTTATCATTATATGCAGATGACACCACTCTAACATCTACCCAAAACAACATCGACACCGCTACAAATAACCTACAAACATACATAAACAGTATACAAGACTGGCTCACACACAATAGACTCAAAGTAGCGCCCACAAAATCAACCATCACCTTGCTTACAAGCAACACAAAAGAACACCAGATAACTCCACAAATTACACTAAACAACACCAACATTCCACACACTCACAGGACAAAAATACTTGCGGTCACCTACAACACATCATTATCTTTTGCAAACCACATTCAGGACATTAAAAACAAATGTACGTCAAGACTTAACACGCTTAGGGTACGAAGAGGCACAAACTTTGGACACCAGCAGGAAACAACATCACTCATATACAAACAATATATTCGCTCAGTTGTGGACTATGCTAGCCCATGCTGTTCACCCATTATCTCAAACATACACATAAACACCTTACAGACAATACAAAACAACGCACTTCGTATCATTACAGGATGCATTCAAACAACACCAATAGAACACCTGTACACAGAAACAAAAATACTGAAAGTTGGGGAACATTTAGACATAAGGGGAACACAATTCATGGCAGCAGCGACAACTAACTCACAACACCCTTGCCACTACATGTACAATCATGCACCAACACCTCGCACCTCGCACCAGAGAGACATTATAACCAAATACTCCATTCCATAGCACGCCCCACAGACATCACACAGTACAGAAAACACATACACACACACCTAACCCACAAAGCACTGACACGACTCTGTCCGAATGCGGTCCTAGGTGCGAAGCCGCTACCCATTAACATGTCAGAGATCAGCCTGAGTAGATCGGATCGAGTTAACTTAACACGATTCCGATGTGCACATCACCCCAACTTACAGACATATAAACACAGACTAGACAACTCCACAGACGACACTTGCCACCTGTGCCAGGACACACCACAAACAATTAAACACATTATGACAGACTGTACCACTCTAACACAACATAGAACACAACACAACATCACTAGTGCGCTGAACCTCTGCTCCACTCAGGAGAGGGCGATCGGTTACCTGCGTGCCGCCGGCATGCTCGATCAGGGTGGGCTGATCGGCTAAACAACAACAACAACAACTGTCTCATAACTAATTGTATGCTCGCTTTGGGAAGAAGCATTAATAACCTTGTCGTTATGGCACACTTTATACATCCTCTCATCTTAGAATGCTGCAAATCAGAATTCTCACTATTCGATCTTCCACCTATACAAACATCTATTGTTGGATCTGAATTTATCACAGTTAATCAGCTGAACACAGTTGGCTCATCGAGCGATCCTAAGAATTGTTTATAACAATTGACGGATCATTTTACTTCGACTCAAGTAACATTTTTATATATACCAAACTGAGAATAGCACATTCAGACGGAACAGCTTGCTAAAGCGATTATGCAACCTAACTTTTTGCATTCGATAACACTAGGCAACAAAGATTTTGTTACAGAAGACCAAATAGGTGCTCCTAGCTAATTTCGGTATGCTGATTTCAAATCTATAATTAGATTTTTTCTATCACGTCTAGATTTTGTGTAAAATGCAAATCACTTTTAGTAAAATTTTCTACCACGTCCAGATTTTGGTTTTAATCGGCTTAATGCCAGTAATATGAAACTTGCTTTTCAAGGTTAAAGCAATTTTTTTTGCCAACTATATACAAATTCGAACAATTTTGATAAATAAAATTTATCCCGAGTTGGCAACACTGAGTCAAGAGCAGAGTAACGGGCAACGGCCCAACGGTCAGTCGCTACGTGACAGTCAAGCAGAACGGTTGTTGAAGCTCTCTGCTGATGAGCAAGTGACAGGTTGTGGTGACTTGTGTGTTTTTATAGCATTTGTTTTGTACTACGGTGTGTATTTCTTTTTATTTTGCACATCGTAATAATTACTTTCTACGTTTTTTCAGATATTGTATGGTAATTCAAAATGGCATCAAATAGACGTGCTTGTGTAAATCACCCAGACAACTTCTGCTTTGTCTGTGGACAATATACACCTAAGCCACAACGTAGAAACATAACAACAAAGATTAAACTTGCCTACAAGTGTTATTTTGACTGTAAGTTAGGAGACCAACAGAGGGACTGGGCACCACATATTTGCTGTGCACAGTGCAATGCAATGTTAATAGCTTGGATGAATGGTAAAAGAAAAGCTATGCCGTTCTCAGTCCCCATGGTTTGGCGTGAGCCGAAAAATCACTTCAATGATTGTTATTTTTGTTTGACAAAGATTGCTGGTTTCACAAAGAAAAACAAATCAAAGATCACGTACCCAAACTGCGAATCAGCAATGAAACCAGTACCACATGATGAAACAAATCCACCACCAGTTCCACCAGCAACGATAACAGACAGCAGTTCATCTGAAGATTCTGCTAGTGATATAGAAACAGGGAAAGATGGCATATATGTTCCAGATGCAAATATTTCCCCACATTTGTTAAGTCAAGCGGAGTTAAATGACTTAGTGCGCGATTTGGAATTACTAAAAGAAAAGGCAGAGTTGCTTGGTTCAAGACTTCAAGAATTTAATCTTCTCCAACCAAACACCAAAGTTTCCCATTTCCGCCATCGCCATTTGCAGTTTTCATCATTTTACTTACAGGAAGAAAACGTTTGTTTCTGCCACGATATCAGTGGTCTGATGCAAGGGATTGGCTGTCGCTATGATCCAAAAGAATGGAGACTGTTCATTGACTCTAGTAAAGCTAGCCTTAAAGCTGTATTACTGCACAACGGCAATGAAAAACCTTCAATACCTGTAGCACATGCCACTGGCCTTAATGAGACTTATGAATCGATGAAACTGCTGCTAAGACTCATCAAATATAAGGACCACACATGGAATATTTGTGGCGACCTTAAAGTTGTATCATTATTCTTGGGTTACAGTTGGGCTACACAAAGCATATGTGCTTTTTGTGTCTATGGAACAGCAGAGATGACAAGAACCACTACAAAAAACATGATTGGCCATCTAGAACTGAACATGTTGTTGGTAAATACAATGTGAAACACCCAGCACTTATTGACCCTCAGAAAGTACATCTTCCACCACTTCACATTAAACTTGGCCTTATGAAAAATTTCGTGAAGGGTATGGATCATCAAGGTAGTGGTTTCCAATATTTAAAGGATAAATTCAAAGGAATATTGACAGATGCTAAGCTAGAAGCTGGAGTTTTCACTGGACCACAGATCCGCAGTGCCATCCACGACTCATCGTTTCCATCTAACCTAAATGAGAATGAACTAGGAGCATGGACATCTTTCGTTGAAGTTGTCAAAAATTTTCTTGGAAACCACAAAGCTGAAAACCACCGTAAACTCGTAGAAAACATGCTTAAATCTTATGAAATAATGGGATGCAGAATGTCTTTGAAAATTCATTTTTTACATTCTCATCTTGACTTCTTCCCGGCCAACCTTGGGGCTGTAAGTGACGAGCATGGTGAGCGCTTCCACCAACAGATCTCAGTTATGGAAAACAGATACCAAGGTAATTTCAACCCAAATATGATGGGAGATTATTGTTGGTTCCTGCAGAAGGAGAGCTCGTCATCCTACAAGCGACAAAGGAAGAGGACACACCAAAGTTTCACTTAAGAACAGGAATTTGCCTTTCAGTAGTAACAACAAAATACTAACGCGCTTTGGGTGGATGGTTGGGCGCAGGGGTGGTAACTCCGCCAGCGGAATTCCGCTGTCTGTCTTAAGCCAGAATAAAGGAGGAAAGACATCCCTGTTCACTAATTATTTAAGTATGCTTAACATAAAACGTGGCACGGAAAAGTAGCTTAGACGGCTTTCGTAAGTAATAGAAGCGGGTGAGAAAAAAAATGAAAAATAGGGGTTTTCGGTTACACAAAATCTGGACGTGATAGAGAAATTTTGATATCAGATCTGAAATCAGCATCAGCGCTTTAGTAGGAATCAGTAGTTCACGTGTCTGTAACAAAAAAAAAGTTGAAATTTGTTGCCTAGTGTAATCAGCCAGTGCATGTATCTAAACCAGACAAATATTTCGTCAGGAGCCAACTATTACCAGTATTAAGGTTACTTGGAAAATGTACTCAACTTTTGAAAAGACTCAAAACAAAATTATTTTACAGCTGAGGGTCATTATACCCTTAAAGCGGAAAGCATCATAAAAAATAATTTTAATAAATTTAAAAAGAAAATTTATGACTGCTGTGGTCGTTTGCACACTGATTTATCGTCCCAAGAGAAACTACTTGTGAATAGGGTTGATATGAAAATTAAAATAGCCCGCACCGCCCAGAGATATACTTAAACCTGGATGAGAGCAGTGAAGAGGCTTCTAAACCTGCAGTAGCACACGTAGTGGAAACATATCTTCGCGTACGTCGAGTGAAGTTAACAGCTGCTAAACAGATGGAAATTAAGAAAAATTTACTGAGGGGCATCGCCATATATCCTATAAACCGAGTTCAGATGAAAATGTTTACAGTGCCTTCAGGCTTAAATTCTAAACAGATAGAGAATTTGACTCTCGGAATTCTTCCAAAAGGAAAACTTGTGGGCTTGCTTGATCATGATTCCGTGACTGGTAGGTATAAAAAATCTTGATTCAAATTAAAAAAATTTGACTTGAATAATATTACACGGATTGTGAATGGCTCGGGTGGGTGTAGTGGGGGGTCGGTAAGAATGAGTTATTCTACTGATGCCGAATTTTCGCTTTGTATAAGGGCATACCACTACCTGGTTCAGAGTATTAACGGATGTGACGGGGTTGGTACAGGTGTGACGCTAAACGACTTTAAAGAAAGTGTAAATATATATATGTTTTTGATCTTTCACCCGACTATTGCGGGAGTGTGAAAACCCACTTAAACCCACAACAAAATGGAAATGTCGCATTAAGACTCGGGTTTAGCTCAGCATTAGTCAAGCCTCTCAGCGTTCTATTTTATTTGGAATCGCACGCTCTGATCGAAATTGATCGCTTTAGATCTGTTATTACGGACTTTTAAAAATGGACTAAGTCACACTTAAAACGGTTATAAATAAAGACTGCTTCACACGAGACATTTATCGGAACATACCCGAAGGATGAAGTGATAAAATTTCTGATCACGAAAGTCCGGGCCGGACTTATAATATTCACAGATTTGTCTAGTAATGGTAGGATTCATTGGATTGCCTTTTATTTTAAAAAGAGAACGTTTGTACTACTTTGACTCGTTGAGGGAGTCGGTATGGACTGATCTTGTTATTGTGAAGTTCCTAAAATAGCTACAAATTCCGTAAATAGTATGGAATATGTATCGTTTCCAAGGTTATATTCAAATGTATGTGGAGAGTAAATTTATATTTCCTATTACATATGGCTAGAGGGCTTGAATTTTCAGATTTCTTAAATTTGCTTAATTTGTACAAATTTGCTTCCAATGATGAATTTCTATGTATTGAAATAACTGATAGATTCCCATTTGTAGCAAAAAACATTCGTTGTATTGTGTGAAATGTGATTTCTATATAACATATGTACTATACCCAACCTGAAAACGTGATTAAAAACTGCTCTGTAATTAATTAAATATGTATTGGCAATTAAAACTGAATAATGTTAAAGAACGCATGGAAGTTGGAAAGCGAATAAAAACCAAATACGCAACAGTTAAATGGACGAAAACTATTTACACATAGTTTTGTGTAAAGACTGTAAATTCATATATAAATATATATATAAATTACGAATAAAAATATTCTATTATAAATTTAGAAATGTAGGAGCTATTAAATTTTATAGCGTTTAAGACTGAATTTTTAAAATCTTCTCTGTAATTAATATAAAATGTTAAAACTGTATGTATGTTCATACTGCTGTGTAGAATGAAAAGTGTATTAATAAACAGAAAAATTTAAACGGTAATGTTATTATTCTCATTCGACTGATAGAGGAAAATAAAAAACTTGCACTATCTGCGCGATTATTTCACAATCATGCCGTCGCTCTGTAGAAGAATAGCGACTGTTCTATAAAACTTCAAATTCAGGTTCATTGCCCCCTAACCCCTCAATGCATCGAGTTAGACCACTTCCACTGATTCCCTGAATATATTTGCACAATGGACCAACTCAGCATCCGTGGTTAAAAGAAAGATAAAAAAAATAATCATCGATATTCTCTTCAAATTAAGTTGATTTGGAATTATAATGACAACTCTCCATTTTGTCGTTTAAAAACATTTGTGTAAAAAACTTGACAAGTAACCTAACCTACCGAATTCTATACGCTCTGGCTATGGCTTACGTGCCAATCTCAAACTAAATATATCTGCGCTGTTTACCTTTCCTTTAAGTCGACTGACTACCAAAATTATTTGACTACATCACTTCCAAAGTGAAATACATTCTTTCCCACTCTCCCTTTGCTGAAATCTCCATTTTAAATTTCAATGTTCACCACCACCTTTCGTTTTCCTCCCATTTCACTTACATCCTTGGTGAAATATTTTGCAACTTATCTATCCTAAATGATATGGAGCAGATTGAACAGCACCTTATTCGTATCCCCGATCGCCTTGGAGATAGGCCCAACATTCTGGATTTATTTCTTACTTCTCATAATTTTTACTCTGTGAAACTTTTTGATTTACTGGGCTCCTCCGACCACAAACTTATATCTGTTTCCTGTACGATCGCACCAAATCGGCCTTTGGATGCTCCCAAGAGGAAGCACATTTGGCACTTTGGCTACGATGATTGGGAGGCGCTTAGGCAGTACTTCTCTCATTTCGCAAGGAACAATTGCTACTTTCGTTGCAGTGGTCCTTCCGAGTGTGTTGAGCGCATCACAGGTGATTTTCTCGGGCATGGAAGCGTACATTCCATATTCTATCCCTACTACTAATGCAAAAAACGTTGGTTCAACTTTACTTGTTCTAATGCTATCCGCAGCAAAGAGGAGGCTTTCAGAAGGTACCGTCGCCATCCAAATTCTGACTCTCACTCAGCTTATATTTCTACCCAGAATCATACAAAATCTGTTCTTCGACTCACCAAAAATGCCTTCATACGACAAAAATGTGAAAATCTATCCAATTCTAATTCTTCTCTCTTTCTGGGATATAAGAAACTCTTTCACAACTTTAATTCCTCTTCTTTCCCTCCTCTTTTCTCTTCCGACGGCTTAGTTGTCGTCTCTTCCCGTGATAAAGCTGAACTCTTCGCTCAAACTTTCGCTTATAATTCAACCCTAGGCGATTCCGGTGTTGTTTCTCCATCTCCTTCATCCTCTGACTTTATTATATCTAAAGTCAGAATATCTTCTAAAGATGTTTTTCTCTCCTATGTAGGCTCAACTCTAGGAAGGCGTACGCTCTTAATAGTGTTCCTCCTGTTGTTCTTAAGAACTGCGCTTCTGTGCTTACACCCTGATAGTGCAAACTCTTTCATCTTCGTTTCTCATCTCGTACTTTTCCTTCCTGCTGGAAGTTCGCTTTCATTCAGTCTGTCTCAAAAAAGGGTGACCGCTCTCAACTCTCCAACTATCGTTCAATTACTTTCATTTATTGCTTTTCTAAAATTTTTGAATCTATCTTTAATATGAAGATTGTTAAACACCTCTCATCTCACAATCTTCTTTCAGATCTTCAGTATGGTTTCCGCAAGGGAGACTACTGTCGTTCTTCCTGCATATCGCTCTGACTCTTGGTCATCCTTCTTTCGGGATTTCTATGAACCTTTTGCTATTGCGATTGACATATCAAAAGCTTTTCATAGACTCTGGCACAAATCTTTAATTTTGAAACTGGCCTCCTTCAGTTTCTCTATAGCTGTAGCTGTAGAAAGCCACTGTTCTTCTCTTATAGTTATTAACAGTGGTGTTCTTCAGGGTTCTGTCCTGTCCCCCACTCTTTTCCTTTTATTTATTAATGATCTTTTAATTCGCACTTCTTGTCCTATTTACCCCTATGCCGATGATTCCACTCTTCACTTCTCCATTCATTTCCCGAAGCGTTTCTCACAGCAGTCACTTAATGAATCGTGTAGGACAGCTATGTGACACCTGACCTTTAATCTTTCTGCTATATCTGATTGGAGCAGAGATAACTTTATGGCTTTCAATGCCTCAAAAACGCAGTTCCTCCATCTGTCTACTCGTCACAATCTTCCACAGGACTATCCCCTTACTTTGAACAACACAACTCAATCCTTTCTCTTCTCTTAACATTCTTGGCGTTTTTTTCTCCTGATCTTTCCTGAAGAGGTTAGGTGCTGTACCCCCTCCGCGGTTTCTTCACCCCCACTCAGTCTCTCCAGGGTTGTTGTTCGCCCCTGTATGGAATATGCTTCTCATGTGTTGGTGGCTCAACCCATACTGCAGTACTTGACTGGGTGGAATCAAAGGCTTTTTGTCTCATCAATTCTCCACCTCTTACTGATTGTCTTCAAACTCTTTCTCTCCTCCGCAATTTTGTCTCACTCTGTCTTTACTATCGTTATTATAACGGACATTGCTCTTCTGAACTCTTATTGCATGGCTCCTCCTTTAAGGAGAATACGCAGCACCAGACTTTCTAAACTTTCTCATTCTTTTTATTCCAACTATCAAAGGCAAGGGTTAATTGGTATTTTCAATATTTCATTTATTGAATCGGTCAACTTTGAAAAAATCTTCTTCAATCCATCTATGACCTCCCATCTTTGAAATGTACAGTGGCTAGGCATCTCAAAAACCCCAGACCTTGATTATAGCTCTCTTCCTTTCTATACTTTTGCGGGCATTTGCCCTTGGACCCTCCTTTCTGCATATAAAATTTAAAATGCGTTAAAATAAAAATTACCATTGCAATTGCCATATGTGTTTAAAAGTATTACTGAATTTACAGCCGTGTTATGAGAGTAATTAAAATTTTACAATTCCCAAGAAAAATAAACTACTGGATAACCTATTGCTCACCCTTAGACCTACAGTTTAAAACGACGATCTCCGTGCTGGAGAGGTACTTATCCACTAGGCTACTCTTAGAGTCAACTATCCTACATAGTATTTAATTAAAATGCAGGAAAATAAAAATTCTGCTAACATGGAAATGACTTTATATATCTTAGGGTGGAGTGAAATTTTTTTTTTTAATTTCAAAATGCTTGAGGTCGGGAAAGTTGCGTATTTATGTGAAACGTACTGTGTGAAATTTTTGTAATCGTACGGATATAATTAAATTGTGCACACTGAACTCAAAGTTTTCAAAAATTGGCAAAATTACTAAAATTTCGCCATTTTTATTTTCAGTTTTTTTGGACACGTATTGTGTGAAATTTTTGCAATTTTATAATTTAATTTAAAAAACGCCAAATTTTAGTAATTTTGCCAATTTTTAAAAACTTTGAGTTCAGTGTGCACAATTTAATTATAGCCGGACGATTACAAAAATTTCGCACAGTACGTTTCACATAAATAAGCAACTTTTCCGACCCCACGCATTTTGAAATTCAAAAAAATATTTTTCACTCCACCCTAATATACAGGGCGTCCCAAAAAAATGTATACACACTTTAACAGCTGATAGCTCAATTGATGTTTCTTTCTTTCCAAGTTAAACCCATTAGAATTAATAATGGCAGTCAGACTAAGCTTTGAACAAAGGAAATTCATTCTAAAATGCTACTGGAAGTGTGAAAACGCAGTTGAAGTGCAAAGACAGTTTAGGAGGGAGTTTCAAACAGATCCACCAACGCGACTTACCATCACTCGAATTAGAGATAAGTTTGAAGCCGATGGAACTGTTCAGAATGTCCACAAGAAGCGTTCCGGAAGACCACGGACATCGACAAGCCCCACAAAGCAAGAAAGAGTACTGGAAACGTATCACCAAAGTCCAAGAAAATCTGTGCGGCAAGCGAGTCGTGAGGTAGGAATTTCAGAATCGTCTGTCCAACGCATTTTGAAGCGCTGTCAATGGAAAAGTTACATTCCAAGATTAGTCCATGCTATTAATGAAGATGATCCGGACCGAAGAGTGGAGTATTGCGAGTGGTACTTGGCACGATGTGGATGTGGATTGGACGAAGGGGTTTCGTAGAATACCCTCCGCGTTCACCAGACCTCACACCACTAGACTTTTTTTTATGGGGATACTTAAAAGACAAAGTCTACGCTATAAAACCTGCAACAGTCGCTGAATTGAGAGCAGCCATTGAACGAGAATGCACACAAATACCAAACGAAATGTTTCGTGATGTTTGCGATTCCATTGCTTCGCGTTATCAGCAGTGCCTGGACCAGAACGGACGTCAGTTTGAAAACATGCGTTGACAAAACAATTAAATAATGTCTGTAGATTCTATTACATTTTGAAAATGAAATGTATTTTAATAAACACTGCCTTTATAATTATTTAAAGTGTGTATACATTTTTTTGTGACGCCCTGTATATATATATATATATATATATATATATGGAATGAACTCAGAATGGTCCCCTGAGTTTTTTATGATACACACAGACCGTGCATGGAACAAGGAACTCTTCTGGGATAATTAAATCCACTATAGTCCGAATAAGTAATGGTAAATGACAAATACCATAGTGTTTTCTTTTTCATGATGCTAGCCCGACGTGGGCAACGGGTCATTACTTATTCGGACTATAGTGGATTTAATTATCCCAGAAGAGTTCCTTGTTCCATGCACGGTCTGTGTGTATCATAAAAAACTCAGGGGACCATTCTGAGTTCATTCCCATCTTGAAACGGACATTTTATGTGCCTTGAAAAGTGGACGCTCAATTCTGCCAGTTGAGGTTTAAGTTTTGGTTGTTGGCTAAAAGTATAATAGTTACCCCTTTTTCTTTGATGTATTCAATCTGACGAGAAGGCAGCGAGTCTTTTGCTTATATTGAGGTTCTAAATGTAGCAGGGCTAGGCTGCTTTAAACCCTAGATCCATGTCCCAAAGCTGGATCCTGTCTGCTTTGCAGATAGCTGGTGAGGGAAGCTATATTTATGGGACCTCTTTGCGAGTGACCCGTTGCCCACGTCGGGCTAGCATCATGAAAAAGAAAAACTATGGTATTTGTCATTTACCATTACTTATTCGGACTATAGTGGATTTAATTATCCCAGAAGAGTTCCTTGTTCCATGCACGGTCTGTGTGTATCATATATATATATATATATATATATATATATATATATATATATATATAAAATTATACACGCCAAATGTGTTTGAAAGTATGTATATTTACACCAGCATTATACAAGTAATTAAAATTTTACAATTCCTAGTGAAAAATAAACTATGGCATGGACTGTCACACCACATTAGACCTACAGTTAAACACCGATCTCCGTGCTGGAGAGGAACTTATCCACTAGGACGTTATAGTGATAGATTTGGAAATGCTATACCAACAATTCAAATGCGGAGTAGCCTGCCACTTCCCACTTCGCAGTTCCCATTGCTCCAATTGGTTCCTCCGTAGGTAGGACCGGACAAACGCTATCAGTCTCTTTGGTTGAAAAAAGAGTGCCTTCATCCACAGCAATGAAAAGCAGGACAGCTGTTTCGATTCTGGAAAATCGCAGAATCTTCACTTAAAACAGAAATGAAATCTCAGTATATATATATACACAGCGTGTTTCAGGAGGAAAGGTCAATACTTCGGGAAGTGAGAGTATCGGTCATTCTGAGAAAAAAAGTTCATATGAACATGTGTCTAATTCTGAATGGTTACGGAGATAGAGCTGTTTGAATCTGATGCGCGCGCAGCTCTTCCTCCCCCTTCCCTCCCCTATAACCTTGAACAATGTAAGCTGTAATGTAAGCATGTAACATAAGCCAATCGACAGCTGACTGTTGTGCGTGACATTGTTTGGTGTTTGAAGCAGTGTTAAGAATGCCACACACCTTAACACATGCCAAATATGAAGATATGATGTATGTCTATGGTTTTTGCGATGGAAGTGCAACAGCTGCTGTTGCAGAATACCGTCGATGGTTTCCGAACCGAGGAATTCTGGATCGAAGAGTGTTTACCAGGGTTTTCAACACATTGCGTGAGATTGGTACACTTCCCAGCGCTCATGTTTCATCTGAACGTGAAGGCCAACAAGATGTGGATGAAGTGGAAAACATTCTTCAGTTGGTAGAGCGTAGTCCTACTACTAGCTCACGGAGAATTTCTACACGTCTCGGTGTATCACACACAAGAGTATGGCGAACATTACGTGAGGAAGGCTTACATCCATATCATGTACAGCGTGTACAACACCTTCAACCAGGAGACGCTGCCATGCGACTCGAATTTTGTCATTGGGTAAATGCTAATCGCCGATTGCTTCGATTAATACTGTTCACCGATGAAGCTACTTTCACCCGTGACGGAATCAACAACACTCGTATCTCTCATCGGTGATCAGACGAAAATCCAAATGCCACTGTGGAAACAAATTTTCAACATCCCTTCTCTGCCAATGAGTGGGTGCGGTATCATCAATGATCAGCTGATTGGCCCTGTTACTTTAGAGAATCGTCTTACAGGACAAAGTTACCTAGAATTTCTGCAAAATGAATTGCCAGGACTATTGGAGGATGTTCCTTTGGCTACACGCGCTGGTATGTACTTTCATCATGACGGAGCTCCTCCACATTCTACCTGTCTGGTGATGCAATACCTAAATCAAACTTTCCCTGGTCGATGGATTGGCCGCGGTGGTCCCATTCAATGGCCACCAAGGTCTCCAGACCTCTCTCCGTTAGATTATTGTTTGTGGGGGTGGATGAAAAGTCAAGTTTACAAAAGAAAGGTGGATACACGAGACGAATTGCTCGCGCGCATTTTGGATGCTGCTGCCCGCATAAAGGAACGTCAAGATCAACTCAGACGAACAACACGCGATCTTCGCACAGGAGTTGCAAAGTGCATTGAGGTTGACGGTGGGATTTTCGAAAAAGTATTGTAAACTGTAACAAATTTGTCATTTCTGTATCTGATACCATTCAAAATGCCAATGTTTAAACATTAAATGTTAGAAACAGTAATTGGTTTCTCTTTCTTGATTACCATTAACAATGCTTTTGTATTTGTAGATTCAAACAGCTCTATCTCCGTAACCATTCAGAATTAGACACATGTTCATATGAACTTTTTTCTCACAATAACCGATACTATCACCTCCCGAAGTATTGACCTTTTCTCCTGAAATACCCTGTATTTAGCTGTAAAAATTATAACTTTGTTTAAAAAACCAATTCATTACTTACACCGTATTGCCCACTTCTTAAATTTGAGGGATAATATATCCATCTAACTGGTCACTAATTTCTCTCTCGAACCTGCCAAAATAAAAACACTTTTCGATATAAAACTGCAGAAGAGTCACTCACAACTGGAGAATAAAAAAATAGTTCTATATAAAATGCACATGAGAGCACACACACACACACACACACATATATATAATATATATATATATATATATATATATATATATATATATACCGTAATATGAAAATAAAAACCCACTCTAATAGACAGAGTTTATTTCCACGACAGTTTCGACGCCCACTGGCATCCTCCTCGGGTGGATACAGAAACACGAATGAACCAAAACAAGAGGGAAAAGCAGTCCAGGGACCGACCGTTAAGAAATTTCTTAACGGTCGGTCCCTGGACTGCTTTTCCCTCTTGTTTTGGTTCATTCGTGTTTCTGTATCCACCCGAGGAGGATGCCAGTGGGCGTCGAAACTGTCGTGGAAATAAACTCTGTCTATTAGAGTGGGTTTTTATTTTCATATTTTGACCTTCACGTAGAAAAAAAGTGAAGTTTTTTTGCATTTATATACCGTAAATTGCGGCGTACAAGTCGACCTGGCGTATAAGTCGACCACAAAATTTTCAGCTCAAAATTCTGGCTACTCTGGTATACTCGCCGTATAAGTCGACCCCCAAACAAAAGCTAGGCTAGAATTGGAATATGGATACAGCCTATAGCGAAAGCGACAATGTTTAAGGACAATATTCGTTTGGAGTGGAATAAATGGATGGTTGAGGGAGAAAAGTCATTCACAAAGGGTGGTAATATGCGTGCTCCACCACTGGATGTGTTGTGCGATTTTGTGATAGAGTCTTGGGAAGCTGTTCGTGTAGAAACTGTTGTAAAATCGTTCAAAAAATGTGGGATTTCAAATGCAATGGATGGGGAAGAAGATGATTTGTTGTGGAGAGACGGTGACGAGGAGGATGACAGCGAAAGCAACGAAGACGAAGTTGGATCTTCCAGTGAATCGGACCCGTATGCAGACCTCGAAGGATATTAAAATGTGTTCATACATGCTTTCATTGTCAATAAAATATGATTTTGAAGCAAAATTACCGTAATCTTGGAGTTACGGTAAAATTTTAACTGTTTATCTTAGGCCTAAGGTTTTAATTACAGTAATAATGTCATTGTGTGTACTGTATAATCAATAAACTGTCATTATGTATCGTTAACTGTCATTACCCCTGTAGTGTCTTGTTTAGATAGGCTTGTTTACCACTATGTGGTAGAGGTTCACTTTTTATTCCCGGCGTATAGGTCGACCCTAAGATTTGGAGAGATTTTTTCATGCTTAAAAAGTCGACTTATACGCCGCAATTTACGATATATAATATATATATATATATATATATATATATATATATATACACACATCACAAAAGTCACTTACACGGGTATCTCGTCACAATTACCGAGCGTTGTTGGGAAAGTCTTCGAATAAAGTTATTAAACTTGAAGTGCGGAGAAAATTATGCATGCGCTCCTTTATTCATAATGAATAAAATTGTTTAGCCCCCCCCCCCCCATGCAGCATCTAAGGTCATATGCCGGTGGCGAACTCAGGATTACGGTGGAATCTGTATATATATATATATATATATATATATATATATATATATATACTTTTCAACCTTTCAAATAATGTTTCCCGCGACAATTCCTCATTTCCTGAAGGTGAAGCTTGTCGCCCGCCCCACCTCTCAAGTTGGCCTGGTGAGGAAGTGAGTTGGTTTCTTGTACTCTCCACCTCACATAGCCAGGTACGCTCGGCTCATCGGGGATTGTTCTGAGCCAGGCGTCTAATCTTCTTTTGAAGATGTCCATTACAACACCACTCGTGTTCCTTAGGTCTTTGGGCATCTGATTAAACAGTTTTGGTCCTCTAACAACAAAACTATTTTCTTTTTTGTTAAGGATGTTCCCTGTCTCGCCTTTAATTTGGGAGCACGACACAGTCTTCCTTTTCTACTTTACAATGTTGATTTGGGAGTTACATGGTTCATAGTAAGATTAGGGACTAGTTTCTCCATTATTTTCCAAGTGTAAATAATGGTGTATCTCTCTCTCCTCCTTTCCAGTGAATATAGGTTTAGTTCGCGTAATCTTTACAAGTAGTTTAGTTCTTTGCACCTATTGATCTTGGTTGTGAAGTTTCTCTGAATCCTTTCCAGCTGTCTGATGTCTTCTTTTTTATATGGGGATGTTAGGACCGAGCAGTATTCCAATTTGGGTATGATCAGTGTTTTCAGTAGAGGAATCATTATATTCCTATCCCTTCGTTTAAAGGTTCTCAGTAACTGCCCAGTTATTCTCTTCGCTCTGTTTACTGCTTTTTTATTTTGTGTTTCAAGTTTCGCATCATTAGTCAATTACAACCCCTAAGAGTTTTGCTTTAGAATTTCTCTGAATTTCCTGTCCATATGGGGTATAATATTTCATTGATTTTACGTTCTCTTTTTTTCCGTACCGTAACAGCTGAAATTTCTCAGTGTTAAACTTCATATTGTTGTCTTCCGTTCACTTGTAGATTCTGTTCATGTCTGTTTGTAGAGATCCTATATCTTTCTTATTTTTCTTCTGACCTTTGTTTCATTGGCAAAGGATGTTACTGTGCTGTCTCTGGTAACATCCTCATCTATGTCAGTTAAGATGATTATGAAGAGTAGTGGAGCTAATACTGCTCCTTCTGGTGCTGAGCTTAAGACCCCTTATTCGGCTGAAGATATTCCTTTTACTGTAACGACTTGCCGCCACTTAATAAGGAAATTATATATCTATTTCCCTACTTTCCCTGTTATTCCGATATACTTCAGTTTATATATTATGATTCCATGGTCACCATTGTCGAAAGCTTTGGCAAAGTCTATGTATATTACACCATAATTTTCATTACTTTCGAGTGCAACAATAATGTTGTAGTATGCCATTAGTTGTGAGAGGCATGATCTGCCTAAGCGATACCCATGTTGATTATTATTTAATTTTTTCTGAGTTTCCAAAAAGCCATAGATTTTGTGTCTAACTATTCTTTCAAATATTTTAGTGAAATGAGATGTAAGCGACACTGGCCTATAGTTTCTTGCCTCGGATCGATCTCCTTCTTTATATATTGGGACTATGTTCACGCTCTTCAGGATGACCGGTTTTTCTCCCGTGTCTAATGAGCGTCTCCATATTCAATATAGGGGCTCAGCGATTGCATTCTTGCAGTTTTTGATCAGTGTGGCATTCCATTTGTCCGGTCCTGCCACTGAGTGTGTTTTTAGTTTCCCTATATCTTGCGTAATATCATTAGTTGTAAAGTCGAAGTCCGTTATACTTTCCCCTTGTAGTTCTTCAAAGAACGAGTTTCTATCGCATATCTGTTTGTCAGTTTTTGGGATACTGAAAGATGATTTGTACTGAGCTCTTAATATTTCGGTTACTTGTGTTAGATCATCAGATAAAGCACTGTCTTCGATTTTCAAAAGTCCAATAGTCGCATGGTTTTCGACTTCCTTTTTGAAAATTATAGAAGTACTTTGATTTAACCTTTATCGCCTCTATAGCGTCTCCTTCTTTTTCTGTATGCTTCTCAATTAGTTCCTGTATGACGTCATCGATACTCTGCAGTTTATCACTTAATATTTTTCTGATGTTGTTATCTTTACAGTTACTTAATTTTGCAGTCACTTTTTCTTTTTCGGAACAATGACCTCTTTTGTCTCTCGACCCTGCTTCTCTTTCCCCTTTGTTGTATTTTTGTGACATGTCTTCCCACAATTTCTAGCGTCTTCTCCTCTAAGATCGTTAGCATCTCTTCCGTTGTCTTGGCCTCGAAGATGGATTTCCAATCTATTACTTCTGTGCTGAATGGAACATCTTCCCAGTTTATAGCTTTGAAGTGAAAATTAAAAATTTCGACGTTGTTTCTTTCTGTTGTTCATGTTCTTTCCTTTCTTGTTGCTTTTATATTGGTTGTTATTTTAACCCTTTCAGCCCTGAATTTTTTGTAGGGTTAAGTTATGAATGCGTGTATTTGAAACGTTAGCAATTGGCATCTTCAGTCCTTAAAGGGTTAATAATGTTGTGATCCGATATTATATATTATTATTTTTATTATTATTATACAGGGTGGGCCGTAAGTTTCCATACATAGGAAAAATTAAACGTTTGTTTTTATGTTTCAGATACCCTAAGAATATGCGTTTGACGTAAGATCTTGTTTACTGATGAAGCAAATTTTTACGTCAATGGAGAGGTTAATCGGCAAAACATACGTTATTGGAGTAATGCTAACCCTAACTGGCTGAGTCCGACGAAGATGCAAGTGCCGGTAAAGTGATGGTGTGGGCCGGGATATGGGGTGACAGAATTATTGGACCAATTTTTGTCAGTGGAAATCTTAATGCCGAAAGGTATCTTAACATGTTGCAAGAAGAGATTTTCCCATCCCTGCTAAACGAGGAAGGTAACTTCCCAGTTTACTTCCAGCAAGATGGAGCTCCACCTCATTATGGTCTTCACGTGCGTCGGTATTTGGATCAGCAGTTTCCGGATGCTTGGATTGGTCGGCGTGGTCCTGTAGAGTGGCCTCCCAGATCCCCAGATCTCACCCCCCTTGATTTCTATCTTTGGGGGCACTTGAAGGCCATGGTGTATCAGGAAAAGATACGAGACATAAATCATCTAAAGGAACGTATCACCAACGCCATTACAAGCATAACGTCAACTGTGCTAATGCGTGTTCATCAACAGTGGGGAACACGTATTGAAATGTGTTTTCAAAACAATGGCAACCATGTAGAGCATATTATATAAATAAAAATGGTTGTCCATAAAAAAATGTTTATTTTTCCTATGTATGGAAACTTACGGCCCACCCTGTATATATATATATATATATATATATATATGCTCACAGTAAAAATTGGTTACGAATTTATAACAAAATTCAGTTTATTCTTTTTAATTTAAAAAAAATTTCTATTAACTTTCAAACGAGGAAAATTGAAGCCACGCTGAAAAATATTTTTTTTCTTAAAATACGCGCAGTAAAAATTGTTTGGTAGATTAATGGGTACCGTAGGTGGTCTATTGGTAAAGGCGCTCGGTGCTAATCAAAGGGTCGTGAGATCGACTCCCAACAACGGAGAAAACCTTTAAAATTTTTGATATTTAAAACTTATAAAATTAAAGCTTGTTTATACATTGAAGTGAAGTAAATCTTGTATATGAATGCTAGAATACACAAAGAATAAAGGAGCTGTTTTTGTGAATAAATTTTTCATTCCTGTAATGCATATTCGATGAAATTGAGTTGAGATCAATGAATGTTCGAAAAAATAAATATATATACTGTATATATACACACAGTGTGTGTATATATATATATATATACAGTATATATATACACAGTGTGTATATACATATATATATACACACAGTGTGCGTGTATATATATATATACACACACACAGTGTGTGTGTGTGTATATATATATATATATATATATTATATATATATAATTTTGGAATATTGTTTTCAAGGCAAAACCCAGCTGTTCTTCATCCCACACAATAAAATTGGTTGGTAGATAAATGGGTACCCCGAGTAGTCTAATGGTAAAGACGCTGCGTGCTGATCGGGCATTCGTGAGATCGAGTCCGGTCGAGGGCTTTGTATTTTCCGACTCTCCGTAATGGGGCGTGCTCGGATTCTGTGTTAAAATCTAGGTCTAAAGTGGAGTAACAATCTTTCTTTTCGATAGAATCTACAGTTCGGGCATAGGCATAATCCAAGTTCACCAAGTTAATAAAGATATGCGTGTTCAAATATATTATTCTTTTGGACCTAATATATTTAACCTACACAATAAAATTATTCCGGAATTAACTTATTTTCTTACGGTGGGGGCGAGTGTAATGATTTGTAATGAATTTAATAAATAGCACCCAGAAAAATATTTGTAATGAACAATGTTAATATACCTTTTTATAATTATTTCTAATTAAACTTATGAAATTTTTTAAAACGGAATTCATTTATTTTTAATTTTAAATAAATTTATATATATATAAAGGGTGATTCAGCAAAGAGTACATTAAATTGGAGGATGAAATCCTTGGATAATTCTAAACCACAACGTCTCTATAGTAAAATGTCAGATTCTGCATAGTTTCCATGTTACAATACATTTAAGATGTTGTATTAATGAGAGTGAATATGAAGTGAAACCCCCCTAGGTTTTTGTAATCATTTATTCACAGATCTCTACAGTGTGACCCCTCTTTGTTACAACCTAAAGGAAATGTTCAAAGTTGCCCCCTTCTGCCTCAATGCAGGCCTGTACACGTCGTACCATTGAATGTCTGCCGCGTTCCAGAATGCCTGGACTATGTTTAATTTGCTCGCACCTGTCATGAACACGTGGCGTAATTCCTCTCTTGTTTGAACCTCTGTATCATACACCAACGTCTTTAAGTGGCCCCGCAGGTAGAAATCCAAAGGGTTAAGATCTGGGGAGCGGGTTGGCCAGGGAACGGGGCCACCACGCCCTATCCACCTGCTGGATAAACAGTATCCAGATATTCCCTTGATGCTCGGCAAAATGTTCTCTTCTGGAACGCGTCAGACATTCAATGGTATGACGTGTACAGGCCTGCATTGAGGCAGAAGGGGGCAACTTTGAATATTTCCTTTAGGTTGTAACAAAGAGGGGTCACACCGGAGAGATCTGTGAATAAATGATTACAAAAACCTACGGGAGTTTCACTTCATATTCACTCTCATTAACTCTAAATATTTTTCGTCAGGTCTCCCATGGTTTTAAGCTTGGGATATTTAACTCGTTCAAAATACCGATAATTTTTCTCTGCCTCTCTCTTATGAACTTCTCTTTTTCTACAAGTCCAGCTTCCTCAGCCCTTAACACACCTGTCTGTATCTCTTTAGTTGTTGGATTTCGAGAGGATATAGTGTATAGTTGTTCTTTGTATTCAACACTTCACTCTTCAGTATTTCTGAAATGCGCAAATCACGGTGTTTCTCACCTTTCTCTGAATCTGTTGACATATCTGCCATATTAGTAGTACGAACATAATTTGACCTTTCATGTGTTGTTTTTGCCCATCTCTAGTAGGAACCATAGTGTCTGAGAATACCAGAGAGACCTGCTCAGCTGCCACCCTCTTTGCCATTTGACTTTGCATGTCGCATGAATGTTTCCTCAATTGTTTTATCCACGGGACAGCCATTTCCGAGGATGAACGATCTAACAACGCTAATTCCACCTCGCTCTAATAGTTTCACTGCCCCTGGATGTGACACTGTGATATTTGCAATGAAAATGGGAAGAAACGTAAAATAACGTGCATAATTTGGGCCACCAAAGCTGAAAAAGATGTCAGGCATTTGTTCCACGCAATATGTGTACAGTAAGAAGTAATTTTTTTTTACCGCCTTGACCAATGTTAGCGCCAACGAAATGTGGCCATATATGAAATCCAGAATTTGGCAGTTTTACCAAGTAAGAAACGTTTGAAGTTCTGAAGGGAACACATCTTCTATTTCTTCTAGATGTTGGGCATTTGGAGGCCATGGTAATTCAGTAGATTGTGCATATGCATCCAGAATTACTCTGTGAAGATACTTTGCCACTTGCACCACCATATCGGTCGTACCAAGCTCATTGGCACATTTAAAAGCTAACTCAGTTTGAATATCTGAGCTGTACACAAGCTGCTTTGTAACTTTTCTTCAATTTTTCAGCTCTATATTCTGTGTTGGGAAATTTTGTGCCCTGCAAATGGGAAACATATAATTCACACAAATCAGTTAATTTCAGAACTTTCTTGCCATGTAGAATATCCTGATCTATTATACGACACACTTCTGCAAATGCTTCACGGTGGGCCTCCTCAAGTTTTATTTGTCTTGTTCGTTCTGTATCATTACTGCTGCGCCACTTAATGGGATCTTGAGTGTGGCTCACACGACAAGAGTTGTGGAAATGGGCTTCAGCAGCAAATAGGCCCATTCCTCTGTGCCTAGTTAGCAGAATGTCACCTTCCTTCTGCTCTGCAAACTGTACCACGGTTTTCCATTCATCAGACTCGAATTTTCTAGTTCCCTCACTGTCCAAATGCCCTTCACCTTAACAGTCTACTTAAAAATAAGTCTGTCACTACCACTCGAGGGTCGCGTGGATGAACGCGAGCATGAGGTTTCCTTTAGTTCTGCTTTCTTCAAAGGATCAGGGTTTATAGTGAAGCACTGGTGAGAGTCTTTGTGGTACCCATGTTCTGGTGAAACTTCTTCTGGCATAAGACTACAGGCCTCATCCATTCTTTGGGTTGAGCCAGCTGCTCGTTCAAGACGTGAATGCGGCAGATTTCAGTGGAATGGAGGGAAAATAAATTTACAGTACATGTTAACTTAGTTTTTTTAATTTGAAGAAAGCAGTGATAAAAATCTATTTATGGTTTTATATATATATATTATAATATATATATATATATATATATATATATATATATATAACCATACAGTATATACAGTGTATATATATATACACACACACACACACACACACAGTATATACAGTATATATATATATATAATTTTTATGACTTTGTCATATTCATTTATTGTAAAAAAATATTGTAAGAAAATATTTGCCTGAAACTTAAGCTGAATGTGTTCGAATGTCTTAAATGAAATAGCGAGTGGATACAAAGAGGTTCTGGTGTTAACGTAGAGGTATACTGCTGTACCTATAGAGTGAATTAATAAAATGAAAAGAGGAAGTGAGCGAAATGATTCATATTTATTTTCGTTTTTCACTAAATGTAATTTTCAGTAATATGTAAATTTTATTCTCCTAAATTAATTTTTCCACGTCATTAAAACGATAATTCCTTCACGATGTTTAAAGGAAAGTGGAAATCCTTCTCTTCCCTCAGGTCACGTTTCCTCATTATTGGGAAAAGTTAATTTTATAAAACGGGAAATAAATACGAAAAACATGAAAATGTTTTTCCCAGCAAATTCATAAAAAATTGTGTTCTTCAAATGATCTTGTGCATCAGTTTTTGCAAAATGATTTAAAAGTTATCTAATTTCTATCTGTGTGGCCTTCCTTTCCTTATTTCAGGCATTTTAAAAGAGCTGAATATTGATATCCTTTTTAATTAATAACTGTGCGATAAATTTATTTGTGTTGGTGCATGCTCCGTTCATCCAAATTCTTTCCAGAATAAACTACTATATAGTGAAACATAGAGAATTACAAGGAGTTACAAGAACAAGAGGAAGCCTCAAAGACCTTCCGGTCCACTTGGGGAGGTTCCTGTTATTAAACTAGTGTAATTTTTAATTATTCTGCCAGTAGTAGAAAACTGGATAGAGGAGCATAAGGCTCTCTCCACACCCTCCGCTCCCTTCCCGCCACATTACGCTATGCACACTTAGAAATCGTACACTAGATAGCACCGTCGTATAAATTAACATAATATTAACATATTTGTGCTGATCGTTTATCACCTACTTGGTATCGTCACAAAAACCTCGAACAAATGTTCTGATTTTATAGAAAATATTTACAGCTCTATTTATCGAGGTATCGAGCCAACGAAAACCCCATGGCCCACCCCAGTCTAGCCCCAAAAGGATTAGAAACGTAACTTTACCTCAGCGAATCCATGCCACACATTTTTCTTGAGTTTTTTGCTTGTTAGGAAATTATGTGTTTCTACAAAATATTGATCTAGTTTATTAACATGGCATGCAAGTGTGCGAGTGTGTGTTCTGTAATTGGATGTTTGCCATGTGTATGTCTGCCAAATGTTTGAATCTCGTCGAGTTTCAACTTGGGTTTCCTGCTTTGAAAGCTGTTTATGCGGCAAGTGATATATTGAGTCGTTCTTATTTTTGCGGTGTTTGCCACCACGACAGTAGAGAAAATCTCTTTCCAGCGAGGAATATCAATGGGAGGTCCCTGTATCTACAGTACCTCCGCGTACTTGTCCCTAATGGAGAATGAAAGTTTTTCGTGGGTGATCACCAGTTGCTGCTACAGCGAATTCAAGAGTCTCCCACTTAGAGGTGTTTATAAGACAAATAATAAAAATATGAGTTGCTCGATGGTTGAACATGCTAGAGAGAGAGAGAGAGAGAGAGAGAGAGAGAGAGAGGAGAGAGAGAAAGAGAGAGAGAGAGAGAGAGAGAGAGAGAGAGATAAATTAGTTTTAAAATTACAGTTGGTAACACTGTGCCTCCAAGAGGCTTCTTTACACTTACATTACACCTTGACTTATGTTCGAAAGACACCTTGTATTTTGTCATGTTTGATATAATTTCCATAAATTATACTCGGCTCAGGCCAACTAGGTCTCTCTTTCTTTAGCATATACTTTATCGTGTTCCGAAAGTTTAACTAAATAAAATTATTCGTGAAGACGTGTTTCATACCCCGTTAGATGCGATGGAGTCATTTTCCCTTCCCCTTCGCTATTCCTCAAGGCACAAACTTGCCACGCTACCATAAAGTCAGAAATAAAGTAATTAGTATTCAGTATCCTGTACAGAATAAATTAAAACGAATATCATTATTAATTATTAATAAATAGAAATACTAAGTCTACCCATCACAATTAAGCCAATAATGTAATCCACTCAACGGTCGCTTCGATCTCAAGAACCTTGTCATCTAATAATTTGACGAATTAAACGAGAGGCAGGTAATGCACTCGGTATTAATTTATAAGGGAATAAATACAATAAATAGACTTATTAAAAGTGCAAGCTTTCGACATATTCTACGGTCTTCGTTGGATGCGAAAAACTGATGAAGACCTTAGAATAGAACAAAAGCTTGTGCGGCAGTAGTATGGGCGCAAAAGGTTAGAGTGCAGAGATGTTGCAGAGATAATGATCAATGTCGCAATGTTGCAAAGGGGGGTGGGAGTATGTTGCAAAGGGGGAGGGTATGCAATGAAAGGGGGAAGGGGTGTGCATTGAAGGGGGTGGGGGTATACAATGAAAGGGGGTGGGGGTATGCATTGAAGGGGGAGGGGGTATGCCCTGAAGGGGGGAGAGGGGAGGGATCTTCGGGGGGAGAAGGGAGGATGACCTCCCCCCAAAGGGGTTGCCTTAACCTAAGAGAAAAAGAGAAAGGATAGACGAAGGAGGGCTTCGGGGTAGAAGGTGGGGTGTCCTTACTCCCCCAAAGGGAAACCTAACCTAAGTCTTAACCTAAAGAAGGAAGGAGAGAGAGAGCTTTAT
>JAJOZX010004323.1:95000-155000 GCA_023014485.1 Bathynomus jamesi | reverse complement strand
CACTACAATCCTCATCATGATATGTATTAATGTAGTGGTAAAAATACTTAAGATTCTCCATGATGACAAGATTTACATTCTCACTCGAAGGGTTCGATATGACGCAATATATTATAATTTAGTTTGTCGCACCACTCATCAATAAGACTCACTAACCATAGCCGCTGCTTCTCTTCTGCACGTGTTGTTTCTTCTACTTCACGGTATATGTAAGCTTTTATAAAGTTTAGTCCTACAACATAATTCAATACAACACTTATACCACGTGACATGTACATGAGAAATGAAATGCAGTACATTCCACACGTATTACTAAAATATCCTTCCTTCGCACGGTTCAATGTAGCCTTAAAAGCATCAAAGGGTGGTAGAATAGGAGTCTTTCACTGTTCACCACATCTTCACGCTTTACCGAGTATCACTTCATAAAACTCGAGTACGCAATATTAAAGGTAGCCATCACTATTTTTTGTCTACGTGAGAGAATACACATCTGAAATCCATGGCCTGCACCGCTCAACTGAGCATGCAGGGATGCCCAGGTAGTAGCAGGAGTCACGTGACGAACATACAGGTGGCGGAGCTTAGGACAGATAATTCAAATGAATGAATTTATTAATATCGTACAAACTGTTAATTTCTAGGTGAAAGAATAAGCGCGAGATATCCCATTATAAAAGTTACGCCAGGAATTCCGGGGGTACTGGGGCACAATAGTATCCCGGGTAGAGTTTAAGGGTTAAACTTGCAAAAAACTCGTAATAATTTTGATACTACGATTTCAAGGTTTTACGCACTTCTCTGTTCATAGTTAAACATAGGCGTAAGTTTTCTTCAAAACTGATATTAAGTCAGTTTAAAACATAACCTTATATAATGTTTAGTTAACTTTAAACATGCTTTTTGTTATGTATTAAAATCAATTACTTATTTGAGGCTTGATAGTTCTTCCTCTTTCGAACTCTGTTATCTGAAAGCTCTTCACTCTATGGTCCTTATGATTTCCAGTCCTATTTATTAATATTGTCTTTAAAGGACAGGACGTAGAAATAAATTCTTACTGTGATAACTTTATTCTCAAATGAAAAAGTTAAGTTTCTTTAGAGGGGTATTGTGCTGGTGAAGGAGAGAGTAGGTCTTTTCTTACAAAACACACTTTTATAGTATTCAATTCTTGAATGAAATCCTATCACTACTAAATTTTACATACAAGTTGTATGTCAGTCAGGCATTGAACGAAACGTTTTTTTAACACTGAATTCTATGTGTAACATTAGCGCAACTTCTCCAGATTTATATATATATATATATATATATATATATATATATATATAAGCACACCGGACAAAAAATTAGTCACCCCTAATAGCACCGATAGTAGGAAGTTCAAGGTCACACAGAGGGCGCTGATGTAGCATTGGTAAGTGATAAGTAGCGGTGACGTAGCACACAGGATCAGATCTGTTTCGTGAGGTGGTGACGAACAAAGTGTGTGTTGGATATAGTCTGCAAAATGGGTCGTGAGGCAGACGTTACTCAGTGGCAAAATGGAGCCATCGTGTTTGGCAGAGCCCACTGACCCAAAATGTCTGAAGTAGCCCAATTTGTTGGTGTGTCAACGCGTACTGTCCAGCGAGTTTACAAAGAGTGGTGTAGTTCGCAATCAACTGACAATCGACGGCGTAACTGTGGCCGGAAAACAATTCTCGACAATAGGGGCCGCCGCCTTGTTTCTCTCGTAGTAACTGCAAATCGTTTTCAAACCAGAGAACAATTGCTCCAAGAAACGATGAGGTTCTCCAGCGACCAATTCCAAACGGACATTGCGACGAGAACTGCATGCGATGGACATCTGGAGCAGGGTACCACGGAAGAGGCCGCTGTTAACAGCAAGTCACAAATTGGCACGTTATAAATGGGCTCAGAGGCACAAAAACTGGACTGCGGCAGATTGGAAACGTGTAATGTGGTCCGATGAGTCCCGTTTTTGTTTGTTCTCCAATGATGGGAGGCGACGAGTACATCGCAGGTCCAATGAAGCCTTTAATCCTGAATGCGTCGAAGGTGTTGTTCAGGCTGGAAACAGAAAGTGAAGCGCAGGAATAGACACCCACGGACTCTGGCGGAACTTCGGGACCGGCTGATGAACGTGTGGCAGCAAATCGATGTTCAGTACATGCACAACCTCGTAGAGTCTCTGCCTCGCCGGATTCGTGCGGTTATCAAGGCCAGAGGCGCCGTCACACGTTATTAGGTACATTCTGAGAGGGGTGACTAATTTTTTGTCCGGTGTGCTTATATATAATACTAATAGAAGAAATCAGTTTTAGTATTTTGGTAAATATATTTATATTTAGATGTTATATTGACGTATTTGTCAATTTTATTGGAAACAGATTCAAACAAACTAAGGATCTGATTGACTTGAAAGAGCTTGGTAATGACGTCACAACGACATTGTATAAAGGCAGGCGAAACTTTCACTTTAATTCATTACAAGATTGGAAATAGAGGATGGAGCCGTGTTAGTTATCTCTCTGTGCCTTGACCAATTGCTAAGTGGTGAACATGATATCTGACGTTCTAAACGGGTTTGAAGGACACAAGTTGATAAATATATCGCTCGGTAAAATTGCATCCAGACGTTCCGGAAGAGCTGGTACGTCTTTGCATAATTCCTTATTAGTTGCCTCTGTGTTACAAAAAGCCCGTTTTGTTTACTTAGAAGAAGCACATAATTACCACCACACCATATTTTCCCCACCACAAGGGCAGCCTTGGTTTAACTTTATTTTTTCTAATGCTAACAACAACAGAGATGGATTTTTTCAGAAATTGCCGTTGTCAACCATCTCCTGGTTCATATTTGTGCATAGAATCGTGCAAATTCGGTTCTTCGAGTCGCCAAAATTTCCTTCATGCAATAAAATTGCGAAAATCTATACAATTCTAAGTCTTCTCGCTATTTCTGGCATCTAGTTAAGAATCTCTCCATCAACTTTACATGTTCTCCCCCTCCTCACTTTTTCCAATGTGGCTCAGTTACCAGTTCTTCTCTTCCCAGAGCTGAACTATTCGCTCGAACTTTCGCTTCCAACTCAACCCTGAACGAATCCAGTGCTATTCCACTGACATAATTAATGAAACAACCACAATCGCCCCATTGTGCTTTACTGTGTTCAAGAACAAATTCATGCCTAAAGACACCTTAGCCGTGGAAACTCTTTCGTCTTTGTCTTTCATCTGTTACTATTCATTCCTGCTAATAACACTAATGTTCCTCAGATTCTGTACTATCACCCACTCGTTAACTTTTATTGATCAATGATCTATTAAGTCGCACTCTCTGACCATTCCACAAACTTTACCAAAATTACACACTTTTCAATGGAATAACTGAAACATTTAAACATCCTGAGCCTTTATTATATAAAATATAAAATTAGTTTATATAATACACGACCTTAAATACAAATTCTTTTATCACGTAGTGAATTACACTGTGCATGTATGAGTACATACAAGCTACATTAATATAAAACGTTTTTACTGAGAAGTCACGAGACGAAGACCGTCTGGAGTGAGTCTATAGAAATTCAAGGATTCCAAGTTGATCACGAGAGAAGTTATGTGGTCAACTTCCATGCTGCAAAATCTCGTCATCCGCTGACTGCTCAGAACAACGACAAGAGGTGAGATCGAATCCACATCAACACAAAATTTTAGGTTCGCTAAAATAACAGCCTGAGCTTTGTTCCTGTTCTAAATCAGATTTTATTCGTTTTGGTAAAATCGAGGAAATTGCTGGCTCTGTTTCCTGATCAGAAACTCTCCACCTTTTTCTGGTATGGTGCAAGGATTCGTTGCAACCATATTCACTGTTCGAGTCTACTTCATTGTCGTTGTCTTCTATAGTAGATTTACACTCTTCACTAATGCATTCAATGGCTGAATAATCATCTTGGTTGGTAGTATTGTCACCACAATCGAGAGGCCTCACTGGAGTAACGGACACTTTAGGTAATGGTGTGGGTGCACGAGGTGGGACGGGGGGCAAAGTCCTCAGGTTGCCCTTGTGGCGGGGAAAATAAGGTGTGGTGGTAATTATGTGCTTCTTCTAAGTAAACAAAACGGGCTTTTTGTAACACAGAGGCAACTAATAAGGAATTATGCAAAGATGCACTAGCTCTTCCGGAACGTCTGGACGCAATTTTACCGAGCGATATATTTATCAACTTGTGTCCTTCAAACCCGTTTAGAACGTCAGATATCATGTTCACCACTTAGCAATTGAAAGTTTCGCCTGCCTTTATACAATGTCGTTGTGACGTCATTACCAAGCTCTTTCAAATCAATCAGATCCTTAGTTTGTTTGAATCTGTTTCCAATAAAATACAACTTGTATGTAAAATTTAGTAGTGATAGGATTTCATTCAAGAATTGAATACTATAAAAGTGTGTTTTGTAAGAAAAGGCCTAATCTCCCCTTCACCAGCACAATACCCCTCTAAAGAAACTTAACTCTTTCATTTGAGAATAAAGTTATCACAGTAAGAATTTATTTCTATGTCCTGTCCTTTAAAGACAACATTAATAAATAGGACTGGAAACCATAAGGACCATAGAGTGAAGAGTTTTCAGATAACAGAGTTCGAAAGAGGAAGAACTATCAAGCCTCAAATAAGTAATTGATTTTAATACATAACAAAAAGCATGTTTAAAGTTAACTAAACATTATGTAAGCTTAAGTTTTAAACTGACTTAATATCAGTTTTGAAGAAAACTTACGCCTATGTTTAACTATGAACAGAGAAGTGCGTAAAATCTTGAAATCGTAGTATCAAAATTATTACGAGTTTTTTGCAAGTTTAACCCTTAAACTCTACCCGGAGTACTATTGTGCCCCAGTACCCCCGGAATTCCTGGCGTAACTTATATAATGGGATATCTCGCGCTTATTCTTTCTCCTAGAAATTAACAGTTTGTAAGATATTAATAACTTCGTTCATTTGAATTATCTGTCCTAAGCTCCGCCCCCTGTATCTTCGTCACGTGAATCTTGCTACTACCTGGGCATCCCTGCATGCTCAGTTGAGCGGTGCAGGCCATGGATTTCAGATGTGTATTCTCTCACGTAGACGAAAAATAGTGATTGCTACCTTTAATATTGCGTACTCGAGTTTTATGAAGTGATACTCGGTAAAGTGTGAAGATGTGGTGAACAGTGAATGACTCCTATTCTACCAACCTTTGATGCTTTTAAGGCTACATTGAACCGTGCGAAGGAAGGATATTTTAGTAATACGTGTGAAATGTACTGCATTTCATTTCTCATACATATGTCACGTGGTACAAGTGTTGTATTGAATTATGTTGTAGGACTAAACTTTATAAAAGCTTACATATACCGTGAAGTAGAAGAAACAACACGTGCAGAAGAGAAGCAGCGGCTATGGTTAGTGAGTCTTATTGATGAGTGGTGCGACAAGCTAAATTATAATATATTGCGTCATATCGTACCCTTCGAGTGAGAATGTAAATCTTGTCATCATGGAGAATCTTAAGTATTTTTAACACTACATTAATACATATCATGACGAGGATTGTAGTGAGATTGTGGCTAAAGGTCTGCGTGACTATTTAATAGAATTTAGAGACGAGTATCGTTTGCTATGCAAAAGGGAAAAAATATGGGCACATGTTTCTCTCAAATAGTGTGCCGGAGTGTGAATAAATTGTGTTTAGTTTGTGGAAATGTACGAAAATGTCTGGGTGGTTGGTAGATAAATGGGTATCCTATTGTTTTCACTGGAAACTCGGTGGCTGCGCGGTCAACTCCTCGAGGTTTTCAAGTTCTTACACGGGTTCAACGATGTCGAATTAAGAAGCATGTTTAGTTTAAATGATAACTCGCAACAATGATATAATTTATACATTGCATACCGCCACTATGTTAATATAAGTCATTTGTATAAATTTAATTATGACAAATGATTTATATATAAGAACAGAAATTAGTTTAGAAGGGTCACAGAAATAACGTATTGCGCACGATAGTTACATTTAGTTAAAAATTATTAGCATATCTTCAACCACAAATCTGTTTCTTATGCATAAAATGTACTCGAACAACTGCTGCACATACATATATACGCACATACATACCATGGTTGGGTTACAACTTTAATCCAGTTGTATCGTAATCAAATTAACCATTAGATTTAGTTGTTATATAATTCATATTTGGTTGTTGTAACAGGATATATACAACAATGCTTCGTCAGTGATTTCTGTCGATTGATTGCTGTGGACTGCATAACTCCCTTCGCAATATATAGGTCATTTGATGAAGGGTATCTACAGTTTTACGTGTCACCCGTACCACGGGTTACTACATCATCTGGTCGCCGAAATTGAGGGGTGTTATATGCTTACTTTAGGATATTTTGAATGAGTCTAGAGTTTTTAATTGGTGTGTTTTATTTCCCACTAACTGTGTACAAGAGATAAGTGTATGCATGGTGTAAATGAACTCTGAAGCTGTTCTTTTTTCATTACACTTTTTCCATCTTTCGCAACAAAATTGGAAAAAGCTTCTATGATGGTTGTCGGACACAATGTGGAAGGTGTACACTGTGTACACGAGATAAGTGTACGCATAGTGTGAATGAACTCTGAAGCTGTTCTTTTTTTGTCATTACACCTTTGCATCTTTCACAACAATTTTGGAAAGAGTTTCTGTGTTAGTTGTCGGACACAATGTGGAAGGTGTACACTGTGTACACGAGATAAGTGTACGCATGGTGTGAATGAACTCTGAAGCTGTTCTTTTTGCATTACATACAAGGACAAGAACTACCACAATAAGTAATGCATCCCGGGCAGTTTCTCCCCTCCCGTGCTGCAGTTTAGTTCGGTTTCCACGTTAAACTGTAGGTCTAAGGAGTGAAAAGCTTAACCACTGTCAGAATGAACAAATCGGCGAAGAGTTATTTATAATTACTACAGAGAAAAATCTACAATTTCTTTGTGCATATCACATTTTGTAGCCACACTATTATAATGTTATAATGTTATAATGTTTCAGACCAACAAAGACCCTAGGATCCACTCATGGCTGGTCTACCTAACTGTGTTCGTAATCGTGTATTGTGTATGTCTTCCGTGGTGGCGGAGGGGACCTACAATTTTACGTGGGTTCCGAACTACAAGAACATAAGAAATTTATGTAAAAACCGCCGGTAAATTGGCAACGACCAATTTTTACGAAACTAAATAATTATCAATTTAAAACCAATTAATTATCGATTTAAAACTAAAGATAGAATCTCTGGATCCAGAGGATCTAGTCATAATAGACTACTATCCACAAATATGTTACACTCTATATCTATTTATAACGGACATGCAAATATATCAGATCCAAAGAATCCAGTCAATTTCATTACGGTATCCATCAAGTCACGGTCCATATCGATTGCGGACCAAGTCAAAATTTACAATCATATACATTACAATATATACACTTACGAGAAAAAGTGTAGGTGTAGCTGTAAACACTGTACAGTAATGTAGAAATGTGTGTGCACCCATTTTGGGTCTCCCATTTAAAGGTGTTTGTGGGGCAAATGAAGATCATGAGTTTTTCAATACCTCACAGTACTATGGGGGGCACCGCTCGGCAGAGGAATCTCTTTAAATGGGGTGTGTAAGGACAGAGAGTATCCCCTAACCCAAGACGCTGCCTCCCTATATCCCAGAGCACTTGTGTTGAGCTGTGGGATCTATCCCCACAAAGCCTTAATTTTAATACCTTAAACTATACCCTTTCTATCAACATATGCGTCTAATCGATTTTTAAACATGTTTATAGACGTGCTACTAATTACTTCTACCGGCAAACTATTCCACTATTTACTATTCTATGCGTAAAAAAGTTTTTCGCAACTGCTGTCTTGAACCTTCTACTTGTCAACTTACACCCGTTATTTCTAGTCCTATTATATTGAGATATTTCGAAAAAGCTATCTCTATCTACGTTATCGAACCCATTCATAATTTTGAAAACCTGGATTAGATCACCCCTTAACCTCCTAGTCTCGAGTGTTGTCAATTTTAACTCCTTAAGCCTATCCTCGTACGACTTTGACCTAAGCGACGGAATCATCTTAGTTGCTCGTCTTTGAACTCTTTCGATTTTGTCTATATCTTTGCGAATATGCGGATTCCAAAATTGGACCGCGTACTCCAAATGGGATCTAACTAATGATTTATAAAGTGGAACTATAATATCGCGCGATTTGTACTCAAAATTTCGAGCTATAAAACCTAACACTTTGTTCGCCTTATTGACCGCTGCTGTACTTTGTTTCGCTACTATTAAATCACCCGTGACTATAACTCCTAAATCCTTTTCCTGCTCTACGCTTGTTAAATCTTTCCCTGACATCCTATACGCAAAATTACCGTTACGTGAACCTATATGCAAAATTTTGCACTTATCAACGTTAAATCTCATTTGCCATGTGACTGACCAATCAACGATTTTATTCAGATCTTCCTGAATTTTACCTCTATCTTCGTCATTAATCGCCCTACCACCCAGCTTCGTGTCATCCGCAAACTTTGAAACTGTACTGATTAGGCCGACATCTAAATTGTTACTATATAGAAAAAGCAAGGGGCCCAATACAGAACCCTGAGGAACGCCACTCGCTACATTAGCCCAACACGACTCCGCTCCATGAACGACCACCCTCTGTTTCCTGCCTCGCAACCAATCTTCTAGCCAATTTATTACTACACCCCTGATTCCATGAGCCTTAGTTTTTTCAATCAGTCTTTTGTGCGGCACGGTGTCAAACGCTTTTTGAAAATCTAAATACACTACATCAACCGCCCGATGTCTATCGTAAACGTTAACCACGCTTTGGAAAAATTCTAAAAGATTAGATAAGCAAGATTTGTTTCGCCTAAAACCGTGCTGCGTATTTCTGACCAGATTATGCACTTCTAAGTGTTCGACTATACGATCCCTAATTATTGATTCCAGTAGCTTACCTACAACAGTCGTTAAACTGATTGGCCTATAATTTCCCGCCGCACCTTTATCGCCTTTCTTAAAGATAGGTGTTACGTTCGCTAACTTGAAATTATCTGGTACGCACCCCTCAGAAATAGACGCATTAAAAATCTTTGTTAGCGGCACAACAATGCTATCAATAATCACTAATATAATCGAGAGGATTCTATAATAAAGAAATTATAAAAATATCCACTTCTTTTTTTTATATTTAAAAAAAAAATAAACAAAACTCTCTGTCTGTATATATATATATATATATATATATATATACACACACAGAGTTTTGTTTATTCTTTTCTCTTTTTTTTAAATATAAATAAAGGAATGGATATATTTATAATTTCTCTATTATAAATATATCCATTCCTTTATTTATATTTAAAAAAAAAAGAAAAGAATAAACAAAACTCTCTCTCTGTATATATATATATATATATATATATAATCTGTACACGAGATAGGTGTACGCCTTGTGTGAATGAATTCTGTATTTTAAATGAGTCTAGAATTTCATTGGTAACTTTTATTTCCCACTAACTGTGTACACGAGATAAGTGTACGCATGGTGTGAATGAACTCTGAAGCTGTTCTTTTTTCATTACATACAAGGACAAGAACTACCACAATAAGTAATGCATCCCGTGCAATTTCTGCCCGCCCGCGCTGCAGTTTAGTTCGGTTTCCACGTTAAACTGTAGGTCTATGACGGTGTGAAAAGCTTGACCATTGCAATTCAGCGAAAAGGAGTTAGCTATCATTATTACTACGGTAATTTGTACTACCATGTATATATATATATATATATATATATATATATATATATATATATATATATATATATATATTTGGTGTGTGTGTGTGTGTGTGTGTGTGTGTGTGTGTGAATATTTCCATTCCTTTATTTATATTTAAAAAAAAAGGAAAGAATAAACAAAACTTTCTGTGTGTGTGTGTGTTTGTGTGTGTGTTAATTTTGAAAAATATATAATAATAATAATATATCCTTCCATTTTTTTATTCATTCATTACAATAACTATGATGATATACAGATTATGTGTAAATAAAAATAACGAAGTTGATAAAATATAAAACATTTTTTTATTTACAAGGAACAGTCGCTTGGAGAGCGAAGTGTGTCTTTCAGAGAGAAAGTTTTTGACCCAAATTCCTTCTCGCCAGTTTGTGGTTTTAAAAAAGCCTCGGGCTGGACCTTTCGCTGGATCTTCTTATTCACCTGGCTCCGTTCACTCTTAAATAGACAGAGTTAATATTGGGATTCGATTTAATAACTGAAAGAAAGAAAGTAAACAGAACGGCGTTTAAATAATTAGTTTCTTATATTGTTAATATTGGTTTTAATAATTGATTTTCTTAAAAGGAGAAAATTCATTTGCTTGAAATTTAAAAAATCGAAATTGATTCTTTCTCTCTCTCTCTCTCTCTCTATATATATATATATATATATATATATATATATAAAGGAATGACAAAAGAAAATAGACTGTACATTCTAAGGTTTTAGTGAAGGAAAATTTAATATTACTCTTAGAGAATATGATAACGGAATGAATTCTTTTTTATTTTTCTGATTTTGTGCAGTAGAAAGGATAGCCAAAAGAAAATAGACACAGTTGATGTGATCAATAGATCACTAAAGAAACTTAACTCTTTCATTTGAGAATAAAAAGTTATCTCCCCAATTTATCCCTTTGGTGTGAAAATTAAAAATACCGAAATTGATTCTTTCTATATATATATATATGAATGACAAAAGAAAACAGACAGAGTTAATGTGCTTATTTCTCTTAAAAGAGAAAGTCCGTTTAGATGTGTGTATATATATATATATATATATATGGTAAGGAGAAAGTTGTTCAAATGTGTGTGTGTGTGTGTGTGTATGTGTATGTGTGTGACACTTCCTTCACTAATTCCTCGCTCCAGTGATAGCGCCTTGTATGTGACGCGCCGATTTGATCGAATGATGCTGTTAGCACGTTGCACAGTGTGAGATGTCAAAGCCCATGCCGGGCGACCGCTGCGTGGCTGATCATCGAGGCTAGCTCTCCCTCTCTCCGATGATCTCACACTTTTAGACCAGCTTCCAAATGTGCTTCGATCAAGAACAGCATCTGCGTAAACATTTTGTAGACGTTTGTGAATATTTCAACTGTTTCCTTCTCTGCGGTTAAGAACTCGATAACAGCTCTCTGTTTACAATTCACTTCACTGTCAGACTCCATTTTCGAAACTGCGTTAACCATCAGTTTTATAGAAGGGCGTTTAAAAGCAGGTTTATACAAGGAGGGGAGGATCAAGCTGGAAAAATCCGGTTGTGAAGCGCAGAAAGTTCAAACTTACGGCCCAGAAGACATTTCAGCCCCATAGCCTATTATTTAGCTAAGAAAAAAGGGTGGGTCAAAATATATTGAGTGCCCCTAGTATATATATATATATGATACACACAGACAGTGCATGGAACAAGGAACTCTTCTGGGATAATTAAATCCACTATAGTCCAAATAAGTAATGGTAAATGACAAATACCATAGTTTTTCTTTTTATGATTCTAGCCCGACGTGGGCAACAGGTCACTCGCAAAGAGGTCCCATAAATATAGCTTCCCTCACCAACTATCTGCAAAGCAGACAGGATCCAGCTTTGGGACATGGATCTAGGGTTTAAAGCAGCCTAGCCCTGCTACATTTAGAACCTCAATATAAGCAAAAGACTCGCTGCCTTCACGTCAGATTGAATACATCAAAGAAAAAGGGGTAACTATTATATTTTTAGCCAAAAACCAAAACTTAAACCTCAACTGGCAGAATTGAGCGTCCAAGCTGGTGACCCTAATTATTCATTTCAATATCAATAATAAATTATAGTAAGCCTACTTTCTTGGCCACATTAAACTGGTGATCCGTAGGCCACTATATATATATATTATATATATATATATATATATATCGAGAGAGAGAGAGAGTAACTGGAGCGACACCTCCTCTCACAACAAGTTTTTTGAAGTAAAATGTACCCTTCCCTGAACTCCCTGGATGGCCTCAGAACCCAGCCAGTCGTATATGGCTGAGATACACACACAATCATTTCATCTACACACACCTATGACACCACAGCCAGTCGTATATGGTTTAAACACACATACACACAATAATGGCATGTACAGTTTTACACATACATATATATCTAGTTATTTCCTTGTATGTACATTTTTCAGACAGTGTAAAGGAGAATTAAAACACATAACTACATTGCTCTGTTTATTTAACATATATCTCTATCACTCAAAAAATAGCAAACACATATACAGTATACTCACATGTAAACAACTTTATACATGTTAGATTACCTCACGCCATTTTGAAGGGTCTAACCTCGGCCCCATCAGGGCCGTATCCAGAGCATGAGAAAGTGGGGGTTACAGTGTTGGACCAAATGCGCAAGGCAAAGCTGCGAGCCCTACTAGGGGGGTCCGAGGGCATGCCCCCTGAATTTTTTAAAATTTTACTGTCCAAAAGAATTGTTTTAATTATTGGTCTAAATATTTACCAAAACAGTTGCTTATAATTAGTAGACTAAATATTTATTCACTCCTGTCCAACAATACTGTTTTGCTACTCCGAAAATGATTATCACAACAATATGAAGCAGCAGAGGTGAGTAGGTCAGCTCGATGAAGGTGATCTGAGGAGTTACATACATCATACATTAAAGGATTTGTCAAATTTATTATACTACAGCAATAAAGGTAGGTAGCTGTCAAGTTATATGTTGTCTTGTACACGTGTCTCCTTTCATTGAAATACAATAAGTCGGGCAGATATGGTTACCAGCCTAGCCTAATGCTATACATCACAGACACTTTACTCCATACTGCCATGTATCCCAACATCAAGATTCTACTCCGCATCCTTTGCAGCCTACCAGTCACCAGCTGCACTGCAGATCGCGCATTCAGTGGACTGAAGAACCTGAAAACTTATCTTCGCTGCAGCATGGCCACGGAATGACTGACTGGGCAAAGATGGGCAGTAATGTATTTAACATTACTCATAAACGTATTTAAATACATAATTTATTTGAATACTATATTTATAAATACATTTTGGAGCTTGTATTTAAATACATTTGAGAAGTATTTAGTATTTATAAATACTTATTTTAAATACATTTGGTGAACACCAATCATGTATTGAGCCAGAGCAGCAGAGTGAACCAAACCAAAGCCATCTAAATTACCAGGGCAACACTTGTTACTGTTGAGAACCAGCTAGAGCAAGTTCGTGCAAGGACACTTAACCATTGTTCTCCATTGCTCACCGCAGTAATTCTGGGCTTCAAGAAGAGGTTTGAAAAATACCTTAGTCTTGATCCAGAAGTCAATGAGGCTATTCTGGCTGCAGTTCGTCATCCCTATTTCAAGCTTCGATAGATAGGATGAAAGAAAATTGGGATGTTTAAGCAAAAATTTAATCTGTGCGAGAGGCCTTTATGGTAGCAGTGTCATGCTTCTCCCAAGATGGTAACGACTCCTCGCCCGACTCGTCCGATCATGATGATTATTTTCCCTTCGACAAGAAAGCATTAAATAGTTCTAGATCTGGAACACCGGAAAGGAAAACTTTAACGTATCTGAAGGATCCCGACACCAACGTCAAAAGTCTGCACAATCATCCATTAGTTTGATCGATGTTCATAAGGTTCAATACTACACTGCCTTCTTCAGCACCGGTACAACGACTTTTTTCCTTTGCAAATGTATCACTCATTCCCCTACAAGAGGAAAATTATCCGACCAATTATTCGAAAGCATTGTGCGTATGAAGGCCAATGGCCGCAGTAAGTAAGCAAATTATGCCCCGCAAGGGTGTGTGTGTGTGTGTGTGTGTGTGTACAATTGCGTGTGTGTGTGTGTGTGTGTGTGTGTGTGTGTGTGTACAATGGTTTATGTGTGTACAATTACAAAGTATTTGAAATGTATTTCAATACATTTTGGTAGTGTTGTATTTAGTATTTAAATATATCCTCAGAACCTATAATGTATTTGGTATTTAAATACTTTTTGGAAAGAAATGTATTTAGTATTTAAATACATTTGTATGTATCATATTTGTGCCCATCTCTGTGATTGGGTTGGCTCTAATGCACATCCATTTTGACATCGCCATTGATGTGGAGACCATTATCACCGTATTTGGAAGACGCCACCCAGGACGAATGACCATGGTGAACGTGTTGGATGACTGACTCCTGACTACTACTCATTCTGCACAGTATTAAGGTCAGGACAGGATGAGCATTTTCTATCACTATAAGACTGATATGACATTACATGACCATGAAGTATAAAGTTAGAAGCAATAAACAGATGCCAATTCCTGATGCTGAGGCTACTGTACTGTTTTAATGGCATAATCAAAGGCCCCAACCTGGTCACAGGGTTTACATTTCACAAATCAGATATATAATCTATATATATATATATATATTTTTTTTCTGGGACAACCAAAGGGGGGGGTTACAGAAAGGGAGATCCCTAATCGGGAGCTCTTATTTGTGCATTTTAACTTTATTTGTGCATTTTAATGGTAAAAAGTAAAATGCATAAATAAGAGCTCTAGATGCATTTTCTCATTTCTTATATGGAAAAAGACTTCAGACAGGATTTTGAGCTAAATTCATTAATATTTAGGGTGTAGTGTATTGGGTTTTTTAATAAAGATAATCATGTCTAATAAGAATTTAATAATGTTTTGTTTAATAAAGAAGAAAATAATGTTAAATAAGAAATTTAATTATAGTTTGCATGTAAATAAGAAATTGATAATGTTTTGTCTGAAATTAAAAATATAAAAATACAAATTGGCAACATCTGAAATGTGCCCAAGCTGGAGGCTGAGTAAAATGTCCAATTTTAGTAATTCAGTCTTCGGGCGGGTTTTTCCCGATTAGGTGGTCTGTTGTATTAGAACCTTATAGTTTATTTAAAATATTAATTATCTCTCTCTCCGCGATTAAATGTTAACGCTAATTCCGCCCTCGCATTACCCCGTTCGTCTAAGGTATTTCGGGATAAATAAAAAGTCAGTAAATAGTAAATAAAAGTTTGTAATTACCCCGGTTCCTTTGCTTTGTTGTGTTCGAAAGTTTTATGGCGGCCACGTCTAGCCGTCTGCCCGCGTGTTTATAAAGCACAGTGAAGCGAAATAAGAGAAATTGAATAAAGTAAAGTAAATAATGAATTATAAACGAGGGGAATCACTACATTTTTAGTGGCTAAGCGGTGTTCCTTTATATTAATATAAGGGCATTCCCACGTCTTCTGTACGAGCCTTATATTTCGTCCAAATATATTGCTACCCTTTTTTTTCATATTTATGAAATTAGTAGATATTCTGTTTCGGTAATTTAAACAGTAAAATGCATAGTGTACCTCATTTGCAAAGAAATTTCGATTCCCATGCCTTAAAAATTCGTTGTGTCTATAATTCAATATGGCGCGTCATTATTTAAATTTCTTCTCATAGCGGCATTTATGAAATCTTCACAGAGGCAGAGTCTGTTTCAACCGTTTCGAATCAAAATTTTGAGTCCTTTTTCGGCCGTTATTTTGTTTTCGTCAGATTTCGTTTTCTTCAGTAGTGGAGAGAGACTTATTTAAAATTTCAAAATCCCGTCCGATGGCTTATTTTTTTCTTTTCAACTTTTATTACTCTATACAGTGTACCTATTTTTTGTTTAAAATTCGTTTTGTGTTTATGTTTTCGGCATTAACAATAATTGTGATAATAATAATAATTAGTAACTTAAGCATTTATGGAGTTAAATTATTTCAGGGGTAATTAAACTGACATGCATTTTTATATAGGGTAGGTTTAAAATTCGGAGCGTAAATGTGACGCTTGCATTTCTAGGTATATATATGTATATAGTAGCGAATTGTTAAAGATTAAATAAGTAAGTAACAAAATTTTCCAGTATCTAGTGGCCAGTTTTTAAGATTGTTCTTCGACAGATGTATATAATTTAAGGGTTTCAAGCTACACATGACCATCATATGTGTATAATTTTAAGGTCGCTTTATAATTTTAATGTAGATAAGTGTTATGTTAAAGTTTTTGTTAAGAGTCGAAAAATAATTGTTAAAGACACTAATTCATACTGGGTCGATTCGGACTGCTTGAGTTTATTTGCTTGCCGTATGTAAATTGTGTGAGACCACAAAGTAAGCTAAATTTGTTATAAAAAGATAAACATTTGTTTATTTGAAATACAGGAACTGTTTTAGTAAATTCTTTTGACAAATTAATTTCTGATTTTTTAAATTTTTTATATATAAATTCATTTGTATTTTATAGTTGGGCTGATTTTTGTTGTCTATTTTTTTATTCTTTTAAGAGTTTTAATGAAAATTCCAGGTGATATTGTTTATGGATAGGCTGATCAAATTTTTTATTTATTCTGAAATTAGATTTTATTGTCATGAGTATTTTTGCTTAACATTTTAATTTGGGTATAAATAATGAAAAAAGTTTTTTTACGTTCGTGCTTCTGTATTGAAAATATTACAAAATTATTTCATGATGTAATGCAGTTTGATTACGTTAGGGATATTTTTATAGAGGTTCGCTTACAAACAAGTGAACATTCGCTTCATAATACAGTGAATCATTGAAATTTTTGTTTACGTAGTAGGTTGCGCTGTATTTTTGGGTTTATAATATCTTTTCTTATTTATAATAACGATGAAAATTTGTATTTAGTTTTACTTGGAAACGATAAATTACTGTAATTCCTGTGATTTACAAACAATGCTGGGTTTCGTGAAATTTAGCGTTGCACGGTGGAATTAATATATTAAATTAATTTTCAGTATTAATATTTAAATTTTTGTTATTTAACGATTCTGTTTTGGAAACTACTGTATGTTATTTTTTAAACTTCATTTGGGCTTACTTGTGCAGTTGGAACTCTAGATTGAGTGCTAACCGGAAATGGAACATTTTAAATTGCCAGTAACGTTTTTGTGGTATCTATGTCCGCTCCTCACAAAATGTAAGATGGTTCATTGTTATCGGGAATTGATGACGTGAAGTTTCTGTTTTTCATTTTTGTCTTTTGTATTTAAATGTATCGATGTGATTTCTGAAGGTAGTTGGAATAATGATATTTTTAAAATTAGAATAACGGTTACTATGTATGGGCGCGTTTATATATATATTTATACTATGCAGTATCGTTTCGATGCGTATGATGTTTGTTTTTATTATCTTCTCCGATGTAACTGCCATAAGTAAGTGACCTTATTGGTAGCTAGGCTGTGATTAAAATTTTTGCGGAATTCTATAAAAATTGTCATATTTTTCTGTAAATTTGGCCACCGCAAATTATAATTATTGTTTCGAAGTGAAGTGTCGAGAAAGTTTTGTAAATTAAATGTGAAAAGTAATAATCAGTAGCAGTACAAACTTTTAGATATATTTTTTTTAAATTTCGAGAGGCTCGATTTGGAAGCAACTCCTGTAAGTTGAATCCGAATTCCACCCATTGAATTTAGTTGACCCGAATTAGGTGATCGATCACCGATGAGATGATGAGAGAGAGAGAGAAGAGAGCGAGAGAGCGAGACAAACAAAACAGAATGCGCAGCGACTTAGTGCAGGACAGTTTCGATCGAAGTTGGTCTACTGGTAATTTCAGGCAGTCCTGGTCCCGCTGCTCGAAGCTTTGCTGAATATGAGTTTTAGTACTCGGTAGGCAAACCACGAGAGTTTGAACGAGTGTCTAAGGCTTTACTGTCCATACAGGCATACAGTAGGTTCGTTGTGAAACCACCTACGGCGAAGTGATCGTTTGATTAATGCCATGTAGGAAGTCTTTCAGCTGGACGTAGGAGGAGCAGCTTTCACCGACAAAAGTTGAGATGAGAGAGGCGAGTTTCTTCGTCGAATTCTAGAATTGAAAATTCCGTTCAATTCGGGTACGTGGTTCCACTTTCAGTATATCTCCATCCCCTGATCCTCTTTGAATTGGACGACTCTTTTGTTTTTTCGTCACTTTTTTGGAGAAAGAGCGGAACCTCAAGCTACTGATCTGTTGCATGGTGATGCAACCCCTTGCATTCTAGCAAAGTGAGCAGGAGAGCTGCGATTGAAACTGTAAGACGTCCGTTGTCAGCTTTGCGGATTATCTAAACAACGTCCAGAAATTAATGTATACTCATTATTATTTAATGAAATTATAAAGTGAAAGGGTGCGATTATTGCCCAAATTTGTTTTTGTGTTTTGTTTTGTGTAATAGTATGTGCGCTCTAGTCAGTATTGTTTGTAAACATGTTCTTGTTCTTTCTATGTTTCCCTGATAGTAACTATGTAACTATAGGAATATTTTTTTCGAATGTAAAGCGATCTTTGATGAGGAATCGCTGGAATAGATTGTGAACTTGAAATTTGATGTAACCAGTTGAGAAAATATCCTACATTTTACACGTAACAACTTTGTTAAAGGTCGTAAATAAATAAATTTGTTAAAAGAAAATAAATTAAATAAAAAAAATTTCCAAGTGAAAATTTATTTTCAAGGAGTGATGCGAGTGTAGTGTATTGGTTTTTTTAATAAAGATAATCATGCCTAATAAGAATTTAAACTTTATGACGTCATAGTTATTCACATTATGTCATACGTACAGTATAAGTCATTATTAGAAAAGATGAATTAGAGAAATACGGTAATGAATAAAGAAGTACAAATCGAAATTCTATCCAAAACTCGCTTAGGCGATTTTGGTTTCTTTGGTAAAAATGAACATTCAAACATAAAAACCATACAAACATAAGTACTGCATGAAGACAATGAATCCATATAATGATGGTATAGGAATTGTTCATTGTTCCTTTTTACACACACATATATATATATATATATATATATATGTTGACGAATTAACTGCATCCCATTTATGGCATTTATTTAAATTACAGGACCGATACCGAGCTAGATCAAATTATAGCCACGTTTGATGAAAGGGGAATAAATGCTACGGATGCTTCCTCGAACAGTCTACCCAGCATTCCAGAAGTCGTGGTACTGTCGCCCATCCGGTCAAGCGAGTGCCAGTTTGTAGATGAGATTATGTAAGTATTTTTTTTGAGGATAAGAACAAAACGTAATATATTTTCATTTAAGTAAACAGTAGAAAAACATGTACAAAAAGCGTCAGTGCCCAATTCTTAATGGATGCAATTGTATACACAGATTTACAGAAGATTGATCTTACACATTACAGGAGGTACTAACATATGAGAACCTTTTTTTTATCTGTCTGCAGACATATTTATCATTCATATTTGTGTCGCATAAATCGAACAATTTAAAAAAATTCATAAATCCCCTCCCACGTGACATATGCATGAGAACCAAAATACAATACAATCCACATGTTTCAGTATAATATCCTTGGAAACGATATGGATTCCATTTAATCTCAGGCACGCCTAGCTGTGCGATAAACTGTACAATTGTCGAGTCATGCCATGGTGGGAAGCCGAGTGAATCGAAATAGTACATTCTTTCTTTTCTTTTAAAATAGAATGCAAACCAATGAATACCCTCACCCCCCGCAATGTCGGTGCTAACGATTGCCCCTACCAGTTTCTCGAAGTATCCAGCTTCAATATTTCATTCTTTGCAAAAAACCCGATAAATTTGGAACGCGCGAAACAGTCACTCTTCATCGCTCTCTGGAGTGTATTTGCATCCATTTTAAAAATCTGTCGTGACGTTCCTAAATCTATGTACTTCTATTAGGGCTTGCGACTCGAGGTATACTAGTACACTAATAGGGGCGTCCATAGGCTTGGCAAACTCCAACCTCACTGAAATGGTACCAGTCTGCTGGGGGTTCAAATGCGTATTTACGCCAGCAGTGAAGTCAGGCATAAAGTCAAATGAGTAGATGTTAAACTGTTCCACAAATTCTTTCTGTGTTATACCGAAACCAAGTTCATCACAAGCACCTGTGTTATGAGCCAAACTACTATAAGCTCTCGCGTAGAGCGGAAACACCCCAGCTGATCAGTAGTCCATATCCATTACCCCACCCAGAGCGATGCCATTTACGAATAGAGTAATATTTTTAAGCCCGAAATTCTCGAATTTTAACGCACTCTTTTTATGATTTCTATTCGTCGAGGCGTGGTCTTGCATTCCAATTAAAATCCTTTTAGGTAGGACTCCAAGAGCAACGTTTTCTAGCTGTTTCGTTGCCAACCCTGCGGGAATCGTGTACAGTTTAATCTGTACCCTTTTAATTGGATATTTCACTGTGGCGTGTACTATGTCTTTCTCAATTTCTATTTGCTTCGGGGAGCTTAATTTCACTCGGCGTATACGCAAATACGTTTCCATGATGTTATCACAACGGGTTTCGCGCCTTCTTCTTGGTCAGCCCCAAGATTTATGCAGATCTCAGGTCTCGTGGGGGTAAGCTTCAATTTCATATCCACCCCGTTCATAATCAACTTCTCCTGGAAATTAAGTCTGTATGCAGGCGTCCAAAACATTCGTATATCTTTTTTAAGAATTTTTAAATTTATCATTTATTCCATTTTCATCTTTAGTGTGGTAATACCCCTCGGCGGATAAAAAAGTGTCCTTCGCTTCTTTTGAAAAGTTGAGGACATTTTGCAGATACGATCGTAGGTGGTAGTACTCCGTGCCTGCCGAGAAGTTTGTCTGATTTAAATATACGTCACACTGACTGAATATGGAGCGCAAAAAGTTGGTTTCAGGGTAGAGAGCATAACTATCATCGCAGTCCGTTCCGTCAGAATGGGCAATGCGTAGTTTAGTATACATGTGCATGCAACTCGGGTCAAAACTATAAGGGCCTGAGTTGGGTATCACGAATTCTATAGGGGCACTAATTGTGTTTAATGGGTTAATTGTAATAAAGTCACTGTGTTCAATAGAGACCTGCGTAGGGGGCATATCAAAGAGGGACAGGTACGATGTACAACATTGTGAACTACACGGATGAATGAAACGTGCCATGACGAGTCAGAAATAGTGACACCTCCCTCGACGAGTATTACTCAATCTATGATTCGTGAGAGTAGCGTCCTCAGCTTATATCAGTTAAAAAAATGATAAGCCATAGGTTTCATACGCTTTGAGCACCTCTCTTTTGGTTTCCTTTTACGTTTAATGCCACGTGATGGTAAACCCTTCTTCTTAACAGATCTCTTCTTCTTTCCACCACGTGATGGTAACCCCTTCTGACTAACAGATCTCTTCTTCTTTCCACCACGTGATGGTAACCCCTTCTTCCTAGCAGTTCTCTTCTTTCCGCCACCACGCATTTTTCTCTACGAGTCTTTAATGATTTCATCCCGTGTGCGCTTTAAATGTTTTTTTAGAGCTTCTTTAGGCTTAGTGCCCGCCAATATGTCCTCTGCCTATCCCACTTTCTCATATTGGGTCCTTGTACCCTTGTTCCTTCAACAATGACCTCGCCTGTATCGGTCCACTGTATGATGGGGTCCTCACTCAATAGATATAAAGACTTAGCCCTTTATTCCTCAGTGTATGGTGGAGGCTGTTTTTTAGCACATGTTCGATGTGCTGTGTGTTCTGCTATTCTTTGGATGCTCAGGCCCTGTGTCGCTATGCTCATGAAGAAATTTCTGCAAAGCCTCTTGGTACATGATCCTTTTCTCATCAGGTGCCTTTTCATTGTTTAATAGGGTTAGCAACTCACTTTCCATTCTTTTAAGCCTACTTTTACGGGGCTCTAGAACCGCGTCGGGACTACATTGCAATGAAGCGTACACCTCGTGCCGGATCACAAACTTCTTCATTATATTAATCTAGTCAGTAAAGGTCCCAAAATTGAAAATAAGATGGGGAGGAACGAACCGCCTCTTTGTACAATAATACGCTTTTTCTTACCCGCAGTGTGACTTTTATGGGCGAGCGTCCGTATTTTGTTCTTGTAACGACGTAAGCGAGTCTTCTGAGAGGATTTCATTGGAACATTACATTTTATAACATTAAGGCAGATTTCACAGATGCATTTTAAAAAGTCAGAGTCGATATTTTTAACAAACATCTGCTGCAATGCTCGAGGCAGTCGTTAATAGATTTTTATTAATTCGCCTTATTTATTTAGCCTATTCGTCATTCTGGAATATACACGGTTTCAGGCTCGTTTGGAAATATATTTGTTCTTAGAAGCACCCTAAACGTGTTTCGCGGGTGAAGGTCACAAAGCAAATATCCATAACGTTGCTTTGTGACCTCTTTATAAAACTCCAAAAACTCCTTACTGATGATTCGGGAACATTTGACTGGCTAATACCCCAATTTGTGACACATATCTACGTTGCGCGAATAAGACTAGATATTGCGTATTTAACGACACATCGCGCATGTATCTATTTTTGAAAAATAGATTCTGATTGATGAAGAACACGCTTATGTTAAGGTGGTGGGAGAATACTGTAAATGTCTCGGCAAACGTTTTATCCGTCTCCAACATGAGGTCGTCAATTACGATGACTGTATGTTCATTTCCCTTTAGCGAATTAACGTCATAGACCCCCTTGTGGAACAAAACATCATCTTGGTACTCGTTGAACACTGATTGGTATGTCGAGTAGCACCATATAACTTTATGCACAAATTTTGAGAATATTTCCCCCTTTTGTTTAATGATATTAAGCATAAACACCGTTTTACCACAACCTGTCGGTCCAGATATAATACATGTGGTTGGGCTCGTTAATCTGAATTTTTCTACAGATTCCATTTCTAACACGTCACATCCCTAAGTGGGTCATTTACAGAATATTACAAATAACGAGTGCTGCTCCTTATATTTTGTTTTCTTCTTCCACAGAACCGTGAATGACGACCATGTACAGCCCCCATCATCGATGTCACGGACGAACCCGTTGACCGTGCATCTACAGTACCCATACCCTCCGATGAACCCTCACCAGCGACATATGTAGCACGTTCAAAGCGGAGACATGATGAAGAATCCTCCGCTTCAGGTATAAAGCGCGTCAGGAATGCGCTGGTTGTTAGACCACCAGTAGTAGAGCCCCAACCCTCTACGTCTTACGCAACAACCCCCACAGTAGAGCATTCCTCCAATATACCCCCTTGTTCATCCTCCACAACTGCACCCCGTTCTGTTGAGTCTGCAGTAATAGAGCCCCAACTCTCAACCTCTTACGCAACCAACTCCACTTCAGCTTCTTCCGCCAATATAACCCCTTATTCATTCTCCATAGCTGCTCCCCGTTCTGTTGAGGATGGTATAACGTTCGAGTTGGTGCGCATCCGCAACCCCTACCCCAGCCTTGACTAGAAATCGGTATATAGTCAGGGTTGATCCTAGATCCATTTATAGCAACGGTGTTGAACATGGCCTACGTCGCGTTGTAGAGCGTATTATAGAGTTTGCCCTTCAGAACCGCGACCAGCGTGAAGTCAGGACGAGGCTGTCCTTCGGATTCGGGTCAGATGATGGCTCTGTAGATGATTTTTGGATAGTAGTACCATTCAGATGTTTGGCGGCTGAAATGTAGAGTCGTATAATGCAGGCCTCCCAAAGTAGTATAGCTTTCAATATGGACAACTTCATGGTGAATATTGACCGTGTATTCCGTGTTGCGGGTCATAGTGCCACACCTTACACTCTTAACTTAAATTCTCAGGCTATTTTTAGACGGTATATAAACGTCGATCGTGGTTGCGGCTTTATAGCAGTAGTCTTAGCTCGTATGTTTACTGTACTAAATATGAAATCCGAGCAAATTTGGTTGTCTACGGTCGTGGAGCGTGCCCGTAAACTAACTTTAGATGTGAACTTAAGTTTGACTGTAACATGGGTCCTGGGGAGCTGAGAAGGGTAGAATAGGAAATGAATGTTCGTATAGTTGTATTTGGCCTGGATGATCGTCCTAGATCTGTGTATGTTTTTAAAAGCTGTGTGAGAGATCGTACAAGGCCCCTACTTATTTTAGGACTGTCAGTTAAAACATATTTCCCCATCCGTAATATAAGGTGCCTTTACGCGAGTTATGACAAAAGTCGAAAATATGGACGACATCGTGATTTGTGTAAGGGGTGTCTCGAGTCTGCGGATGATACAGTGAAACATTGTAAAGATTGTCACATGGTATGTGAGCAGTGTAAAAGCCTCAAATGTGAAAGCCGTGTAGTTGATGCTGAGAAGAGGGACTGTAATGTGTGTAGACGCACATTTTTCAATAATATCTGTTTTGAGCTCCATAAATCAATTGGTACGTGCAGGAAAATGACAATCTGTGAATGTGGTATGTTTCACATGATGGATAATTGGGGAAATTTCAAGCACAAATGTGACGAAATTCACTGCTCTACATGCCATGAGAAATATAAGGCGGATGGAGTAAAGCATGTATGTTATATGAAAGACGCCAAGCCTTAAAACAGCCCTTGTATAACTGTGTACTATGATATGGAAACATACACGAACGCTGAAACCAAAGAGGTTATTCCACATTTACTTGTGAGCCAGACTATCTGTGATGAGTGTATGGAGATCGATTGTGATGAGTGCCCCAAATGTGGTAAACGGACAAACGTTTTTAAAACGAATGTCCACGATAGTCCTGTAAAACTATGTGTATCCTATATTTTCAAGTTAGCGGACAAGTTAAAAAAAATGACTGTATATTCTCGCCCATAACGGGGCAAAATTTGACACACAGTTCCTTTATAAGGAGTTGCTTGAGCACGAGTCCTCTGAGATATTTACAGGTGACCCATTGAAGAGAGGCAACAAACTAATACAGATGCAAATAAGAGGTACTGTACAATTTAAAGATACTTTATTATTCACACCCTGCAAATTAGCAAAACTACCCAAGGTGATGGGGGTAGCAGCTGAAGTTATTTCCCTTACACATTCCTCACTAGTGAAACTTTAAATTACGTAGGTCCAGTGATGTAGTCGAGACCACCAAGTCCGAGACTGAGACCGAGACCGAGACCTGATCCTGTGAGACCAAGATCGAGACCGAGATCTACCTTCCGAGATCGAGACCCTTAAAATTCGAGACCGAGATCGAGATCGAGACCAAGCTCATGCCCTTTCAATTTGTTTTACACTACTATGGAAATTAGACTATGTTAAGTTATTCTATGCTTTATTGAATTTATCGGTACTGTTTTCTTTATGCTGTATTTCTTGCATTATTTTTGTGTGAAGCATTTTATTTTTTCAAATACATGTTGGATGGGAGGATAATCGTTTTTATATCACGCCACAGAGGTTGACACGCCGTTTGGCAACACTAAATGGCCTTATAATATATACTTATATATATAATATATATAATTCTCTATTTAGTGTTTCCATTTTCAATAAAATTAATCTGACGGGGGCGGGGGGGGGGGGGGGTGCAAATTCTTTTGTAGCGCTAACCTAAAAAAATCCAGACCCACACCCCCCCAAGACAAACGTGGCAACTCAAAACAGGGTGACTGATTAGTGAATACCTAGAGTCCCTTACTTTTACAAACTTTCATAAACATTCTGAATTGTGTCTATTCAACCAAGCCACCATCATGAGTATACCAATAACATGTATTTTTCATTACGGTCTCGAGAGGTCTCGAAAGGTCTCGGGGAGAAAAACCGAGACCGCGTCTGTCGAGACCGAGATCGAGACCGAGATCTAAATAGCGGAGCCCGAGATCGAGATCGAGATCTGCAAATTGGGTCTCGAGATCGGTCTCGAGACCGAGACCGATCTCGAGACCTACATAACTGCGTAGGTCTACCTCCACCCAAACATTACTTTAACTATGATTGTATGAGTACAGATGAACGTGAAGATTTTGATCGATAGTGCAATAGTTTTAATGAACGTAATCCTTATAATATAGCTGATGAATGTGAGCGTTATTGCGTGAATGATGTACGCGTGCTTAGAATATGTTTCCAGGCCTTTAGAAGGATGTACATATGTCGTTTCAAATGCAATCCGCTCCAAGTCGCAACCACCATCGCATCATTATGTTTTACGGTGTACAAGAATAACTTCATGCCTAAAGACACCTTAGCCATTATTCACAGAAACAATCTCCGCAGTTATGGGCACAAGGCTATTTACTGGCTCATACACCTACAACAGCAGACAGGTGTATACATAAAGCATGCCCGCAACACGGGGGAAGTACCCATTAAGATTAATGGCCATGTTTTTTGGGTTGATGGTCTAAGTGAAAACCGTGTCACTGGCGTGAAGACTGTACTCCTTTAACGGTTGCTGGGGGCATGGATGCCTCCGTCCTGAGTGTGGAATCGTGGGAGATATCCACGGTAGATCCCCTGCCGACTGTCTTGCGTGGACGCGCATCCGCGATCAACTTATAGGCTCCCAGTTCACTCACAAAGTCGTCTTGTGGGAGTATGAGTATGATGCACGGATGGAGACAGGGTTCAAAATATTCTCGTGACTATATATCATGCATTTAGTATTTCGAAGCGGGCTGAATTAAGAGTTCAGAATATTCTCGTGACTATATATCATGCATTTAGTATTTCATTCAAAATAAAAAGTCACGCGCGAACTAAGACAAAGAGCCATGATGTAGCCGACTCTTGGCATTTTCGAATATATAAGGAGGGAGTTCATACACTTCACCAGGAGAAGCAAACAGACAAGATTAGAGTAAGCAACTACAGACCAGCCCCGAGTTGAGATAGGGCTAGAGTCGCACCAAAAAGTCTTGGAACAAAATCTAACTGAGCAGTAAAGTAACTGTGATTTAAAGTCGAACCAATAACGTCTTGACATTCGATAAATTTAATTTCAACTATTAAGGCACTCTGATTCAAGCAAATTAAAAGAAAAACTGCCAAACGTTTTCTTGTCCCCAACGATCCCTTAAACTACAGTGCACTCAAAGTGCCTGAAGAAGTAATAGTTGATACGAGGTCTTTAGTTCATCATCATCGTCGAGAGTACTTGCTGTTATACGGAAACCAAACGTAGAAGGAGAACAATATAACATATATATATAATTGTAGGAATCCCCGACTCTTTTATATAGAACCGCGTTCCTCTTTCAGTGATGTTTGGATTTATTATTTATAAAATTAGTCAAATTGGACCTACAAGCTGTGTTTTATAATAACATTGACGAAACTGACGATTTTAAAACCTCTAAGGATGTAGACTATTTCATTCACAAGCCAACTAATTAACATCTATCTTTTTACCACTTTCAAAGCAACCTACATAATTTAAGCAGAGAATATACGCTCTTTACTATCTATTTACTACTAAATATGGCGTAAAATCTTTCTCCATACATCTCACAGCTATCGTATTCATTAATTCATTGAAGAGACTATTTAACCACAAAAATTAATCACGCATTTAGTGGTAAAGACTCATTTGGTAAAAAAGATCATGTGATGGAAGGTCTTACAGCTTTATGTTTGATCCAAGTCGTGGGTCGCTACATTATCTGGTCGCAGAGACCTGGTTCCCCATCCAATTGTTGCTCAGCGTAAACTTTACACCTTCCTGTATGAACGCGAATACAGAATATGGTGCTTGTGGGAAAAGGTAAGGTTCACTGTGTGAAATCGAACGGTAATTTAAATAATTAGATATAGTAACAATGTCTCTCGTTACACACAAAACGTTTGGGAGACTTCATATATTTTAACCTCTTCGCCATAACGTTAATGAATTAGGAACTTATTAAGAACTCCAAAATTTATAAATGGCTCCTTGTATGCTATTTGTAGTCAATAATCAGCCCTTGGGTATTTGTATAACGTCCTGCGAATTCAAATTTTTTGCGAGTTGTTTCAAAGAAAATGGGTAATTCTAGGCAATAAAGGCATGCTCTTTTCAGCTGTATATTTAGTGTTTCCATCACATCTACATATTTGACAATCACAATAACGTGTAGATAAGAAAATGTTACCAATTGGATAATAGAACAGACGAATCATATGGCATATGTTATTTAATTCAAATATTTTACAGTAGTAATGTATGTCCAGAAACACATATTATACACACACACACATACATACACACAAACACACCCACACCCACCCACACACACATTACTACCAAATATATACACTGATATACATATATATATATATATATATATATATATATATATATATATATATATTATATAATACTTGTAAATACGGCTGTAAGGAATATACGGTATGTTTATGTGCAAAATTGCGAACATTTAATTCAACCATTCATCAATATATATATATATATATATATATATATATATATATATATATATATATATACACACACACATGTATATATATATATATATATATATATATATATATATATATATATGTATATATGTATATATATATATATATATATATATATATATATATATATATATATATGTGTATATATATATATATATATATATATATATATATATATATTGCGACGTTAAGACATGGCATCAATTTTAGTATATGTTCTCTAAATGATATGTATATGAAAGCTCGGCCACCCATACAAAGACACGTCGCTCAAATGTTCTGTAGGAGGGGATTGTAGACACCAATCGACTAGGGAAGTACTTCGGGGTGGATGTTAGGCAGGAGTCAGGGAGTGGTGGAACTCCCGTTTCTTCTGTCACTGTCCTCCTTAGCTGATCTTTTTCCGTGTGTCAACTACCCTGTGAGCACATTTCTCCCTCTATTGCTCACTACACATACATGCATCTTTCACACTATACAACCTTTTCAAAACTTATTTTTAAAAATAAAAAAAACGGCATCATTGAGGTTTTAATACCTTGTTTTTGGCTCTCTCCTTCTTCTGTAGAGGGATCACTTAGCCCCCTCTTTCCTACATAAAAAAAAATTGCCGATCTAGTAGCTCCATTGCAGCGAAATTTTGCGGCACACTGTTTTGGGTTACGTTTAGTTTTTGTAGCTCATAATGTTTTTAGGTAAAGGACTTTCTTGCTCAACAATAATTTTTCATTTAAATAAATTGTTTCTCCCTCGGTTGTATATGTACTCTAAATATATTGTAAACTGTTTTTAACTGAATTAGTCTCTTTATTCAATTTTATCTGATTTCTTCTCGGAAATCGAGCTACTTCATGTGGGTTCTGTAAATTTTTGGTGCTTTCGGTCCCTCTTAGTGCATCTAGAGAAAGACTAATAAGAAAATAAACCTGTTTGAAAACTAGTACGGTGTTCGATGTACTTAATTACATTAATGTATAAATAGAAAATCGATACTGGCCTACACTTATGAATAATGGCAGTGTATATATATATATATATATATATTATATATATACACAGTATATATATATATATATATATATATATATATATATATCAAGATTTCACAACACGTAATATGTTCTAAGAAAAATATGCATTTTGCGAAAAACGATTCAATATTTAATGAACAAAATACATTGTATGATCCATTGGTGGGCACCGTTAACCAAAAAGTTAACTTCGATAACGATAATCCGTTAACCCCAATTTTTAACTCCGATAACGATAATCCGATAATTTTACTACAAAGTCAACGGAAGTTAACGATAATCCGTTAACGATAACTATTTCTTTACTAACATTTAAAAAAATCAAGGAAAAAAGCTTTAAAACCCATAGAAAATGTTTATTTATGCAAAATCCAACAATAAATAGATATTTAACTGTATTTTTATCAAGTTTTGCAACTTTTTTGCTTAATAACTTTTTTTTATTTTTAATAAAAAATGTACTGATTACATGTTTTGAAACCCTTGTAACCACTAACCATTAACTAAATTTTAATTTACCAGAGAATTATTATGGCGGGAACTGAAAGGTAAAATTAAATTTTAGGCACATTTATTAAAGACTATGACACAATGTGCTGGTTGCCCTTCAGAAAGACCAACTTCTCAAAGTTAGGCCCAACTGCCAGTCTTGACCTATTGGGCCTCAGGATGTCCTTGCCGAGAGAGAAGAGCCGTTCCACCGCGGCAGAGGACGGAATTGGCAGACTGAAGTTATGGCGGTTTGAATTCATTCGCGGAGCGGTGATCCTCCGTGAATGACTCCTCGCAGTTAACGTGTTAACGGACTTTAACAGACTAAATATCGAGTTATCGGAAGTTAACTGGTCCGATGACGATAAATGGAAATTAATTCCGTTAATAGTTCGTTAAAAAAAGTTAACTTCGTTAATTAACTGTTATCGGATTAACGCTTTAGTGCCCAACACTGGTATGATCGAATAAATTCTGTTACATTACCCCATTTTCGGAATCGCTACCTTCGTCAAATATAATTGTTGATACGCTTGAGTTTACGTGTACGTATCCTGAATCATGTCGCCCACGTAACGGGGGTCTTTGTTGAGTGGGCGTGAGGGCGATGCAAACCGCAGATGTGATTTACCATCAGGTCTTGAGAAGGTGGTCGCCAATCCTCAACTGACCACTCAATTTCATGCTCCACTGATAGAGAATGGACACGTTCAGGTGAAGAACTGGGCGGTGTGGGTGCCAGACTTACTTCGATGGATGTCCACTTACAACCCACCCGGTACTGCCAACCATCCATACCGTGCGCATCATTTTCGTAGATCTCTGCGTTGGAATAATCCAACCTGAAAGTATAACGAGCAAGATCGATGTATTAGAACAATAATAATAATAATGACAAAAGGTTGACTACACTTGAAAACATTTTAAACAGAGCACATATTATGTTCGGTTAATCGTATATATATATATATATATTATATATATATATATATATATACCGTAACTTCTTTCTAGGGGGTGACAATCCTGAAGAGCCTGCCACAGACTCAATTTTAATGAGAAACTGTGGAGCACTTTAGACGTTATTTGGCAACGAGGTGCACGGGGATGCACGTGGCACCTGAATTGGAGAAAACTCCGCCTTGAAACAAACAATCATTCAACATCGGTTAATAACAAAAATAATAATAAAAATAATAATAATAATAATAGTAAATTCTGATTGACAGCGCTCACAACCTAGAAACTCCACTATAAGGAGATCGAAAAATTGAACTTCATGGTTTACGTACACACACACACACACACACACACACACATATATATATATTATATATATATATACACACACCTCGAACTCTCCCTTCTCCTACTGTCCCTATTCCACTGCTTCTACATCTGATCCACGTCTGAACTATCGCAGTAGCTGTATACAGAAATGTCTCCACTAATATCTGCAATATAGCAGAATTTTGAAAGCAGAATTTTGCCTACTGTTGTTAATTTTTACCTTGTTTGGTACAGCTATATAGATGATAATTTATGCCTTTGGCCAAACAATTTGGATGTTGAATTATTTCTTGGTAGGCTCAACAATTTAGTCCTATCTATTAATTTCAAGGTAGAAAAAGAAAATGATGGAAGCTTATCTTTTGTAGATCTAAAAATTCATTGATGCTTGAATCAGCTCAAAATTGAAGTTTTTCGTAAGCCCAATAATAATAACTCTTATGTGCATTTTTATTCCGACCATCATCTCTCGATTAAATATATTTTCTCTGCTATGTTTCTTAGAGCATTGAGAGTTGTCAGTCCTGAATTTTTAGATTCCGATTTATACAATATCATGAATATTGGTACTAAATTATGTTAACCTATTTCGTTTCTAGATAACCGCCTTAGAAAAGCCAAGAATAGGTATTATAATAGCGTAACTGTAAAGGAATTTGAGCGTAAAAATATCGTTTGCCTACCTTAACATGTTAATTTTCAATATCTTCCGAATTTTCTTAAAGTAATTGATATCAAGGTAGTCTTTAAGTATAATAATATTGTTAAATCAAGTCTAATAAAGGATAGCCCGGATAATGCGGTTGGTTGTGTGTATATCGATCGGATGTACACAATGGAATTCAGTATATATAGGCCAAACGGGTAAAACGTTAGATATTATGGTAAAACAGCATAAATATACGTTTAGAACAGCAAATAATTCTAATGTATTGTTAACCATATGTATAGATGTAATCTTAGTATATAGTGGAGTAGTTCTAAAGCGCTCATTTAAAACAAATATAATTGAAAGGGATATTGTAGAATGTGCATTTATCCATTTTTAAAAATAATTTCAATAACAATGCGGGAATGTATAAAATTGACAATATCCTGTTAAAATACATTTTGCCGCTAATTAACTCTTGTTAATCATGTGTTAAGCTTTTTATTTTTCTGTCCCGTTCTACATATGTATATATTTTTGTCATCTCGCCTTCTCCCTTCATTCCCTGACGAGGTGTACTTCTGAATGCACCAAACTTGAAATCAATTTTCTTTTTCCTTGTGGGTTTGCATCATTCATTCACTCATTTCACGTGTTTAATTGTGAAATTCATCCCATATATTATATATTATATATATATATATATATATATGCAACTACCCAATCATTTATCTCAGAGAAATGTCCGGGCCCAATGCATCAATGATGGAGGAATAAACACAGAGGTAATATGCCAAGCATAACTATATGCAAACTACAACTGTCTAAGCATATTTCGTACAGTTTGTACGTTTGCGCTTTTTGTTTATTTTAACATAGTGCATTATTAGTATCCTGAGAACACCATTGCTTTTAAAGAATCTCAAAAGAGGTGTGCTGAGAAACTCGGCACAGAGATTGACGAAGACTTTAACGCCCTAATACGATAAGTTTTCCTTAGAGCTTTTTATTCGCGTTTACATCATTTCGTCGCTTAAAACATGGTAATTTAATTAAAACGGAAGTGTATTTAGGCGATTTCATAATATATATATATATTATATATATATATATGATGATGCATTTGTAAATACAAATCAAACTAAATGTTTTTTACCCGATTTCATATATGTTGGACTGCTATCGACGCAAAGCTTGTTTTCCAGGAAATACATCATGTTACCCAACTTTGAGTCGACTGTAGTGGGTACTACACGGATGCTGATTTACTGCTGATTGACGCCCTGAGGCGAGAGAGCATAATAAGGAATCGCTATGTGCATCTTCTAGCAAAGTCGTTCCCCACCCGTCCAACGAATTCGAGTATGAATATGAGTTCACGCTGGCCGACATAGAACTGATTGATGCAATCGAGGTGAGAGAATATATGTCAAGGAGCCCGCACGAGTATCATCGCGCAGACAGCCAGGCAAATCGTATGTTGTTGCTCAGGATACCCGCGCCCCTACGAACTGGTCACACGTTAACATTACAGTATTGGCCGAAGTCTTGGATGCAGGACCCTCTACAGCTCCCCCGGTCGCTGAGGAAAGTGTGCCAATCGCAGGGGGCCTTTCACACACAGCCACATTTCGTCCACCTGGACTCGTTGAGTAGCTTTTTTATATCTATAAGAAATAATAATATAAATAATAATAAAAATAATAATAACGTGTACAATGCATGTTTCATATTAGTCTGTGGCATAAACTAGTTACTGATATAAAATATTGTGAATGTAGTTCCTTTAAAAGCTACCATTACTAAAATTGTTTTACTACTGTGAATTATATATATATATATATATATATATATATATATAATATATAACTTTTTATGATATACTTTTTCTTCACTTCTGTAAATGATAAGTAATTTGTTTTATGGTGAATCGAATTAACAGCTTGTGAGCACATTTTAGATTACTATGTTTATTATCTTGAAACGTTGGTATACTAATAAAAACTAGCGATTAATGTATGTTACTGTTGCTTAGTCAATGTCCGTGTGTGATCTACGATTAAAGACACAATGCATGTGTTTGCTCTTTTTTCTCACACCTAATACTGATTTACATGTATATTATTGAATGACGTCTTCAATAATGGGTTTGCAGTCGCTACATCGTAAATGGTAATTTCAGTTTAATAGATTTTTTAACAAGAGCACAGTAAAAAATAAGGCTTGAGTTGCAGAGAAGTCAAAATAAATAGGTCAGCTAGGCAATTATTTATGTTGATGTAATCCTGAGCACTTCTCTCCAACATTTACAGCAAACGTCCCCTAATTTGCTTAACCTCGAGGGAATCGGACAGCCTAGAGTACTTCGTAATTGAACCACCTAAAAAAAAAGAGAAAGTTAGACTAATGTAAGTTCTCAGAGAAGTGTTAATTAATACCTTTGGGGGTATTTTTGGTTAGCTTCCGCCCTAATTGTTCATTCTGACGAAGGTCAAGCTTTCCACTCCACTTTAGACCTACAGTTTAAAGTGGAATACGAACTGCGCCCCACCAGCAGCCCAGCGTTTTAACCACTAGGCCAACTAGGGTACCAATTTATCTACCAACCACTTTCTATATTGTGTGGAAGGATGAAAAGCTGGGTTTTGCTGCGCGCCGGCTGGCGTCACCGGGTTTCGATTCAAAGCAAGTATTCCGATGAGGAGACGTCTCAAAACTTTATAGTTGAATGCGAGAATGCTAATTACGACATTAGTTCAGAGAGTTTCCTCAATGCCGTGACGTGGACACCAGCACCGTAAGTATTTTTATTGTGCATTGATTGGTTCGGCATTAATAGCAATATAAGTGTGACAAGTTCTTTTTAACCCTTCACACACACACACACACACACACACACACACACACACACACACTGATTGGCTACACAAGTGTGGACTCAAGCAATATTGCAGATTCTAATGTCTAATTTTAAAGTATTAACACAACTGCGTTTCCCCTTAGAATACGAAGAGTGCGATACGGGTTGTGCCGCCATATGTATATATATATATATTTCATTTACTTATGTTAGAACCGATGCACACACACACACACACACACACACACACACACACACGTATATATATAATATATATATATATATATTATTATATATATATATATTATATATATTATATATCGGGTATTAAGCGGGAACTTAAAAATTTATGTCGCATCAACGTTCTCTTTGTGGTAAATATGCCAAAACCGTGTTAAATGCACACATATATGAAAGAAGCTTTTAGGTTTTACAGGTGATTAATTAACCATATAGTAACAATTTTCACCTGATATGATTTACCGTAAACTTCGCCATAATGGAGCCGCTAAATCCGGAAAGTTGAGCTGCGTGTATTTGTAAGGGTAGCCGAGCTTTCATATACAGTGTATCTTTTGCAAAACATGTACTGAAATTGATCCCATGTCTTAACGTCGCACTATATATATATATATATATATATATATATATATATATATATATATATATAGTGCGACGTAGACATGGGATCAATTTCAGTACATGTTTTGCAAAAGATACACTGTATATGAAAGCTCGGCTACCCTATATATATATATATATATATATATATATATATATATATATATGAAAATTATTTCACGAAAGTAACAGGAATGTTGCAAATGTTACGTAATGTTGCAAGGCACCCCCACCCCTTTGTTGCAAGGCACCCCCACCCACCTTTGTGCCAACCCCCAAACCCCTTGTTGCCAGCCCCCACCCCTTTGGTGCCAACCCCCACCCTCCTTTGTTGCAAGGAACCCCCTTTGTTGCCAACCCCTTGCAAGGGGTATGCAACTTGGAGGCGGAGTTAGCCCCCAAGCTGAACCCCCCAAAGGGGCATACCTAACCTGAGGGGAAACCTCTTTGGGGATAAGTTGGGACGGCCTCCCCCCCAAAGGGGCATACCTAACCTGAGGGGAAACCTCCTTGGGGAGAGGTTGGGACGGCCTCACCCTCCAAAGGGGCATACCTAACCTGAGGGGAAACCTCTTTGGGGGAGAAGTTGGGACGGCCTCACTACGCAAAAGAATTCTGCTCGGCTGGGAGAAGGTGTCTGAACGATATGTAAACAGGTGTATTGATCAGTAGCGTCCACGTTTGGAAGTCTGCGTTGAACAGGAAGTGGGACACATCGAGCAACTTCTCAATTAAGATGAACAACATGCTAAGGTAAGCATCTATGAAGTTTGGGAGCTCTAGTTCCTTTACTTTTTTAATATGACAGTTCACCTCTAAGGGGTCACGTTTTTTACCCGCACTGTGTGTGTGTATATGTATATATATATATATATATATATATATATATGTATATATATAAATGATACAAAGTGTGTGTGTGTGTGTGTGTGTGTGTGTGTGTGTGTGTGTGTGTGTCAAAATAAAAGAATCAAATCTTTTGAACGGCGGGGTTACACTTACCAAGAACTATAGTTCTCAACTAATCTATCATAACATCGCTGGAGCCGTGTTATGAACTTGGGTGCTCGGAGGCTTAATCAGCCGATATATATATATATATATATATATATATATATATATATATATATACCTTTCCTTTCAAATACCTTTTAAATGTCCGTGAGATGACTACTCATTTCACGAAGGTCAAACTTGTCGCCCCTCCTCTCGAGTTGGCCATTATTTTCCAAGTGTAAATATTGGTGTATCTCTCTCTTCTCCTTTCCAGTGAATATAGGTTTAGTTCGCGTAACCTTTCCCAGTAATTTAATTCTTTGCACCCATTGATCTTGGTTGTGAAGCTTCTCTGATCCCTTCCAGCTGTCTAATGTCTTTTTTATATGGGGATGTTAGGACCGAGCAGTATTCCAATTTGGGTATGATCAGTGTTTTCAGTAGAAAAATCATTATATTCCTATCCCTTCGTTTAAAGGTGCTCAGTATATGCTCAGTTATTCTCTTTGCTCTGTTTACTGCTATCTTATTTTGTTTCAAATTTCGCATCATCCGTCATTACACCCCATAAATCTTTTGCTTTAGAATTTCTCTGAATTTAGTGTCCATTTTGGGTATAATATTCCATGGATTTTAGGTCCTCCCTTTTTCCGTACCGTAACAGCTGAAATTTCTAAGTGTTAAACTTCATATTGGTGTCTTCCGTCCACTTGTAGATTCTGTTCATGTCGGTTTGTAGAGATCCTATATCTTCTGGGTTTCTTACTTTTCTACTGATCTTTGTTTCATCGGCAAAGGATGTTACTGTGCTGCCTCTGGTAACGTCCTCATCTATGTCATTTAGCATGATAATGAAGTGTAGTGGAACTAATACTGTTCCTTGTGGTACTGAGCTTCAGACCTCTTATTCTGCAGAAGATATTCCTTGTACTGTAACGACTTGCCGCTGCTCACTAAGGAAATTATACATCCATTTCCCTACTTTTCCTGTTATTCCCATATATTTCAGTTTATGTATTATGATTCCATGGTCACACTTGTCGAACGCTTTGGCAAAGTCTGTGTATATTCCATCATGGTTTTCATTGCTTTCAAGTGCATCAATAATGTTGTAGTGTTCCATCAATTGTGAGAGGCATGATCTACCTGACCGAAATCCATGTCAGTTATCATTTAATTTTTTCTGAGTTTCCAAAAAGTCAGATTTTCTCTCTAACTATTCTTTCAAATATTTTAGTAAGATGAGATATAAGCGACACCGGTCTTTTGTTTTTGGCCTCGGATCGATCTCCTGCTTTGTATATTGGGACAATGTTCGCGCTCTTCAGGATGCCCGGTATTTCTCTCGTGTCTAGTAATCGTCTCCATATCCAATATAGGGCTCAGCGATTGCATTCTTGCAGTTTTTGATCAGTGTGGCATTCCATTTGTCCGGTCCTGCCGCTAAGTGTGCTTTTAGTTTCCCTATATCTTGTGTAATATCATCTGTCGTAAAGTCGAAGTCCGTCATACATCCCCCTTGTTGTTCTTCTTCAAAGAACGTGTTTCTATTGCATATCAGTTTGTCAGTTTTTGGGATACTGAAAGATGATTCGTATTGAGCTATTAATATTTCAGATACTTCTGTTAGATCATCAGATAAAGCACTATCTCCGTGTTTCAAAGGTCCGATAGTCGTATGGTTTTCGACTTCCTTTTTGCAAAATTATAGAAGTACTTTGAGTTAACTTTGAGTTAACCGTAATCGATGCTCTGCAATTTATCATTTAATATTTTTCTGATGTTATCTTTACAGTTACTTAATTTTGCAGTCACTCTTTTTCTCTTTCGGAACAATGACCTCTTTTGTCTCTCGAATTTGTTTCTCTTTCCTCTTTGTTGTATTTTTGGGACATGTCTTTCCACAATTTCCAGCGTCTTCTCCTCTAAGGTTATTAGCATTTCTTCCGTTGTCTTGGCCTCGAAGATGGTTTTCCAATCTCTTACTTCCATGATGGATGGAACACCTTCCAAGTTTATAGCTTTGAATTGAAAATTTAAAATTTCGAATTTGCTTCTTTCTGTTGTTCGTGTTCTTTCCTTTCCTGTTGTTTTTATATTGGTTTTATATAGATATATATAGATATATGTAGAGAGAGAGAGAGAGAGAGAGAGAGAGAGAGAGAGAGAGGTTAGGAAAAGCTTCTACATCATGCTTTTTATGAATAATACAAATTTTAATTTAGAACCTAATACGTTAGGTGTACTTTTATACCATGTTTTTAAAGCGTGACCGCATATTATTGTGCACGAGAGACATTGTTGCCATATCAAATTATTTATTACCGTTCAAATTCGCACAGTAAGCCTTACATTTTCCACCAAGCACCGTTTTCTGTATTCGCATAGATACAGGAAGGTCTAAATTTTACACTGAGCAACAAATGGATTTGGCACTGCCCTCTGTGTCCAGATGCTGTAGCGACCCACGACATTGATCCCCCATAAAGCTGTAGGACCCTCCATCGCATGATCTTTGTTGTGGTTGAATAGCCCCATCTGTTTATCGTAGGTGTAATTTATATTACAAACTTTAACCAGTTTCCTTGTAGCTCATAAGTAGAGACCGGAAGTTCAGGCAAAATGCCATAAATGCCTTTTTTTGCCTATTTTACTCATTTTTGGGTGAAAATGCTTTTTTTCGATATGAAGAGCCTAATTTGCCTATTCCACCTGTTTTGAATGAAGAGTTTCGTTTTTTTTTTACCAAATTATCACATTTAGCAACTTCTAATGATTAATTGGCAACTCCACTTCTCCAGATGTCGTACATATGGCAGCACTGCATATTTGTTTTCAGTCACTGTTTGTTTGCATGAGTGAGCACGTGTGATAATGTCTAAAGTTAAAGCATCTTCTTCTAAGAAACTAAATGATTATGTTCAGCAATTTGGGAGCAGTGTGTTCTCAACTGACGGCTCTATATTATTCTGTAAAGCTTGTGAAAAGGCAGTAAATTCAGAGAAGAAATACTTCGTGATCCAACATATAGAGACAGCTAAACACAAAAGTGCCGCTGACAAACGGAAGCTTGGAGGAGAGCAGTCATGCCTACTTACTAACTACGTTGCTGGCTCCAGCCGTAAGTCACAATTTTCAATGGACTTGTGCAAAGCATTTGTTGATGCTGGCAGTCCCTTGTGGAAACTAGAAAATCCGTCTCTGAGAAAATTCTTGGAGAAGTACACAAATGAACGCATTCCTAGCGAGTCGTCATTAAGAAAGACCTATGTAGAAGACATCTATCGGATTGTTATTCAAAATATTAGAGATGGAGTTAAGAACAAATACATTTGAGTATCAATAGAGGAGACAACCGATTCTGTTGGAAGGTTTGTTGCCAATGTAATAGTTGGAACTATGAAGAGTGACCAACCCTCAAAAATCTATTTGTTAGCATCAGAGCTACTTGATAAAACAAACAGCTCAACTATTGCTCAGACTTTTACCAAATCACTTGCATTACTATGGCCTGAAGGAATAAAGCACAATAATGTTCTTCTCTTCATAACTGATGCAGCTCCATACATGAAAAAAGCAGCTGGGGCTTTAAAAATTCTTTTCCCCAGAATGCTACATCTCACGTGCTTAGCTCATGCACTCCACCGAGTTTCTGAAAAGGTACGAAGATTATTCTCTGATGTTGACAAGATGATTTCAAATGGAAAGAAGGTATTTCTCAAAGCTCCTTCACGAGTCCAGGTTTTCAAGGAAAAGGCACCGGGATTAGCACTGCCACCTCAGCCAGTACTGACAAGATGGGGAACTTGGATAAATGCCGCACTTTACTATTGTAAAAATTACAACACAGTACAGAGCATTGTAGAAAGTTTTGATGAAGAGGATGCATCTTCTATCAAGATTATGAAATCTCTCATGCAGAAGTCATTGCAAAATGATCTTGCATTCATTAATGCCAACTTTTCAAATTTACCACTTGCAATAACTTCACTGGAAGAAAGAAACCAAACCTTGGTAAATGCATTGGGCATTTTTATAAACGTAGTTGAGGAAATTAATCAAGTTTCGGTGCCACAGGTAAAATTGTCCAGCAGAAGTGTGAAAAAGTAATTTCAGGTAATGCTGACCTAGCTCAAATCAAGAACATTGCAAAAGTCCTTGAAGGAGATGGTGATGTAGACGTTTCAAATCTAAACTCAGAAATGTCTTAAATATGCACCAATCACATCAGTTGTTGTTGAAAGATCATTTTCCCTTCTTAAACACTTGCTAACTGATCGTAGACATAATCTAACGTTTGAAAATTTGGAAAAAATGCTTGTTGTAATGTGTAACCAATCAAATGAATAAAGCTATACTTGATAGATTTATTTAGCATTATTTTATTAATGTATGGAGATGTCTTACCTATAGTTTTAGCTCATGTTATTTAATGAATTTCGATTTAAAAATAAATGCCTTTTTTTGCCTATTTCCATGTTTTATTCTGCCTTTTTGCCTGCCTATTTCACTGTTTTTTAGTGCCTGAACTTCCGGTCTTTACTCATAAGTAACGTATTCATTATTTCTACTAAAATGTACTCGTATGAATCGAAATAAATAAGTATTTAAAACATTCTTCATAAAAGTTCTTAGACAGATTATACTCCTTAAAGCGCATTCATGCTGACATAGTTAAAGTAGTGTTCAGAGGGCGGGAGTCCTACGTTGTTTAAAGTGCAATTAATAAGGAAAGTGTAAGGGAAATGAAACTTCAGCCCCCGTCCCCATAACCTTTGTTAGTTATCTAATTTACACGGGGTACACACTCTCTCTCTCTCTCTCTCTCTCCTCTCTCTCTCTCTCTCTCTATTAGTATTTTATATATATATATAATTTAGTGGTGGACCGGATGTCAGTTTTTCAACATCTGCGGATGCGGATCTTTAATTTCAATATCCGCGGATGCGGATGCGGATATTTAGTTAATCTATCAATATAATATAGAATTATGAATATATGACATAATTTTTCAAATTTTGTGATATTACTATTATGGCAGGCAATGCATAAGAATTAAAATTAATATTAATGTTTTCATTATGATAAAAATAACTTTCTCAAGCGTTTCAGTCACAGAAAATTGAATGAAACAAGTTTCATTCAATTTTCTGTGTTACCAGGTATTTATATTTTGAGGTTTATATATTTGTTTGGTCACTAATAATTAATACTTTACATGAAATGTGCATGACTGGGCCTTATAACTACTTTATAAGCTAATTTAATTGTAAATTGCATAATTTATTAGAGGTAATATCCGCATAACATCCGCAGTCAGAAGTGCGGATGCGGATGTTAAAAATGATGCGGATATCAGGTCCACCACTAATATATATATATATATCTGTGTGAATGTGTGTATGTGTGTGCAATGAATTGTGGGGTACTCGATTTTCAGTGGACATTGTAAATTTATGTTCTGAGTTGACCTCATGTACCTGAATTATTGTTATTATTATTGTTATTATTACAACGCATCGTTATGTACGTAACAATAATTTATTTAAAGTAAATGGACAACGTAAGCTTACTTAATGTTTTAACTATATTTCAATATTTTCGTTAAACCTACGGAAAAATTATTGAATGCTGGGTTAATTGAATGTAAGATTAGAGTAACTGTACGCTCGTGATGGATGGCTAGCTTAAGTCGTGATATGATTTCCTTAAATATATATATATATATATATATATATATATATATATATATATATATATATATATATCACACAGACCGTGCATGGAACAGGGAACTCTTCTAGGAAAATTAAGTCCACTATAGTCCGAATAACTAATGGTAAATGACAAACACTCTAGTTTTTTTTTTTTCATGATGTTAACCCGACGTGGACAACGGGTCACTCGCAAAGAGGTCCCAAAAATATAGCTTCCCTCACCAGCTATCTGCAAAGCAGATAGGATCTAGCTCTGGGACAGGATCTAGCAGATAGCTGGTGAGGGAAGCTATATTTTTGGGACCTCTTTGCGAGTGACCCGTTGCCCACGTCCGGCTAACATCATGAAAAAGAAAAAACTATAGTGTTTGTCATTTACCATTACCTATTCGGACTATAGTGGATTTAATTTTCCTAGAAGAGTTCCTTATTCCATGCACGGTCTGTGTGTATCATAAAAAACTCAGGGAACCATTCTGAGTTCATTCCCATATATATATATATATTATAATATATATATATTATATATATATATATATATATATATATATATACACACACACACATTGGCGTTAAAAAATCTGCCTCCACATTATAATCACCAAATTTATTGTAAATTGTACAAATATATATATGATAATTACATCAAAATTTGATTTTTTGTTACATTATTTGCTTCTAAATGTAATTATTATAAGATATTAAAGAAACTAAGAAATTAATGGCATAATTTTACTAATAGTCGATATGACCTCCTTTTGTTTTATTGACAGCAGTAGTATAGCTGCGTTTGGGGGGGAGGAATTTGGGGTGCTTTGAATCCTGCCCCTGGAGGGGCTCCCCTGAAGTCATTCGCCTCCGTTATAAGGGGCCCCCTTCCTTAAGTTCCTCACCGTCCTTAGTGAAGGATACTTGCCCCTTGAGGGCCCCTTGCGGGCCCTCTCCTCCTTGGGGAGGGGAAATCATGTGGAGTTCTTTCATGGTCTTTCATGACCAGACAAAAACTAACAAAAACAGACAAACAAACATTCGAGTACTTTTTGTTCCGGCACGTTTTGCCAGCGTACCGTCGTGTTCGTGGCCCCGATAGTTTTAGCTACAGGGAAGCAACATTCTCACACATCAGATTGATATTCTGTATCAGAACTTGACATTCAATTTTGAACCTTATACTCTTAAACAACAGAAATGAAAACTTAAAATAAATATCTGAAAAAGGGTTTAATGAACCTAACGAGATTATGCATTGACCTCAAAACATACAAGAGGTTGCGTTGTATTCTGTAAGCATATTATTATATTCCAATACCACATTATCTCTTCGAGTATAATTCCGTTTTCGTACGTTAACTAATGCGAACATTACGAAAAACAAAGTCAGGTTAAACAGTTTTAAATAAAAAACAATTTTTTGTGTTTAATATCTGTATTATGAAAAATAAAATGAAGATTTATTATTTTAATTTAAATAAATTAATTTATCTCTTTTTTTAAGGGTGCTACCGTTGTTTTTGAAGAGCAATCAAAATTGGAGTAAAAATTCCCCAATACGTATGTGTAATTTTGCAAGTATTAGTAAAAAGCTTCAATGTATATATCTGTAAACCACAAATTCAGTAGCTAAGTTGTTGCTTTCAGTTATTGAGCAGCTGTGTGAGGGAAAAAGGTGTATACTGTATAGAACAATAAAGCAGACGAGAGGCAGAAACTATCTCGTTACATTTTCTGTAGTGGTGAGAGAGTGGTAAATTGGACTGATTCAATTCACAATTCTTTGGAATAAGCGCTGCTAGTAGAACTGGATTATTTCATGCTGCTTTTTGACCACACCCTTGTAAAAATAATAAAAACAGTTAAATACACATTTATTTATTTACAGTAAAATAAAATAAGTTTGACTACATGTATGCGAACGCATCGCATCAGGTCCTCGTTGCTGATCAAACTAAATATACCCCGTTCAAGTTGATAACATAGGTAGAATCACCCACACGTCGTTGTTAGTGACCCAAATCTAATTTTTTCATTGCTTTATTTATAGTATTATTATTACCTTGTAAACTATAAGAACAAAAATGGTTTTATTCACTTAAAAAGTAGCGAGTAATGAACTGCGGCTGGAATTCAGTTAAACTGTAGGGCCCTTGTCCTTACGCTGCATTTCCTCAAAAACATCAGTGCTACCACTTCTCCAACACTATATATATATATATATATATAGTATGTGTGTGTGTGTGTGTGTGTGGAGAGAGAGAGAGAGAGAGATTTGTGTTTTAGTTATGTGATTTACTAGGTGCTATGTTGAAATGAACCTTAGAAGTAATTCACTATTAAGCTACTGTCAACAGAGGACGGTCAACTATAACAAGACCTTCGGAGGCGGTCAGACTAGTCAGACTTTGGACTGACCAATATTCAACTAAGCCATTGGGTTTGTTCCTGGGTTCCGCTATTTTATTGGTCAAACTTTTTAAGAAATACATACTTTCATTTGTTCTAGGGTTGTGTGGGCTGAACAAGTGATCTTTCTCATAGAATGTTTGCCGAATTCAAATTTATTGTCAACTTAATCGCTAGAGTGATAAAGTACGTCTGTCTGCTACATACACTTTTGTGTTTTATATTGTATTTTATTTATTTATTAAATATACAACTCGACGTAATTTGTCAGAGAATAGTCAAATCAGCTCTGTGTGTGTGTATATATATATATATATATATATATATATATATATTAATGCTACGATGGCTGTTAAAACTCTTTGAAATATGCGTAATGATGAAGGGTTTAACTTTTTTGGGAAAGTAAAGTATTGTCACTAGGTACTTCCTGGCAGTAGATATGCCTTCATTTCCTCGATTTAGAAGAGTTTCCAGCTAGGCTAGAAGAAGGTTGTGTTCCATCGGAAGACCACCAAGCTCCTGAAGATATTTGCAGAAATATAGATAATGAAGCTCTGGATCTCATTATAATGCCATAACTGATAGGTTTAACCAGGCAGACTGCAAAATGTATGTCCGGTGTAAAGGGTTGCTTCTCAAGGATGCAAAAGGATGGTCGTTCACAATAGAAAAAAGAGTGTAACCTCATTCTAGGACTCAGTCTTCCTTCCTGCAAGACTGCATACACATCTAGCAGTCTTCAGTACCAACTTTGTACTCACGGGTACCCTTGAACAGTTGATCCTACGTGATGTAGTTACATCAATGCACTCACTGACACCTGGCTAGTAATCTCATATCTCCTCTGTGATCACATAAGCAGAGTTAATTATAGTGATGCCACCACCCTCATTAACTGTAGTGAGCGTTCGTTTAGTAGTCTCGTGCGCATTTGAGCTGGAAAAAAGAGGTTGAAAATTTAAAGATCTTCATTGCCAATTATTAAGAACCCCAAGATTTATAAGCAATAAGGTACCTTTTGGGCTAGTTGTATAATAGGAATGTTTGGTCGATGGGTTTACAGCTGAATGTGTAGCTGACATGATTCAGGACAGTTATGACTAGGAGCTCATTTGTTACGTCATCTGCAATGTATGAGTTCACTAAGGGTAGTTGCTGTCATTTTTTAGGAGAAACTCTGTAAGTAAATGGGGCTTTGTACAATTAAAGTACTCATTAGCCTGGATATGTGTCTATTAAAGAGTTGTTTTGCACTCTTGATTGTAAAAGTCTGTAATGATAGAATACGAGAACATTTGATAATTTAAGCCAACGAAACGACTAAGAAAATGTAAAGACAACATAATTTATTATGTAAATTGGAAAAGCCTTTAATATAGAGGGAAAAATAAAAATATTAACTTTGTATACATTAAGGTTAGATTTGTTTCTTTCAGCTCAGATTTGAAAATTTGGTGATTCCGATATATATATATATATATATATATATATATATATATATATATATATATATATATATATATATATATATTATATATTATATATATCCTGTATTTCACTTCACTTTGCCTTATATGGGAACCTCAAGTTTTAACATTAGAAACAAACTTTTAAAATTGCTCAAGGAATTCTACCCACAACTAATTAAATTCACTCCGTGTAAATCGAGTTACCATTTATTTAAATACAAGGATGTTATTCCCACACTTCTTAAGTCATCCATAGTTTACCAATACAAGTGTGACCACTGTATGGGGTCATATATAGGTAAAACTAAAAGACATTTAAAATCCAGTATTTACGAACATCTCGGTAAATCGGTCCGTACAAATTTACCTCTTGGCAAACCACCTAGTAGCATGGGTGCAAAATGCCAGAGTGCAGGAATGTTACGTAATGTTGCAAGAGTGCCAACCCCCACCCCTTGTTGCAAGGTACCCCCACCCCCTTTGTTGCCAACCCCAAAATGAGGTTGCAAGGGGTATGCAACTTGGAGTTATCCCCAAGCTGAACCCCACAAAGGGGCAGAAGAGGGGAAGCCTCTTTGGGGGAGAAGGTGGGACGGCCTCACCCCCCAAAGGGGCAGAAAGAGAGAGAGGAAGGTGGAGAGACCAAGAGGAGGGAACCCAGAGGAGAGGGTATTTACTTGACTGCCAGCCAAGCTCACATGACTCCTTCATCCGCCCGCCGCTCTCTTATAGACCTCTAATCAGCCAGTTGGCTGAGTTGCCAGATAGCGCCATGTATTTAATTATTCCTTATATTCAGCCATTTGGCTGCTGAGTTGTCAGATGTCGCCATGTATTTATTTACTCTTATATTAATGTTGGCTTAGATTGTTGAGTTGACAGTTTGCGCTATGTATTTATTTAAAGTATATATTAATCAACCAGGGCCAGCGGGCGCCACGGCCGGTTGGCTTTGAAGGCTGAGTTGCCAGTTTTCGCCATGTATTTAATTATTCATATATTAATCAGCAAGTTGGCTAAGAAGGCTGAGTTGCCAGATAGCGCCATGTATTTAATTATTCCTTATATTATTCATCCATTTGGGTGCTGAGTTGCCAGATAGCATTTTAATTGTTCAGGTATACCTTATTATGGAGAGTTGCTAAATACCACCATGTATTTTAATTTTTATTATGGGGAGTTGCTAAATACCACCATTTATTTTAATTTATATGAGGATAGTTGTCAGGTGCCACCACCATTTATTTTAAATTTTATTTATATTATGGATATAATCGTGTTCAAGGGATAAATAAAACACCAATACAACGTTCTGTTTATGAATTAATGGGCATTCAATGGGATATATGATATATATGATCAAATAATAGAACGGAAAATATATAATCATAGCAAGCATAGTATTAACAAAATATTAGAAAAACATATTTATATATTAATTATATACAGGGTATTTCAGGAGGAAAGTTCAATACTTCGGGAGGTGATAGTATCGGTCATTGTGAGAAAAAAAGTTCATATGAAAATGTGTCTAATTCTGAATGGTTACGGAGATACAGCTGTTTGAATCTGATGCGCGCGCAGCTCTTCCTTCCCCTTCCCTCCCCTATAACCTTGAACCATGTAAGCTGTAACAAATTTGTCATTTCTGTATCTGATACCATTCAAAATGCCAATGTTTAAACATTAAATGTTAGAAACAGTAATTGGTTTCTCTTTCTTGATTACCATTAACAATGCTTTTGTATGTGTAGATTCAAACAGCTCTATCTCCTTAACCATTCAGAACTAGACACATGTTCATATGAACTTTTTTCTCACAACGACTGATACTATCACCTCCCGAAGTATTGACCTTTCCTCCTGAAACACCCTGTATAATCATACAAAGCAAAGTATTAACAAAATATTAGTACAGGAAAATATATAATTATATTATCAAAAATTATATTGTCAAATATTAGTACAGGAAAAAATATACAAAACGTATAATCATATTATTACAGGAAAAAAAAAATATATATATATGTCTACGTTCTACAATGCAAAACGCTACTCGCATATTCAAGTCTATATCCCCATCGGCATTACTTTGTACGATGTGATAAAACCGACCAAGCATCACTACATCGTTTAACTGATGCGGTGGTCTATACTCGACATAAATGGCTTTCATATCGTTCAATATTATTTTTGTACCCACTTTACACTCGGCGGGCAAGTTGTCTTTAAGTACAGCTAGAACACAATCAAAAGCACGCACAAAAATGTCGTCGTTAACCACAACATTAAATAAAAGTTTATAATCATGTCTTTCCAATCGGGGGCTTTTTCTTTTTCTTAACGTCCCGAACGTTTCATTCGTGAACTCTTCTTCACTCGGCATAACGGGATTGGAAATATTCTACCAAATCGTAACGACACCTATCCACGATATAGAGGTACAGCTCTTCAGGGTGAACAGTGTAGGCAAGCTCAGCTCTATACCTCTCAAGTGATTTGTACCGAAGCTCAGGATATTTCGAAGAATCTAAACCTTTTAAATATACATCCAGATCTAGACCGTTCTCCCCCTGTTCATTCCTACATTCAACAAATCCGTCGAGCAGAGCTGTGTAAGCGTATTCAAGTACCGTGTCAAAATAAATCATGTCTGTAACACGCGCATCTACAGTAATATAGGCTTCAGCTTACGGAATCCGACGATCTCAAACATTCTGTCGAGGATGAAACGGTTTCGTGTAGGAACAAGAACGTCATTATCAGCTGCGTTCTTCCACATCAGTCGTATATCAATGCATGGCTGTTTGTTATTTACACTCAATGTACAAACAATGGTATATGAGGAGGCGTCACTAATCACCTCTCTTATTGTATCTGCGTCAGCTGGTATTTTATAACGGTCCTTAGCCCACATCTCAACTACCACGAAGATTTTATGCATCTCCTCAAGACTTAAATAAATAACGTTACGTTTGCTTGCATGCCTGCAGATCGTTTCAAGCACACAGTTAATGGTACCGGTTTCTCGCCTGACACGCGCATTGACTTCGTCACGGAGATGTCGTACGAGGCGTTGAGAATGCCTCTCAAAGGGAGTTCCATCGTATTCACACGGATCGAGATGACTATGACACAACTACTTGGTGCAAGCTCTGAGATGACTATGAGTCACAGGAGACAAGATCAGCTCGGCGGGTGGAATGAATCACCCTGATGAAACGTGAATGGGTTTGTTCGAACTCGTATGCTCCGTGAGGAGTGAGTCACGCTGATGAAACGTGTACGGCATTTTTGCAAAGGGGGATTTTCATGAACTAAACACATTTTTTTTAAATGTTTTATCACTCCTACACAACTTCACAAACTGGGGCGCTATTAGAGAGAAACATATGTTCATGTTTATCCTTTTTGTTTAACAGGCGATACTCATCTCGAAAATCTGTTAAAAACTCACACAATCCATTGGCCACAACCTCACTACAAACCTCATCATGATATATATTAATGTAGTGGTAAAAATACTTAAGATTGTCCATGATGGCAAGATTTACATTTTCAGCCGTAGGGTACGAGTAATCGGTATAGTGTAACATGATATAATACCGCTTATCACACCACTCATCCACAAGACTCACTACCCATAACAGTTGTTTATCTCCTGATCGTGTTGCTTCTTCTACCACGCGGTGCACGTGAGCCTTTATAAAACTTAGTTCTATAACATACTTCAGTACATCGTCTGTACTGCGAAATCCTACAACCCCTCGCCAGAATATCCGTAGAGTAAAACTTCACTTTGCAGCCTTAAAAGATGCAAAGGAGGCGGGTATATGAAGTTTTTCAGTATCCACTACATCTACGCAATTGGCAGAGTACCACTTCATAAATGTTGAACACGCGATATTAAAGGTGGCCATTTTCTTATATGAGCGAGAATACACGTCTGAGCTCAAGGGTATACAGAGGTCAACTGAGTACGGAAGGGTAGAGGTCTGCTCAGGTTGCGGCGTGATTCAAGTCGCCGGTCTTACAGTGGGCGGAGCTTAACTTTTACTGTACACACGCATACACGCAAAGTAAAACGCTAGTTGAAACAGGATTTATTTAATAAACGAAATAATCAAGATGTATATATTTACAAATACGTGTTAAGTTAGCAATAAACATATCAAAGATTATGGTATCAAAAGGGTACGGTGTTATAGGTACCAGGCACCTGGTAGCGTTTCCTAAAGGTGTTACGACACACCTTTGTGCCCCCAAGTTCCTTCACGTCCCCCAGCTTCTGCGCCCGAAAATTATGGGTGCCTACAGTCAGTTGGGGCGGCCGACCACCCTCATCATCCAAGCACATTAACTCCTTCAGCGAATCAAAGTTGACGACCCGCCGATCCGCTTGGTTAAGCGTGATGCCCTTAGCCTTCACGATATACTTCGTTTCATTCCCTATCCTCACCCGTACCCCATAGTTTTTTGGCCCTGTTGACACAAACGAGTCGGCGTAGGCGTTGTTCCCATACTCATCCTTGATCTCGTCAGTTAACTCACCAAGGAACTCCCCAAGAGCAGGCATTTATTCACCACTCCTCGCTGTGAATATCACGCTATCTGTATCGGCGTACAATACTCTCCGCCCAAGAGAATGCAATAGACCCCAAAGTTTGATGCGCGCCTAGACTGTTGTGAAGCTGGCTAGAGGAATGTTTGTAACCCGTGAGGTATCTGTAGCCAACTCAGTATTGTTGTACTTTATTATGTAAGTATTACCTATATTCACAATCTCCATGACTTCTTTATCGGGTGCGTTAGCGTAATCCCAGACTTCACTATAGCTTTGCGCCAAATGAACGTTCACTTTACCGATATTCTGCGCAAATTTTCCACAAAGGCTGTTTAGGCACAATTTTGCACTAAAGAGCTTGCCAGGATTCTTTACAATTTGGGCACGATCAAGTTGTATACCTTCATGGTCACGGTAACGTTGAATATAAGATGCTTTTTCATCTTCGGTTTCAACCCCTCGCGGATACCCTGATGCCTCAACCTTATCCTTCAAAAATGCGTTTATATATGGTGTGAAAAGGTTGGGTAGCTTCTGAAACCTCCACACCTCATGTATCTTCATTATTCTATACCCATGGCAAACGGCTAGGGCTAGCTCAGGGCATGTGTATACACCTCTGATCTTGCGCTGTTGGGGTGTATGGCCACAATCACCATTGTTCTCTTCCGCGCACTTCACACATAGGGGAAACATGGGTTTGTGATCTATAACGACGGGTAAGATCGGCATCCATAAATCGCTAAGGGGTAGCACGTCTACGAAAGAAACGCCGAAATAGTACCCGTTCAAATTTCTTGAAAATTCGTTGATGGAGGGTAGGTTAGGGCCCACCAGTTTCTCAGGCGCACCTACGGGGTAAGGATTGTTCTTCATCACGTAGGGGTATAAAGAACAGAAATCGTAGTAGTGAAGCTTCACACCCTCCGTAGGCGGAAAGTATAGCTTCAAGGGATTAGTACGCCCACCGAACAAGCTAGCCCCGCATTTGAGAGTATCCAGCACCATAGAACGCTTGATCGTGTTTATTTCTTCACGGTACACCCCGTCTGTCTCCATCCGTGCATCATACTCATACTCCCACAAGACTTTGTGAGTGAACTGGGAGCCTATAAGTTGATCGCGGATGCGCGTCCACGCAAGACAGTCGGCACGGGATCTACCGTGGATATCTCCCACGATTCCACACTCAGGACGGAGGCATCCATGCCCCCAGCAACCGTTAAAGGAGTACAGTCTTCACGCCAGTGACACGGTTTTCACTTAGACCATCAACCCAAAAAACATGGCCATTAATCTTAATGGGTACTTCCCCCGTGTTGCGGGCATGCTTTATGTATACACCTTTCTGCTGTTGTAGGTGTATGAGCCAGTAAATAGCCTTGTGCCCATAACTGCGGAGATTGTTTCTGTGAATAATGGCTAAGGTGTCTTTAGGCATGAAGTTATTCTTGTACACCGTAAAACATAATGATGCGATGGTGGTTGCGACTTGGAGCGGATTGCATTTGAAACGACATATGTACATCCTTCTAAAGGCCTGGAAACATATTCTAAGCACGCGTACATCATTCACGCAATAACGCTCACATTCATCAGCTATATTATAAGGATTACGTTCATTAAAACTATTGCACTATCGATCAAAATCTTCACGTTCATCTGTACTCATACAATCATAGTTAAAGTAATGTTTGGGTGGAGGTAGACCTACGTAATTTAAAGTTTCACTAGTGAGGAATGTGTAAGGGAAATATCTTTTGAAACTTCAGCTGCTACCCCCATCACCTTGGGTAGTTTTGCTAATTTGCAGGGTGTGAATAATAAAGTATCTTTAAATTGTACAGTACCTCTTATTTGCATCTGTATTAGTTTGTTGCCTCTCTTCAATGGGTCACCTGTAAATATCTCAGAGGACTCGTGCTCAAGCAACTCCTTATAAAGGAACTGTGTGTCAAATTTTGCCCCGTTATGGGCGAGAATATACAGTCATTTTTTTTTAACTTGTCCGCTAACTTGAAAATATAGGATACACATAGTTTTACAGGACTATCGTGGACATTCGTTTTAAAAACGTTTGTCCGTTTACCACATTTGGGGCACTCATCACAATCGATCTCCATACACTCATCACAGATAGTCTGGCTCACAAGTAAATGTGGAATAACCTCTTTGGTTTCAGCGTTCGTGTATGTTTCCATATCATAGTACACAGTTATACAAGGGCTGTTTTAAGGCTTGGCGTCTTTCATATAACATACATGCTTTACTCCATCCGCCTTATATTTCTCATGGCATGTAGAGCAGTGAATTTCGTCACATTTGTGCTTGAAATTTCCCCAATTATCCATCATGTGAAACATACCACATTCACAGATTGTCATTTTCCTGCACGTACCAATTGATTTATGGAGCTCAAAACAGATATTATTGAAAAATGTGCGTCTACACACATTACAGTCCCTCTTCTCAGCATCAACTACACGGCTTTCACATTTGAGGCTTTTACACTGCTCACATACCATGTGACAATCTTTACAATGTTTCACTGTATCATCCGCAGACTCGAGACACCCCATACACAAATCATGATGTCGTCCATATTTTCGACTTTTGTCATAACTCGCGTAAAGGCACCTTATATTACGGATGGGGAAATATGTTTTACCTGACAGTCCTAAAATAAGTAGGGGCCTTGTACGATCTCTCACACAGCTTTTAAAAACATACACAGATCTAGGACGATCATCCAGGCCAAATACAACTATACGAACATTCATTTCCTATTCTACCCTTCTCAGCTCCCCAGGACCCATGTTACAGTCAAACTTAAGTTCACAGTCTAAAGTTAGTTTACGGGCACGCTCCACGACCGTAGACAACCAAATTTGCTCGGATTTCGGATCAACCCTGATTATATACCGATTTCTAGTCAAGGCTGGGGTAGGGGTTGCGGTGCGCACCAACTCGAACGTTATACCATCCTCAACAGAACGGGGAGCAGCTATGGAGAATGAATAAGGGGTTATATTGGCGGAAGAAGCTGAAGTGGAGTTGGTTGCGTAAGACGTTGAGAGTTGGGGCTCTATTACTGCAGACTCAACAGAACGGGGTGCAGTTGTGGAGGATGAACAAGGGGGTATATTGGAGGAATGCTCTACTGTGGGGGTTGTTGCGTAAGACGTAGAGGGTTGGGGCTCTACTACTGGTGGTCTAACAACCAGCGCATTCCTGACGCGCTTTATACCTGAAGTGGAGGATTCTTCATCATGTCTCCGCTTTGAACGTGCTACATATGTCGCTGGTGAGGGTTCATCGGAGGGTATGGGTACTGTAGATGCACGGTCAACGGGTTCGTCCGTGACATCGATGATGGGGGCTGTACATGGTCGTCATTCACGGTTCTGTGGAAGAAGAAAACAAAATATAAGGAGCAGCACTCGTTATTTGTAATATTCTGTAAATGACCCACTTAGGGATGTGACGTGTTAGAAATGGAATCTGTAGAAAAATTCAGATTAACGAGCCCAACCACATGTATTATATCTGGACCGACAGGTTGTGGTAAAACGGTGTTTATGCTTAATATCATTAAACAAAAGGGGGAAATATTCTCAAAATTTGTGCATAAAGTTATATGGTGCTACTCGACATACCAATCAGTGTTCAACGAGTACCAAGATGATGTTTTGTTCCACAAGGGGGTCTATGACGTTAATTCGCTAAAGGGAAATGAACATACAGTCATCGTAATTGACGACCTCATGTTGGAGACGGATAAAACGTTTGCCGAGACATTTACAGTATTCTCCCACCACCTTAACATAAGCGTGTTCTTCATCAATCAGAATCTATTTTTCAAAAATAGATACATGCGCGATGTGTCGTTAAATACGCAATATCTAGTCTTATTCGCGCAACGTAGAGATGTGTCACAAATTGGGGTATTAGCCAGTCAAATGTTCCCGAATCATCAGTAAGGAGTTTTTGGAGTTTTATAAAGAGGTCACAAAGCAACGTTATGGATATTTGCTTTGTGACCTTCACCCGCGAAACACGTTTAGGGTGCTTCTAAGAACAAATATATTTCCAAACGAGCCTGAAACCGTGTATATTCCAGAATGACGAATAGGCTAAATAAATAAGGCGAATTAATAAAAATCTATCAACGACTGCCTCGAGCATTGCAGCAGATGTTTGTTAAAAATATCGACTCTGACTTTTTAAAATGCATCTGTGAAATCTGCCTTAATGTTATAAAATGTAATGTTCCAATGAAATCCTCTCAGAAGACTCGCTTACGTCGTTACAAGAACAAAATACGGACGCTCGCCCATAAAAGTCACACTGCGGGTAAGAAAAAGCGTATTATTGTACAAAGAGGCGGTTCGTTCCTCCCCATCTTATTTTCAATTTTGGGACCTTTACTGACTAGATTAATATAATGAAGAAGGTTGTGATCCGGCACGAGGTGTACGCTTCATTGCAACGGAGTCCAGACGCGGTTCTAGAGCCCCGTAAAAGTAGGCTTAAAAGAATGGAAAGTGAGTTGCTAACCCTATTAAACAATGAAAAGGCACCTGATGAGAAAAGGATCTTGTACCAAGAGGCTTTTCAGAAATTTCTTCATGAGTATGAAGATTATAAGAATCCTACAGAGCTCCCCGTAAGGCACAGCTCGAGTAGCGCTGAGCATAGCGACACAGGGCCTGAGCATCCAAAGAATAGCAGAACACAGCACATCGAACATGTGCTAAAAAACAGCCTCCACCATACACTGAGGAATAAAGGGCTAAGTCTTTATAATCTATTGAGTGAGGACCCCATCATACAGTGGACCGATACAGGCGAGGTCATTGTTGAAGGAACAAGGGTACAAGGACCCAATATGAGAAAGTGGGATAGGCAGAGGACATATTGGCGGGCACTAAGCCTAAAGAAGCTCTAAAAAAACATTTAAAGCGCACACGGGATGAAATCATTAAAGACTCGTAGAGAAAAATGCGTGGTGGCGGAAAGAAGAGAACTGCTAGGAAGAAGGGGTTACCATCACGTGGTGGAAAGAAGAAGAGATCTGTTAGTCAGAAGGGGTTACCATCACGTGGTGGAAAGAAGAAGAGATCTGTTAAGAAGAAGGGTTTACCATCACGTGGCATTAAACGTAAAAGGAAACCAAAAAAGAGGTGCTCAAAGCGTATGAAACCTATGGCTTATCATTTTTTTAACTGATATAAGCTGAGGACGCTACTCTCACGAATCATAGATTGAGTAATACTCGTCGAGGGAGGTGTCACTATTTCTGACTCGTCATGGCACGTTTCATTCATCCGTGTAGTTCACAATGTTGTACATCGGACCTGTCCCTCTTTGATATGCCCCCTACGCAGGTCTCTATTGAACACAGTGACTTTATTACAATTAACCCATTAAACACAATTAGTGCCCCTATAGAATTCGTGATACCCAACAGGCCCTTACATTTTTGACCCGAGTTGCATGCACATGTATACTAAACTACGCATTTCCCATTCTGACGGAACGGACTGCGATGATAGTTATGCTTCCTACCCTGAAACCAACTTTTTGCACTCCATATTCAGTCAGTGTGACGTATATTTAAATCAGACAAACTTCTCGGCAGGCACGGAGTACTACCACCTACGATCGTATCTGGAAAATGTCCTCAACTTTTCAAAAGAAGCGAAGGACACTTTTTTATCCGCCGAGGGGTATTACCACACTAAAGATGAAGATGGAATAAATGATAAATTTAAAAATTCTTAAAAAAGATATACGAATGTTTTGGACGCCTGCATACAGACTTTACTTTCCAGGAGAAGTTGCTTATGAACGGGGTGGATATGAAATTGAAGCTTACCCTCACGAGACCTGAGATCTGCATAAATCTTGGGGCTGACCAAGAAGAAGGCGCGAAACCCGTTGTGATAACACCATGGAAACGTATTTGCGTATACGCCGAGTGAAATTAAGCTCCCCGAAGCAAATAGAAATTGAGAAAGACATAGTACACGCCACAGTGAAATATCCAATTAACAGGGTACAGATTAAACTGTACACGATTCCTGCAGGGTTTGCAACGAAACAGCTAGAAAACGTTGCTCTTGGAGTCCTACCTAAAAGGATTTTAATTGGAATGCAAGACCACGCCTCGACGAATAGAAATTATAAAAAGAGTGCGTTAAAATTCGAGAATTTCGGGCTTAAAAATATTACTCTATTCGTAAATGGCATCGCTCTGGGTGGGGTAATGGATATGGACTACTCATCAGCTGGGGTGTTCCCGTTCTACGCGAGAGCTTATAGTAGTTTGGCTCATAACACAGGTGCTTGTGATGAACTTGGTTTCGGTATAACACAGAAAGAATTTGTGGAACAGTTTAACATCTACTCATTTGACTTTATGCCTGACTTCACTGCTGGCGTAAATACGCATTTAAACCCCCAGCAGACTGGTACCATTTCAGTGAGGTTGGAGTTTGCCAAGCCTATGGACGCCCCTATAGTGTACTAGTATACCTCGAGTCGCAAGCCCTAATAGAAGTAGATAGATTTAGGAACGTCACGACAGATTTTTAAAATGGATGCAAATACACTCCAGAGAGGATGAAGAGTGACTGTTTCGCGCGTTCCAATTTTATCGGGGTTTTTGCAAAGAATGAAATATTGAAGCTGGATACTTCGAGAAACTGGTACTGGGCAATCGTTAGCACCGACATTGCGGGGGGTGAGGGTATTCATTGGTTTGCAATCTATTTTGAAACAAAAGAAAGAATGTACTATTTCGATTCACTCGGCTTCCCACCATGGTATGACTCGACAATTGTACAGTTTATCGCACAGCTAGGCGTGCCTGAGATTAAATGGAATCCATATCGTTTCCAAGGATATTATACTGAAACATGTGGATTGTATTGTATTTTGGTTCTCATGCATATGTCACGTGGGAGGGGATTTATGAATTTTTTAAAATTGTGCGATTTATGAGACACAAATATGAATGATAAATATGTCTGCAGACAGATAAAAAAAAGGTTCTCATATGTTAGTACCTCCTGTAATGTGTAAGATCAATCTTCTGTAAATCTGTGTATACAATTGCATCCATTAAGAATTGGTCACTGACGCTTTTTGTACATGTTTTTCTACTGTTTACTTAAATGAAAATATATTACGTTTTGTTCTTATCCTCAAAAAAAATATACATAATCTCATCTACAAACTGGCACTCGCTTGACCGGATGGGCGACAGTACCACGACTTCTGGAATGCTGGGTAGACTGTTCGAGGAAGCATCCGTAGCATTTATTCCCCTTTCATCAAACGTGGCTATAATTTGATCTAGCTCGGTATCGGTCCTGTAATTTAAATAAATGCCATAAATTGGATGCAGTTAATTCGTCAACCATATATATATATATATATATATATATATATATATATATGTGTGTGTGTAAAAAGGAACAATGAACAATTCCTATACCATCATTATATGGATTCATTGTCTTCATGCAGTACTTATGTTTGTATGGTTTTTATGTTTGAATGTTCATTTTTACCAAAGAAACCAAAATCGCCTAAGCGAGTTTTGGATAGAATTTCGATTTGTACTTCTTTATTCATTACTGTATTTCTCTAATTCATCTTTTCTAATAATGACTTATACTGTACGTATGACATAATGTGAATAACTATGACGTCATAAAGTAACTTAATTCTCTTCACATTTTCCATACCGCGAATACTGAATCATCCATTTGGTATGTGGATATCTTTCATGTTCAATGTGTGGTAAATTCTTTAATAATAATAATAAAAAACTTCATTCTCTATACGTCATTATTTATATGTTGTCCTACCTATTGTCTACTGATGCCTATCAACCTATCAGTCCATATTTTACGCGTGTCTATATTACGCACACAACCTATTGTGTTACGTACATGTAAATACGTCCACATGTATTTTTTTTTTTTTTTTAGTGCGTTCACCCCTCGCAAGATATTCATAAACGCTTAGGCAAGTGATCGAATTCCGCTAATCAGCATAAATCGAACATCTGAAAACGAAAAATCTCCTCTCGCTCTAATTTCAATTTATAACACATTATCATGCGTTATTTTAAATCATATGTGTCATGTATATATGAATATATACCGTATGTGCCCATGTACTTGTATTATATTTCTAACATCTTAATTGTCTATTAATATGAAACACTGTAAAAAACAAAACAAAATTATAGTAACTGTTTAATTGTAATTAACTGTAATACTTTAATTTAATATAATGTAATGTACTTTAATGAAACTGTAATTAATGATAATAGTTTAATATATAATGTAATAATGTACTTTAAATGGAATTGTAATTAACGATACTAAGTGAAATGTGAATTAATCCATAATCGTAATCATAATTGTAATAAACCAAAATTGAAATGTACTCAGTAATGTACTTAAATTGTACTTATGTACTACTACGAAATTATATCGCCTTCAGAAATGTATACTCGGCGAAAATACGATTAGTTTTATTTTTTTTTTTTTTTTATTTGGAATCTTTCATCTGATCATGTGTTTAAATGGGGGAACTTAACCTTCAACTGCATTCCCCCAACATTTAGACTTATATGATACATGTAATTGTAAAATTAACTTCACTTCTTTACTTCACTCTTCTTTGGTCACTACTACGAGACTCCCTTTTTAGCAGCCTCGCTGCGAGGAGGGGGAAGAGGCCCCTTGCCTCCTTAATTTTTAGATTCCGGCCTGAGCCATGGTCGAAAGAGGTCGAACCTCTACCCCTGTAAATTCAGAGCTCTATTTGTACATTTTTTAGAAGTAAATTACAGTAATAGAAACTTTTTATTTTCCCCTTCGAGTTGGGCTCTCTTCAGAAGAACTTAGTCAGTAAAGTCGATAAGTTTAGTACCAAGAGAAAGTATCAGAGTATTATCGAAAGAGAAGAATTAACAACTGTCGACCCTATAGCGAGAGAAAGAAATTAGAATATTATAGAAGAAACTATCGCGAGAAATATCCGTTGCCTCCCAACCAGAACCCCGTCGACTCCGAACCACCCCAGGGCCATAAAAGGAGGGTTAACATATATATATATATATATATATATATCTCCTAACCTTCCCAATCTTATTGTTCACAATTCCAAAAACATACTGTATAACCTAAAAACACTTACATTGGCTCGTCTGTAAATTCGCTTGGCCGACTGTGATTCAATACAGCGACTTCTGTTTCGCTGGGTAGAATGCTCGGAGAAGCAATTATTCTCTTTTCATCAAAAGCTGCAATAACACGATCAAGTTCCGGCCCGATCCTATAAGTTTAAGCAAAAATAAAGATACAATAAGAGAAAATACACGTATTTAAAAGCAGATAAATCTTAAAAGTTTTTAATATATCTAATGTGAGTGGACAATAAATAAAAACCTATTG
>JAJOZX010004323.1:0-85000 GCA_023014485.1 Bathynomus jamesi | reverse complement strand
AAATAAAAATAATAATGATAATAATAGTAAATTCTGATTGACAACGCTCACAACCTAGAAACTCCACTATAAGGAGATCGAAAAATTGAACTTCATGGTTTACGTACACACACACACACACACACACACACACACACATATATATATATATACATATATATATATATATATATATATATATATATATATATACACACCTCGAACTCTCCCTTCTCCTACTGTCCCTATTCCACTGCTTCTACATCTGATCCACGTCTGAACTATCGCAGTAGCTGTATACAGAAATGTCTCCACTAATATCTGCAATATAGCAGAATTTTGAAAGCAGAATTTTGCCTACTGTTGTTAATTTTTACCTTGTTTGGTACAGCTATATAGATGATAATTTATGCCTTTGGCCAAACAATTTGGATCTTGAAATATTTCTTGGTAGGCTCAACAATTTAGTCCTATCTATTAATTTCAAGGTAGAAAAAGAAAATGATGGAAGCTTATCTTTTGTAGATCTAAAAATTCATTGATGCTTGAATCAGCTCAAAATTGAAGTTTTTCGTAAGCCCAATAATAATAACTCTTTTGTGCATTTTTATTCCGACCATCATCTCTCGATTAAATATATTTTCTCTGCTATGTTTCTTAGAGCATTGAGAGTTGTCAGTCCTGAATTTTTAGATTCCGATTTATACAATATCATGAATATTGGTACTAAATTATGTTAACCTATTTCGTTTCTAGATAACCGCCTTAGAAAAGCCAAGAATAGGTATTATAATAGTGTAACTCTAAAGGAATTTGAGCGTAAAAATATCGTTTGCCTACCTTAACATGTTAATTTTCAATATCTTCCGAATTTACTTAAAGTAATTGATATCAAGGTAGTCTTTAAGTATAATAATATTGTTAAATCAAGTCTAATAAAGGATAGCCCGGATAATGCGGTTGGTTGTGTGTATATCGATCGGATGTACACAATGGAATTCAGTATAAAAGGCCAAACGGGTAAAACGTTAGATATTATGGTAAAACAGCATAAATATACGTGTAGAACAGCAAATAATTCTAATGTATTGTTAACCATATGTATAGATGTAATCTTAGTATATAGTGGAGAAGTTCTAAAGCGCTCATTAAAAACAAATATAATTGAAAGGGATATTGTAGAATGTGCATTTATCCATTTTTAAAAATAATTTCAATAACAACGCGGGAATGTATAAAATTGACAATATCCTGTTAAAATACATTTTGCCGCTAATTAACTCTTGTTAATCATGTGTTAAGCTTTTTATTTTTCTGTCCCGTTCTACATATGTATATATTTTTGTCATCTCGCCTTCTCCCTTCATTCCCTGACGAGGTGTACTTCTGAATGCACCAAAGTCCTTGAAATAAATTTTCTTTTTCCTTGTGGGTTTGCATCATTCATTCACTCATTTCACGTGTTTAATTGTGAAATTCATCCCATATAATATATATATATATAATATATATGCAACTACCGAATCATTTATCTTAGAGAAATGTCCGGGCCCAATGCATCAATGATGGAGGAATACACACAGAGGTAATATGCCAAGCATAACTATATGCAAACTACAACTGTCTAAGCATATTTCGTACAGTTTGTACGTTTGCGCTTTTTGTTTATTTTAACATAGTGCATTATTAGTATCCTGAGAACACCATTACTTTTAAAGAATCTCAAAAGAGGTGTGCTGAGAAACTCGGCACAGAGATTGACGAAGACTTTAACGCCCTAATACGATAAGTTTTCCTTAGAGCTTTTTATTCGCGTTTACATCATTTCGTCGCTTAAAACATGGTAATTTAAACGGAAGTGTATTTAGGCGATTTCATATAATATATATATATATATATATATATATATATATATATATATATATGATGCATTTGTACATACAAATCAAACTAAATGTTTTTACCCGATTTCATGTATGTTGGACTGTTATCGACGCAAAGCTTGTTTTCCAGCAAATACATCATGTTACCCAACTTTGAGACGACTGTATTGGGTACTACACGGATGCTGATTTACTGCTGATTGACGCACCTGAGGCGAGAGAGCATAATAAGGAATCGCTATGTGCATCTTCTAGCAAAGTCGTCCCCCACACGTCCAACGAATTCGAGTATGAATATGAGTTCACGCTGGCCGACATAGAACTGATTGATGCAATCGAGGTGAGAGAATATATGTCAAGGAGCCCGCACGAGTATCATCGCGCAGACAGCCAGGCAAATCGTATGTTGTTGCTCAGGATACCCGCGCCCCTACGAACTGGTCACACGTTAACATTACAGTATTGGCCGAAGTCTTGGATGTAGGACCCTCTACAGCTCCCCCGGTCGCTGAGGAAAGTGTGCCAATCGCAGGGGGCATTTCACACAGAGCCACATTTCGTCCACCCTGGACTCGTTGAGTAGGTTTTTTATATCTATAAGAAATAATAATAATAAAAATAATAATAAAAATAATAATAACGTGTACAATGCATGTTTCATATTAGTCTGTGGCATAAACTAGTTACTGATATAAAATATTGTGAATGTAGTTCCTTTAAAAGCTACCATTACTAAAATTGTTTTACTACTGTGAATTATATATATATATATATATATATATATAATATATATATATAACTTTTTATGATATACTTTTTCTTCACTTCTGTAAATGATAAGTAATTTGTTTTATGGTGAATCGAATTAACAGCTTGTGAGCACATTTTAGATTACTATGTTTATTATCTTGAAACGTTGGTATACTAATAAAAACCAGCGATTAATGTATGTTACTATTGCTTAGTCAATGTCCGTGTGTGATCTACGATTAAAGACACAGTGCATGTGTTTGCTCTTTTTTCTCACACCTAATACTGATTTACATGTATATTATTGAATGACGTCTTCAATAATGGGTTTGCAGTCGCTACATCGTAAATGGTAATTTCAGTTTAATAGATTTTTTAACAAGAGCACAATAAAAAATAAGGCTTGAGTGGCAGAGAAGTCAAAATAAATAGGTCAGCTAGGCAATTATTTATGTTGATGTAATCCTGAGCACTTCTCTCCAACATTTACAGCAAACGTCCCCTAATTTGCTTAACCTCGAGGGAATCGGACAGCCTAGAGTACTTCGTAATTGAACCACCTAAAAAAAAAGAGAAAGTTAAACTAATGTAAGTTCTCAGAGAAGTGTTAATTAATACCTTTGGGGGTATTTTTGGTTAGCTTCCGCCCTAATTGTTCATTCTGACGAAGGTCAAGCTTTCCACTCCACTTTAGAGCTACAGTTTAAAGTGGAATACGAATTACGCCCCACCAGCAGCCCAGCGTTTTAACCACTAGGCCAACTAGGGTACCAATTTATCTACCAACCACTTTCTATATTGTGTGGAAGGATGAACAGCTGGGTTTTGCTGCGCGCCGGCTGGCGTCACCGGGTCTCGATTCAAAGCAAGTATTCCGATGAGGAGACGTCTCAAAACTTTATAGGAGAATGCGAGAATGCTAATTACGACATTAGTTCAGACAGTTTCCTCAATGCCGTGACGTGGACACCAGCACCGTAAGTATTTTTATTGTGCATTGATTGGTTCGGCATTAATAGCAATATAAGTGTGACAAGTTCTTTTTAACCCTTCACACACACACACACACACACACACACACACACACACACACACACACACTGATTGGCTACACAAGTGTGGACTCAAGCAATATTGCAGATTCTAATGTCTAATTTTAAAGTATTAACACAACTGCGTTTCCCCTTAGATACGAAGAGTTCGATACGCGTTGTGCCGCCATATGTATATATATATATATATATATATATATAATATATATATATATATATTTCATTTACTTATGTTAAAACCGATGCACACACACACACACACACACACACACACACACACAACGTATATATATATATATATATATATATATAATATATATATATATATATATATATATCGGGTATTAAGCGGGAACTTAAAAATTTATGTCGCATCAACGTTCTCTTTGTGGTAAATATGCCAAAACCGTGTTAAATGCACACACACACACACATATATGAAAGAAGCTTTTAAGTTTTACAGGTGATTAATTAACCATATAGTAACAATTTTCACCTGATATGATTTACCGTAAACTTCGCCATAATGGAGCCGCTAAATCCGGAAAGTTGAGCTGCGTGTATTTGTAAGGGTAGCCGAGCTTTCATATACAGTGTATCTTTTGCAAAACATGTACTAAAATTGATCCCATGTCTTAACGTCGCACTATATATATATATATATATATATATATATATATATATATATATGAAAATTATTTCACGAAAGTAACAGGAATGTTGCAAATGTTACGTAATGTTGCAAGGCACCCCCACCCCCTTTGTTGCAAGGCACCCCCACCCACCTTTGTGCCAACCCCCAACCCCCTTGTTGCCAGCCCCCACCCCTTTGGTGCCAACCCCCACCCTCCTTTGTTGCAAGGAACCCCCCTTTGTTGCCAACCCTTTGCAAGGGGTATGCAACTTGGAGGCGGAGTTAGCCCCCAAGCTGAACCCCTCAAAGGGGCATACCTAACCTGAGGGGAAACCTCTTTGGGGATAAGTTGGGACGGCCTCACCCCCAAAGGGTCATACCTAACCTGAGGGGAAACCTCCTTGGGGAGAAGTTAGGACGGCCTCACCCTCCAAATGGGCATACCTAACCTGAGTGGAAACCTCTTTGGGGGAGAAGTTGGGACGGCCTCACTACGCAAAAGAATTCTGCTCGGCTGGGAGAAGGTGTCTGAACGATATGTAAACAGGTGTATTGATCAGTAGCGTCCACGTTTGGAGGTCTGCGTTGAACAGGAAGTGGGACACATCGAGCAACTTCTCAATTAAGATGAACAACATGCTAAGGTAAGCATCTATGAAGTTTGGGAGCTCTAGTTCCTTTACTTTTTTAATATGACAGTTCACCTCTAAGGGGTCACGTTTTTTACCCGCACTGTGTGTGTGTGTATATATATATATATATATAAATGATACAAAGTGTGTGTGTGTGTGTGGCAAAATAAAAGAATCAAATCTTTTGAACGGTGGGGTTACACTTACCAAGAACTATATTTCTCAACTAATCTATCATAACATCGCTGGAGCCGTGTTATGAACTTGGGTGCTCGGAGGCTTAATCAGCCGATATATATATATATATACCTTTCCTTTCAAATACCTTTTAAATGTCCGTGAGATGACTACTCATTTCACGAAGGTCAAGCTTGTCGCCCCTCCTCTCGAGTTGGCCATTATTTTCCAAGTGTAAATATTGGTGTATCTCTCTCTTCTCCTTTCCAGTGAATATAGGTTTAGTTCGCGTAACCTTTCCCAGTAATTTAATTCTTTGCACCCATTGATCTTGGTTGTGAAGGTTCTCTGAATCCCTTCCAGCTGTCTAATGTCTTTTTTATATGGGGATGTTAGGACCGAGCAGTATTCCAATTTGGGTATGATCAGTGTTTTCAGTAGAAAAATCATTATATTCCTATCCCTTCGTTTAAAGGTGCTCAGTATATGCTGTTATTCTCTTTGCTCTGTTTACTGCTATCTTATTTTGTTTCAAATTTCGCATCATCCGTCATTACACCCCATAAATCTTTTGCTTTAGAATTTCTCTGAATTTAGTGTCCATTTTGGGTATAATATTCCATGGATTTAGGTCCTCCCTTTTTCCGTACCGTAACAGCTGAAATTTCTAAGTGTTAAACTTCATATTGGTGTCTTCCGTCCACTTGTAGATTCTGTTCATGTCGGTTTGTAGAGATCCTATATCTTCTGGGTTTCTTACTTTTCTACTGATCTTTGTTTCATCGGCAAAGGATGTTACTGTGCTGCCTCTGGTAACGTCCTCATCTATGTCATTTAGCATGATAATGAAGTGTAGTGGAACTAATACTGTTCCTTGTGGTACTGAGCTTCAGACCTCTTATTCTGCAGAAGATATTCCTTGTACTGTAACGACTTGCCGCTGCTCACTAAGGAAATTATACATCCATTTCCCTACTTTTCCTGTTATTCCCATATATTTCAGTTTATGTATTATGATTCCATGGTCACACTTGTCGAACGCTTTGGCAAAGTCTGTGTATATTCCATCATGGTTTTCATTGCTTTCAAGTGCATCAATAATGTAGTGTTCCATTAATTGTGAGAGGCATGATCTACCTGACCGAAATCCATGTCAGTTATCATTTAATTTTTTCTGAGTTTCCAAAAAGTCAGATTTTCTCTCTAACTATTCTTTCAAATATTTTAGTAAGATGAGATATAAGCGACACCGGTCTTTTGTTTTTGGCCTCGGATCGATCTCCTGCTTTGTATATTGGGACAATGTTCGCGCTCTTCAGGATGCCCGGTATTTCTCTCGTGTCTAGTAATCGTCTCCATATCCAATATAGGGCTCAGCGATTGCATTCTTGCAGTTTTTGATCAGTGTGGCATTCCATTTGTCCGGTCCTGCCGCTAAGTGTGCTTTTAGTTTCCCTATATCTTGTGTAATATCATCTGTCGTAAAGTCGAAGTCCGTCATACATCCCCCTTGTTGTTCTTCTTCAAAGAACGTGTTTCTATTGCATATCAGTTTGTCAGTTTTTGGGATACTGAAAGATGATTCGTATTGAGCTATTAATATTTCAGATACTTCTGTTAGATCATCAGATAAAGCACTATCTCCGTGTTTCAAAGGTCCGATAGTCGTATGGTTTTCGACTTCCTTTTTGCAAAATTATAGAAGTACTTTGAGTTAACTTTGAGTTAACCGTAATCGATGCTCTGCAATTTATCATTTAATATTTTCTGATGTTATCTTTACAGTTACTTAATTTTGCAGTCACTCTTTTCTCTTTCGGAACAATGACCTCTTTTGTCTCTCGAATTTGTTTCTCTTTCCTCTTTGTTGTATTTTTGGGACATGTCTTTCCACAATTTCCAGCGTCTTCTCCTCTAAGGTTATTAGCATTTCTTCCGTTGTCTTGGCCTCGAAGATGGTTTTCCAATCTCTTACTTCCATGATGGATGGAACACCTTCCAAGTTTATAGCTTTGAAGTGAAAATTTAAAATTTCGAATTTGCTTCTTTCTGTTGTTCGTGTTCTTTCGTTTCCTGTTGTTTTTATATTGGTTTTATATATATATAGATATATGTAGAGAGAGAGAGAGAGAGAGAGAGAGAGAGAGGTTAGGAAAAGCTTCTACATCATGCTTTTTATAATACAAATTTTAATTTAGAACCTAATACGTTAGGTGTACTTTTATACCATGTTTTTAAAGCGTGACCGCATATTATTGTGCACGAGAGACATTGTTGCCATATCTAATTATTTATTACCGTTCAAATTCGCACAGTAAGCCTTACATTTTCCACCAATGTGTGCAATGAATTGTGGGGTACTCGATTTTCAGTGGACATTGTAAATTTATGTTCTGAGTTGAAATCATGTACCTGAATTATTGTTATTATTATTGTTATTATTACAACGCATCGTTATGTACGTAACAATAATTTATTTAAAGTAAATGGACAACGTAAGCTTACTTAATGTTTTAACTATATTTCAATATTTTCGTTAAACCTACGGAAAAATTATTGAATGCTGGGTTAATTGAATGTAAGATTAGAGTAACTGTACGCTCGTGATGGATGGCTAGCTTAAGTCGTGATATGATTTCCTTAAATATATATATATATAATATATATATATATATATATATATATATATGTGATACACACAGACCGTGCATGGAACAGGGAACTCTTCTAGGAAAATTAAGTCCACTATAGTCCGAATAACTAATGGTAAATGACAAACACTCTAGTTTTTTCTTTTTCATGATGTTAACCCGACGTGGACAACGGGTCACTCGCAAAGAGGTCCCAAAAATATAGCTTCCCTCACCAGCTATCTGGAAAGCAGATAGGATCTAGCTCTGGGACAGGATCTAGCAGATAGCTGGTGAGGGAAGCTATATTTTTGGGACCTCTTTGCGAGTGACCCGTTGCCCACGTCGGGCTAACATCATGAAAAAGAAAAAAACTATAGTGTTTGTCATTTACCATTACCTATTCGGACTATAGTGGATTTAATTTTCCTAGAAGAGTTCCTTATTCCATGCACGGTCTGTGTGTATCATAAAAAACTCAGGGAACCATTCTGAGTTCATTCATATATATATATATTATATATATATAATATATATATATATATATATATTATATATATATATATATATATATATATATATACACACACACACACACATTGGCGTTAAAAAATCTGCCTCCACATTATAATCACCAAATTTATTGTAAATTGTACAAATATATATATGATAATTACATCAAAATTTGATTTTTTGTTACATATTGCTTCTAAATGTAATTATTATAAGATATTAAAGAAAACTAAGAATTAATGGCATAATTTTACTAATAGTCGATATGACCTCCTTTTGTTTTATTGACAGCAGTAGTATAGCTGCGTTTGGGGGGGGGGGGGGGAGGAATTTGGGGTGCTTTGAATCCTGCCCCTGGAGGGGCTCCCCTGAAGTCATTCGCCTCCGTTATAAGGGGCCCCTTCCTTAAGTTCCTCACCGTCCTTGTGAAGGATACTTGCCCCTTGAGGGCCCCTTGCGGCCCTCTCCTCCTTGGGGAGGGGAAATCATGTGGAGTTCTTTCATGGTCTTTCATGACCAGACAAAAACTAACAAAAACAGACAAACAAACATTCGAGTACTTTTTTCCGGCACGTTTTGCCAGCGTACCGTCGTGTTCGTGGCCCCGATAGTTTTAGCTAAGGGAAGCAACATTCTCACACATCAGATTGATATTCTGTATCAGAGCTTGACATTCAATTTGAACCTTATACTCTTAAACAACAGGAATGAAAACTTAAAATAAATATCTGAAAAAGGGTTTAATGAACCTAACGAGATTATGCATTGACCTCAAAACATACAAGAGGTTGCGTTGTATTCTGTAAGCATATTATTATATTCCAATACCACATTATCTCTTCGAGTATAATTCCGTTTTCGTACGTTAACTAATGCGAACATTACGAAAAAAAACAAAGTCAGGTTAAACAGTTTTAAATAAAAAACAATTTTTGTGTTTAATATCTGTATTATGAAAAATAAAATGAAGATTTATTATTTAATTAAATAAATTAATTTATCTTTTTTTAAGGGTGCTACCGTTGTTTTGAAGAGCAATCAAAATTGGAGTAAAAATTCCCCAATACGTATGTGTAATTTTGCAAGTATTAGTAAAAAGCTTCAATGTATATATCTGTAAACCACAAATTCAGTAGCTAAGTTGTTGCTTTCAGTTATTGAGCAGCTGTGTGAGGGAAAAAGGTGTATACTGTATAGAACAATAAAGCAGACGAGAGGCAGAAACTATCTCGTTACATTTTCTGTAGTGGTGAGAGAGGTAAATTGGACTGATTCAATTCACAATTGTTTGGAATAAGCGCTGCTAGTAGAACTGGATTATTTCATGCTGCTTTTTGACCACACCCTAGTAAAAATAATAAAAACAGTTAAATACACATTTATTTCTTTCCATTAAAATAAAATAAGTTTGACTACATGTATGCGAACGCATCAGGTCCTCGTTGCTTATCAAACTAAATATACCCCGTTCAAGTTGATAACATAGGTAGAATCACCCACACGTCGTTGTTAGTAACCCAAATCTAATTTTTTCATTGCTTTATTTATAGTATTATTATTACCTTGTAAACTATAAGAACAAAAATGGTTTTATTCACTTAAAAAGTAGCGAGTAATGAACTGCGGCTGGAATTCAGTTAAACTGTAGGGCCCTTGTCCTTACGCTGCATTTCCTCAAAAACATCAGTGCTACCACTTCTCCAACACTATATATATATATATATATATATATTGTGTGTGTGTGTGCGAGAGAGAGAGAGAGAGAGAGAGAGATTTGTGTTTTAGTTATGTGATTTACTAGCTGCTATGTTGAAATGAACCTTAGAAGTAATTCACTATTAAGCTACTGTCAACAGAGGACGGTCAACTATAACAAGACCTTCGGAGGCGGTCAGACTAGTCAGACTTTGGACTGACCAATATTCAACTAAGCCATTGGGGTTGTTCCTGGGTTCCGCTATTTTATTGGTCAAACTTTTTAAGAAATACATACTTTCATTTGTTCTAGGGTTGTGTGGGCTGAACAAGTGATCTTTCTCATAGAATGTTTGCCGAATTCAAATTTATTGTCAACTTAATCGCTAGAGTGATAAAGTACGTCTGTCTGCTACATACACTTTTGTGTTTTTATATTGTATATTTATTTATTTATTAAATATACAACTCGACGTAATTTGTTCAGAGAATAGTCAAATCAGCTGTGTGTGTGTGTATATATATATATATATATATATATATATATATATTAATGCTACGATGGCTGTTAAAACTCTTTGAAATATGCGTAATGATGAAGGGTTTAACTTTTTTGGGAAGAAAGTATTGTCACTAGGTACTTCCTGGCAGTAGATATGCCTTCATTTCCTCGATTTAGAAGAGTTCCAGCTAGGCTAGAAGAAGGTTGTGTTCTATCGGAAGACCACCAAGCTCCTGAAGATCTTTGCAGAAATATAGATAATGAAGCTCTGGATCTCATTATAAAGCCCATAACTGATAGGTTTAACCAGGCAGACTGCAAAATGTATGTCCGGTGTAAAGGGTTGCTTCTCAAGGATGCAAAAGGATGGTCGTTCACAATAGAAATAAAGAGTGTAACCTCATTCTAGGACTCAGTCTTCCTTCCTGCAAGACTGCATACACATCTAGCAGTCTTCAGTACCAACTTTGTACTCACGGGTACCCTTGAACAGTTGATCCTACGTGATGTAGTTACATCAATGCACTCACTGACACCTGGCTAGTAATCTCTTATCTCCTCTGTGATCACATAAGCAGAGTTAATTATAGTGATGCCACCACCCTCATTAACTGTAGTGAGCGTTCGTTTAGTAGTCTCGTGCGCATTTGAGCTGGAAAAAAGAGGTTGAAAATTTAAAGATCTTCATTGCCAATTATTAAGAACCCCAAGATTTATAAGCAATAAGGTACCTTTTGGGCTAGTTGTATAATAGGAATGTTTGGTCGATGGGTTTACAGCTGAATGTGTAGCTGACATGATTCAGGACAGTTATGACTAGGAGCTCATTTGTTACGTCATCTGTAATGTATGAGTTCACTAAGGGTAGCTGCTGTCATTTTTTAGGAGAAACTCTGTAAGTAAATTGGGCTTTGTACAATTAAAGTACTCATTAGCCTGTATATGTGTCTATTAAAGAGTTGTTTTGCACTCTTGATTGTAAAAGTCTGTAGTGATAGAATACGAGAACATTTGATAATTTAAGCCAACGAAACGACCAAGAAAATGTAAAGACAACATAATTTATTATGTAAATTGGAAAAGCCTTTAATATAGAGGGAAAAATAAAAATATTAACTTTGTTTACATTAAGGTTAGATTTGTTTCTTTCAGCTCAGATTTGAAAATTTGATGATTCCGATATATATATATATATATATATATATATATATATATATATATATATATATATATATATATATATATATATATATATATATATATATATATATTAGGGTGATGCAAAAGTGGGGGAGTAAAATTTTTTTGTTTCAAATTTTTGAGATACCCTCTCATTTGGTTTAATTTGGTGGAAAAATGATCCTGGGGAAATTTCGGGTCAAAATTCGAATATTTGGAGGTCGCGCCCGCCATTTGAAAATTTGCTGATTTCCATGACACCCAGGAGGTACAGCAAGCGTCACGTTACTTTTTTTTTGAGTGGAAGTTCCCCACGAGGCCTATCATACCACCTTCCTCTTTTCCATTTGTTCATAAAACAGATACAATACAATAGATATTTACAATAGATACATAGAATGGATATACTCGTAAATTTTACTGTTGCGTCAAAGATACGAGAGTTTTCTTAGTTTTGTCCGGAAGCTTCTTCCGATAATTTGATACAACTTGCAGTAGATATTGCTTCTGTTGTTCATCATTGGTAATTAATTTGTTATAATCTTCAATCAATTTCACTCCTCTTTCAGCAATATCATTAACAACTTTCATGTGATTCACTACGTTCTTTGCAACCCAATAACTCTCATCGAGAAGCCAATCTTCTACTGGTTTGCTCAAGAACGTTGAAGACAATCCGAGTATACTGAAGAAGGACTTTGTGTTAGCAGTTACAAAATCTTCAAGCTGCTTATTGTCAATAGTTTTGATGTCTATTTGTGTCTTCTTTGGAGGATCTGGCTCCGAAGATTTTGTAAGAGCCTCCTTCATTTTTCTTTTGGTGTCAAAGCTGATTTTATCATCAAAGAAAGCCAATGCGATCAACTCTTCTGAGAGATACCACAAATGATTCTTGAATTTTTCTAAAGCAGCATTTGCTAGTTGTTCATTTGTGCTTTTGTAGCTGTGAAGATTCTTGAGAAGACTCAGATCATTTCGTGGAGCACTTGCTGCGCAGGGTGCTGAAAACCAATGCTTAATATAAATTGAAACAGAAAACCAACAAATTTCTTTTAGATTTCTTTCTTCTATTGCTGTTATTTTGAACTGACTTTTGAACATAAAGATTTTCATTGAATAAATGACTTTCGCCATCCAACGGGCTCTATGATAAGCCCCAGGCTTCCTGAATTTTATTCCAGTCGTTGGAGTACCGCCAAGCAAGATGATTGTCAGTTCCAATAACTCTCTGTAATCGTCGCGAGGTTGATCTTCACTGATTTTTCTTGCTGCAAAGTTGATGATTTCCTCTTTTTCCTTTTGTGGATAATTTTCTAATTTATCGTATGAAGTTAGATTAATCTTATTCCAGTTTGTTTTGAATCTTTTGAATAACTGAATGTCAGGGCCTGATGAAGCCTGTAATGCAGGGGATACCACTGCTTCCAACATGATTTCAAGGATATGGTGTCGACAAGGACACCACAACAAATCTTTCTCCATTTTCTGTTCAATTAGGACACAAGCTCCGTTTTTACGACCTGTGTTCGATGCAGTTGTATCGAAACACATGCCTTTTACCTTATCTATTAGATTCCAATCAATGATCGCCTGATGTACTGCATTTGCAGTATCCTTTCCTGTGCCATGATCTATATTTGGCACTCCAAGCAGTTGATCTTCTCCACTGCCAGAGATTAGGACTGGCAACCGATCAACAACCTCATTCCCGGTAATGTCTTCGAGGAGTTTGCCATCCCAATGAACAATCAAGGGTTTGTCAGCTTGAAATTCTTCTTTCAAGTTTTCACTGAACTTCTTTCTTGATTTCTGTCTTGCCCTGCGAATCGATGAGTAGCTAACATTGTAATTCTCTGGATCTTTTCCAACATTTGCGATCGTTGGAATAATTATTAAAGAGGCTGATCGGTCGCTGATCTTAGCAACATCCAATGAGGAAAGCAGATTTTCATTCATAATCTTGAATTTTTTTCTTGGAAGGCCTCTTTTGGATGTTGAGGGCACTTCCAGATCTACTTCTTCTTCCGTAGATGCAGGTGAATCACTGCAGGAACTGCTGCTGCTTGCAAGAACAACTGTTTCATCAAATGCACTTGATTCATGTAACCTTTTCTTATCCATTTTTTCATGTCTCTTCGCAGCTTCGTTTCGACGTTTTTCTTCATCCTTATCAACTGCCATCATTTTACCCTTTCGACCTTCCCTTTGTAGCCGTAGAAACTCTCTATCTTCCTCAATAGTTATTAACTCGTTAGCATTTGCATGCGCAATATCAAAGAGTCCATCCAATTTTTCTTTCCATGTATTCTCTTTCTCTATTGAAAACTTCGATTTTTTTCCTTTGCTCTTCTTCAGCCCTTGCCACTCATCATACAGTTTATTTAATTTCTTCACAACATTACATTTCTGGGTTGTTGGTATTCCTGCTCTCTGCCACACTTCCAATACATCATTAACGGTTGAAGTTAATGCTTCTCTGACAGTTTCATTCTTGATATGTTTATAATTCATGAATAAGGAAATTACTTCTTTCTTTGATGGAAGCTTACTTTGATTCAATTTATCTATTTGTTGACCGATCAGCCAGATATCTGTTGAGCTTCTTGATCTCATTTTTGTCACAATTAAGATAGAGGAAATAGAAGAGAAATTGAGGCGGAGAGACTCACTGATATAGCACCTCTCCTGGACACTGCCACAAGCACACTGCGATACCGATTTCCTTGAACGCTATTTGCTCATATACGCATCACCTACCACTCTGCCTGCAGCAAACCTGCACAAAACCTGCAACCTGCAACAAACATGGAACAAATGAGGGGGTATCCCTAAAAATCCACGATGGTCATGATTTGTGCATCACCCTAATATATATATATATATATATATATATATCCTGTATTTCACTTCACTTTGCCTTATATGGGAACCTCAAGTTTTAACATTAGAAACAAACTTTTAAAATTGCTCAAGGAATTCTACCCACAACTAATTAAATTCACTCCGTGTAAATCGAGTTACCATTTATTTAAATACAAGGATGTTATTCCCACACTTCTTAAGTCATCCATAGTTTACCAATACAAGTGTGACCACTGTATGGGGTCATATATAGGTAAAACTAAAAGACATTTAAAATCCAGTATTTACGAACATCTCGGTAAATCGGTCCGTACAAATTTACCTCTTGGCAAACCACCTAGTAGCATGGGCGCAAAATGCCAGAGTGCAGGAATGTTACGTAATGTTGCAAGAGTGCCAACCCCCACCCCTTGTTGCAAGGTACCCCCACCCCCCTTTGTTGCCAACCCCAAAATGAGGTTGCAAGGGGTATGCAACTTGGAGTTATCCCCCAAGCTGAACCCCACAAAGGGGCAGAAGAGGGGAAGCCTCTTTGGGGGAGAAGGTGGGACGGCCTCACCCCCCCAAAGGGGCAGAAAGAGAGAGAGGAAGGTGGAGAGACCAAGAGGAGGGAACCCAGAGGAGAGGGTATTTACTTGACTGCCAGCCAAGCTCACATGACTCCTTCATCCGCCCGCCGCTCTCTTATAGACCTCTAATCAGCCAGTTGGCTGAGTTGCCAGATAGCGCCATGTATTTAATTATTCCTTATATTCAGCCATTTGGCTGCTGAGTTGTCAGATGTCGCCATGTATTTATTTACTCTTATATTAATGTTGGCTTAGATTGTTGAGTTGACAGTTTGCGCTATGTATTTATTTAAAGTATATATTAATCAACCAGGGCCAGCGGGCGCCACGGCCGGTTGGCTTTGAAGGCTGAGTTGCCAGTTTTCGCCATGTATTTAATTATTCATATATTAATCAGCAAGTTGGCTAAGAAGGCTGAGTTGCCAGATAGCGCCATGTATTTAATTATTCCTTATATTATTCATCCATTTGGGTGCTGAGTTGCCAGATAGCATTTTAATTGTTCAGGTATACCTTAATAGGGAGAGTTGCTAAATACCACCATGTATTTTAATTTTTATTATGGGGAGTTGCTAAATACCACCATTTATTTTAATTTATATGAGGATAGTTGTCAGATCCCACCACCATTTATTTTAAATTTTATTTATATTATGGATATAATCGTGTTCAAGGGATAAATAAAACACCAATACAACGTTCTGTTTATGAATTAATGGGCATTCAATGGGATATATGATATATATGATCAAATAATAGAACGGAAAATATATAATCATAGCAAGCATAGTATTAACAAAATATTAGAAAAACATATTTATATATTAATTATATACAGGGTGTTTCAGGAGGAAAGTTCAATACTTCGGGAGGTGATAGTATCGGTCATTGTGAGAAAAAAAGTTCATATGAACATGTGTCTAATTCTGAATGGTTACGGAGATACAGCTGTTTGAATCTGATGCGCGCGCAGCTCTTCCTTCCCCTTCCCTCCCATATAACCTTGAACCATGTAAGCTGTAACAAATTTGTCATTTCTGTATCTGATACCATTCAAAATGCCAAAGTTTAAATATTAAATGTTAGAAACATAAATTGGTTTCTCTTTCTTGATTACCATTAACAATGCTTTTGCATGTGTAGATTCAAACAGCTCTATCTCCTTAACCATTCAGAACTAGACACATGTTCATATGAACTTTTTTCTCACAACGACTGATACTATCACCTCCCGAAGTATTGACCTTTCCTCCTGAAACACCGTGTATAATCATACAAAGCAAAGTATTAACAAAATATTAGTACAGGAAAATATATAATTATATTATCAAAAATTATATTGTCAAATATTAGTACAGGAAAAAATATACAAAACGTATAATCATATTATTACAGGAAAAAATAAATATATATATATGTCTTTACGTTCTACAATGCAAAACGCTACTCGCATATTAAAGTCTATATCCCCATCGGCATTACTTTGTACGATGTGATAAATCCGACCAAGCATCACTTCATCGTTTAACTGATGCGGTGGTCTATACTCGACATAAATGGCTTTCATATCGTTCAATATTATTTTTGTACCCACTTTACACTCGGCGGGCAAGTTGTCTTTAAGTACAGCTAGAACACAATCAAAAGCACGCACAAAAATGTCGTCGTTAACCACAACATTAAATAAAAGTTTAGAATCATGTCTTTCCAATCGGGGGCTTTTTCTTTTTCTTAACGTCCCGAACGTTTCATTCGTGAACTCTTCTTCACTCGGCATAACGGGATTGGAAATATTCTACCAAATCTTAACGACACCTATCCACGATATAGAGGTACAGCTCTTCAGGGTGAACAGTGTAGGCAAGCTCAGCTCTATACCTCTCAAGTGATTTGTACCGAAGCTCAGGATATTTCGAAGAATCTAAACCTTTTAAATATGCATCCAGATCTAGACCGTTCTCCCCCTGTTCATTCCTACATTCAACAAATCCGTCGAGCAGAGCTGTGTAAGCGTATTCAAGTACCGTGTCAAAATAAATCATGTCTGTAACACGCGCATCTACAGTAATATAGGCTTCAGCTTACGGAATCCGACGATCTCAAACATTCTGTCGAGGATGAAACGGTTTCGTGTAGGAACAAGAACGTCATTATCAGCTGCGTTCTTCCACATCAGTCGTATATCAATGCATGGCTGTTTGTTATTTACACTCAATGTACAAACAATGGTATATGAGGAGGCGTCACTAATCACCTCTCTTATTGTATCTGCGTCAGCTGGTATTTTATAACGGTCCTCAGGCCACATCTCAACTACCACGAAGATTTTATGCATCTCCTCAAGACTTAAATAAATAACGTTACGTTTGCTTGCATGCCTGCAGATCGTTTCAAGCACACAGTTAATGGTACCGGTTTCTCGCCTGAACACGCGCATTGACTTCGTCACGGAGATGTCGTACGAGGCGTTGAGAATGCCTCTCAAAGGGAGTTCCATCGTATTCACACGGATCGAGATGACTATGACACAACTACTTGGTGCAAGCTCTGAGATGACTATGAGTCACAGGAGACAAGATCAGCTCGGCGGGTGGAATGAATCACCCTGATGAAATGTGAATGGGTTTGTTCGAACTCGTATGCTCCGTGAGGAGTGAGTCACGCTGATGAAACGTGTACGGCGCTGATCGAGTCGTTGTATCCCATTATATTGGGTAGATGTTCTTTTTCGGATACAAGAATTAATTTCGAGTTTAATGTTTTATCACTACCACGAAAACGTACCAGACATTTTTGCAAAGGGTGATTTTCATGAACTAAACACATTTTTTTGAATGTTTTATCACTCCTAAACATCTTCACAAACCGGGGCGGTATTAGAGAGAAACATATGTTCATATTTATCCTTTTTGTTTAACAGGCGATACTCATCTCGAAAATCTGTTAAGAACTCACACAATCCATTGGCCACAACCTCACTACAAACCTCATCATGATATATATTAATGTAGTGGTAAAAATACTTAAGATTGTCCATGATGACAAGATTTACATTTTCAGCCGTAGGGTACGAGTAATCGGTATAGTGTAACATGATATAATACCGCTTATCACACCACTCATCCACAAGACTCACTACCCATAACAGTTGTTTATCTCCTGATCGTGTTGCTTCTTCTACCACGCGGTGCACGTGAGCCTTTATAAAACTTAGTTCTATAACATACTTCAGTACATCGTCTGTACTGCGAAATCCAACAATCCCCTCGCCAGAATATCCGTAGCCTTAAAATATACGTAGCCTTAAAAGATGCAAAGGAGGCAGGTATAGGAAGTTTTTCAGTATCCACTACATCTACGCACTTGGCAGAGTACCACTTCATAAATGTTGAACACGCGATATTAAAGGTGGCCATTTTCATATGTGCGAGAGAATACACGTCTGAGCTCAAGAGTATACAGAGGTCAACTGAGTACGGAAGGGTAGAGGTCTGCTCAGGTTGCGGCGTGATTCAAGTCGCCGGTCTTACAGTGGGCGGAGCTTAACTTTTACTGGACACACGCATACACGCAAAGTAAAACGCTAGTTGAAACAGGATTTATTTAATAAACGAAATAATCAAGATGTATATATTTACAAATACGTGTTAAGTTAGCAATAAACATATCAAAGATTATGGTATCAAAAGGGTACGGTGTTATAGGTACCAGGCACCTGGTAGCGTTTCCTAAAGGTGTTACGGCACACCTTTGTGCCCCCAAGTTCCTTCACGTCCCCCAGTTTCTGCGCCCGAAAATTATGGGTGCCTACAGTCAGTTGGGGCGGCCGACCACCCTCATCATCCAAGCACACTAACTCCTTCAGCGAATCAAAGTTGACGACCCACCGATCCGCTTGGTTAAGCGTGATGCCCTTAGCCTTCACGATATACTTCGTTTCATTCCCTATCCTGACCAGTACCCCATAGTTTTTTGGCCCTGTTGACACAAACGAGTCGGCGTAGGCGTTTTTCCCATACTCATCCTTGATCTCGTCAGTTAACTCACCAAGGAACTCCCCAATAGCAGGCATTTATTCACCACTCCTCGCTGTGAATATCACGCTATCTGTATCGGCGTACAATACTCTCCGCCCAAGAGAATGCAATAGACCCCAAAGTTTGATGCGCGCCTAGACTGTTGTGAAGCTGGCTAGAGGAATGTTTGTAACCCGTGAGGTATCTGTAGCCAACTCAGTATTGTTGTACTTTATTATGTAAGTATTACCTATATTCACAATCTCCATGACTTCTTTATCGGGTGCGTTAGCGTAATCCCAGACTTCACTATAGCTTTGCGCCAAATGAACGTTCACTTTACCGGTATTCTGCGCAAATTTTCCCCAAAGGCTGTTTAGGCACAATTTTACACTAAAGAGTAAGGTGGATCGATTTTACATTTTTTTCGATTTCCATATTCTAATAGAGACACAAACTTGTGCATGCATGAGAAAATAGCCTCTGCAAAATCTTAGCTTAATAGGTAATCATCTTCTGCCCCCGGCAGAGCGATGAAAATCATATATTAGTAGTCAAAAACGTACTTTTAAACCCTAGCCTAGAGTCATAAAATTTTGCGTGTGTGTTATTTCATGCCTAAGCAACGATATAAATGCTATGGGAAATATATAAATGCATTATTTAAGAGAAATAGCCGATCTGAAAATATGTATATTATACATATTTTCAGATCGGCTCTTTGTCTTAAATAATGCATTTATATATTTCCCATAGCATTTATATCGTTGCTTAGGCATGAAATAACACACACGCAAAATTTTATGACTCTAGGCTAGGGTTTAAAACTACGTTTTTGACTACTAAAATATGATTTTCATCGCTCTGCCGGGGGCAGAAGATGATTACCTATTAAGCTAAGAATTTGCAGAGGCTATTTTCTCATGCATGCGCAAGTTTTTGTCTCTATTAGAATATGGAAATCGAAAAAAATGTAAAATCGATCCACCCTACTAAAGAGCTTGCCAGGATTTTTTACAATTTGGGCACGATCAAGTTGTATACCTTCATGGTCACGCTAACGTTGAATATAAGATGCTTTTTCATCTTCGGTTTCAACCCCTCGCGGATACCCTGATGCCTCAACCTTATCCTTCAAAAATGCGTTTATATATGGTGTGAAAAGGTTGGGTAGCTTCTGAAACCTCCACACCTCATGTATCTTCATTATTCTATACCCATGGCAAACGGCTAGGGCTAGCTCAGGGCTTGTGTATACACCTCTGATCTTACGCTGTGGGGTGTATGGCCACAATCACCATTGTTCTCTTCCGCGCACTTCACACACAGGGGAAACATGAGTTTGTGATCTATAACGACGGGTAAGATCGGCATCCATAAATCGCTAGGGGGAGCACGTCTACGAAAGAAAGGCCGAAATAGTACCCGTTCAAATTTCTTGAAAATTCGTTGATGGAGGGTAGGTTAGGGCCCACCAGTTTCTCAGGCGCACCTACGGGGTACGGATTGTTCTTCATCACGTAGGGGTATAAAGAACAGAAATCGTAGTAGTGAAGCTTCACACCCTCCGTAGGCGGAAAGTATAGCTTGAAGGGATTTGTACGCCCACCGAACAAGCTATCTCCGCATTTGAGAGGATCCAGTACCATTGAACGCTTGATCGTGTTTATTTCTTCACGGTACACCCCGTCTGTCTCCATCCGTGCATCATACTCATGCTCCCACAAGACTTTGTGAGTGAACTGGGAGCCTATAAGTTGATCGCGGGTGCGCGTCCACGCAAGACAGTCGGCAGGGGATCTACCGTGGATATCTCCCACGATTCCACACTCAGGACGGGGCATCCATGCCACCAGCAACCGTTAAAGGAGTACACAGTCTTCACGCCAGTGACACGGTTTTCACTTAGACCATCAACCCAAAAAACATGGCCATTAACCTTAATGGGTACTTCCCCCGTGTTGCGGGCATGCTTTATGTATACACCTGTCTGCTGTTGTAGGTGTATGAGCCAGTAAATAGCCTTGTGCCCATAACTGCGGGATTGTTTCTGTGAATAATGGCTAAGGTGTCTTTAGGCATGAAGTTATTCTTGAACACCGTAAAACATAATGATGCGATGGTGGTTGCGACTTGCAGCGGATCGCATTTGAAACGACATATGTACATCCTTCTAAAGGCCTGGAAACATACTCTAAGCACGCGTACATCATTCACGCAATAACGCTCACATTCATCAGCTATATTATAAGGATTACGTTCATTAAAACTGTTGTAGTATCGATCAAAATCTTCACGTTCATCTGTACTCATACAATCATAGTTAAAGTAATGTTTGGGTGGAGGTAGACCTACGTAATTTAAAGTTTCACTAGTGAGGAATGTGTAAGGGAATATCCTTTTGAAACTTCAGCTGCTACCCCATCACCTTGGGTAGCTTTGCTAATTTGCAGGGTGTGAATAATAAAGTATCTTTAAATTGTACATTACCTCTTATTTGCATCTGTATTAGTTTGTTGCCTCTTTTCAATGGGTCACCTGTAAATATCTCAGAGGACTCGTGCTCAAGCAACTCCTTATAAAGGAACTGTGTGTCAAATTTTGCCCCGTTATGGGCGAGAATATACAGTCATTTTTTTAACTTGTCCGCTAACTTGACAATATAGGATACAAATAGTTTTACAGGACTATCGTGGACATTCGTTTTAAAAACGTTTGTCCGTTTACCACATTTGGGGCACTCATCACACTCGATCTCCATACACTCATCACAGATAGTCTGGCTCACAAGTAAATGTGGAATAACCTCTTTGGTTTCAGCGTTCGTGTATGTTTCTATATCGTAGTACACAGTTATACAAGGGCTGTTTTTAGGCTTGGCGTCTTTCATATAACATACATGCTTTACACCATCCGCCTTATATTTCTCATGGCATGTAGAGCAGTGAATTTCGTCACATTTGTGCTTGAAATTTCCCCAATTATCCATCATGTGAAACATACCACATTCACAGATTCTCATTTTCCTGCACGTACCAATTGATTTATGGAGCTCAAAACAGCTATTATTGAAAAATGTGCGTCTACACACATTACAGTCCCTCTTCTCAGCATCAACTACACGGCTTTCACATTTGGGGCTTTTACACTGCTCACATACCATGTGACATCTTTACAATGTTTCACTATCATCCGCAAACTCGAGACACCCTTACACAAATCATGATGTCGTCCATATTTTCGACTTTTGTCATAACTCGCGTAAAGGCACCTTATATTACGGATGGGGAGATATGTTGTACCTGACAGTCCTAAAATAAGTAGGGGCCTTGTACGATCTCTCACACAGCTTTTAAAAACATACACAGTTCTACGACGATCATCCAGGCCAAATACAACTATACGAGCATTCATTTCCTGTTCTACCCTTCTCAGCTCCTCAGGACCCATGTTACAGTCAAACTCAAGTTCACAGTCTACAGCTAGTTTACGGGCACGCTCCACGACCGTAGGCAACCAAATTTGCTCGGATTTCGTATTTAGTACAGTAAACATACGAGCTAAGACTACTGCTATAAAGCCGCAACCACGATCGACGTTTATATGCCGTCTAAAAATAGCCTGAGAATTGAAGTTAAGAGTGTAAGGTGTGGCACTATGACCCGCAACACGGAATACACGGTCAATATTCACCGTGAAGTTGTCCATATTGAAAGCTATACTACTTTGGGAGGCCTGCATTATACGACTCTACATCTTCAGCCGCCAAACGTCTGAATGGTACTACTATCCAAAAATCATCTACAGAGCCATCATCTGACCCGAATCCGAAGGACAGCCTCGTCCTGACTTCACGCTCGTCGCGGTTCTGAAGGGCAAACTCTACAATACGCTCTACAACGCGACGTAGGCCGTGTTCAATACCGTTGCTATACATGGATCTAGGATCAACCCTGACTATATACCGATTTCTAGTCAAGGCTGGGGTAGGGGTTGCGGTGCGCACCAACTCGAACGTTATACCATCCTCAACAGAACGGGGAGCAGCTGTGGAGGATGAATAAGGGGTTATATTGGCGGAAGAAGCTGAGGGGTTGGTTGCGTAAGACGTTGAGGTTGGGGCTCTATTACTGCAGACTCAACAGAACGGGGTGCAGTTGTGGAGGATGAACAAGGGGGTATATTGGAGGAATGCTCTACTGTGGGGTTGTTGCGTAAGACGTAGAGGGTTGGGGCTCTACTACTGGTGGTCTAACAACCAGCGCATTCCTGACGCGCTTTATACCTGACGTGGAGGATTCTTCATCATGTCTCCGCTTTGAACGTGCTACATGTGTCGCTGGTGAGGGTTCATCGGAGGGTATGGGTACTGTAGATGCACGGTCAACGGGTTCATCCGTGATATCGATGATGGGGGCTGTACATGGTCGTCATTCACGGTTCTGTGGAAGAAGAAAACAAAATATAAGGAGCAGCACTCGTTATTTGTAATATTCTGTAAATGACCCACTTAGGGTGTGACGTGTTAGAAATGGAATCTGTAGAAAAATTCAGATTCACGAGCCCATCCACATGTATTATATCTGGACCGACAGGTTGTGGTAAAACGGTGTTTATGCTTAATATCATTAAAAAAAGGGGGAAATGTTCTCAAAATTTGTGCATAAAGTTATATGGTGCTATTCGACATACCAATCAGTGTTCAACGAGTACCAAGATGATGTTTTGTTCCACAAGGGGGTCTATGACGTTAATTCGCTAAAGGGAAATGAACATACAGTCATCGTAATTGACGACCTCATGTTGGAGATGGATAAAACGTTTGCCGAGACATTTACAGTATTCTCCCACCACCTTAACATAAGCGTGTTCTTCATCAATCAGAATCTATTTTTCAAAAATAGATACATGCGTGATGTGTCGTTAAATACGCAATATCTAGTCTTATTCGCGCAACGTAGAGATGTGTCACAAATTGGGGTATTAGCCAGTCAAATGTTCCCGAATCATCAGTAAGGAGTTTTTGGAGTTTTATAAAGAGGTCACAAAGCAACGTTATGGATATTTGCTTTGTGACCTTCACCCGCGAAACACGTTTAGGGTGCTTCTAAGAACAAATATATTTCCAAACGAGCCTGAATCCGTGTATATTCCAGAATGACGAATAGGCTAAAGAAATAAGGCGAATTAATAAAAATTTATCAACGACTGCCTCGAGCATTGCAGCAGATGTTTGTTAAAAATATCGACTCCGACTTTTTAAAATGCATCTGTGAAATCTGCCTTAATGTTATAAAATGTAATGTTCCAATGAAATCCTCTCGAACAAAATACGGACGCTCGCCCATAAAAGTCAGACTGCGGGTAAGAAAAAGCGTATTATTGTACAAAGAGGCGGTTCGTTCCTCCCCATCTTATTTTCAATTTTGGGACCTTTACTGACTAGATTAATATAATGAAGAAGGTTGTGATCCGCACGAGGTGTACGCTTCATTACAAAGGAGTCCAGACGCGGTTCTAGAGCCCCGTAAAAGTAGGCTTAAAAGAATGGAAAGTGAGTTGCTAACCCTATTAAACATGAAAAGGCACCTGATGAGAAAAGGATCTTGTACCAAGAGGCTTTGCAGAAATTTCTTCATGAGTACGAAGATTATAAGCATCCTACAGAGCTCCCCGTGAGGCACAGCTCGAGTAGCGCTGAGCATAGCGACACAGGGCCTGAGCAACCAAAGATAGCAGAACACAGCACATCGAACATGTGCTAAAAAACAGCCTCCCCATACATTGAGGAATAAAGGGCTAAGTCTTTATAATCTATTGAGTGAGGACCCCATCATACAGTGGACCGATACAGGCGAGGTCATTGTTGAAGGAACAAGGGTACAAGGACCCAATATGAGAAAGTGGGATAGGCAGAGGACATATTGGCGGGCACTAAGCCTAAAGAAGCTCTAAAAAAACATTTAAAGCGCACACGGGATGAAATCATTAAAGACTCGTAGAGAAAAATGCGTGGTGGCGGAAAGAAGAGAACTGCTAGGAAGAAGGGGTTACCATCACGTGGTGGAAAGAAGAAGAGATCTGTTAGTCAGAAGGGGTTACCATCACGTGGTGGAAAGAAGAAGAGATCTGTTAAGAAGAAGGGTTTACCATCACGTGGCATTAAACGTAAAAGGAAACCAAAAAAGAGGTGCTCAAAGCGTATGAAACCTATGGCTTATCATTTTTTTAACTGATATAAGCTGAGGACGCTACTCTCACGAATCATAGATTGAGTAATACTCGTCGAGGGAGGTGTCACTATTTCTGACTCGTCATGGCACGTTTCATTCATCCGTGTAGTTCACAATGTTGTACATCGGACCTGTCCCTCTTTGATATGCCCCCTACGCAGGTCTCTATTGAACACAGTGACTTTATTACAATTAACCCATTAAACACAATTAGTGCCCCTATAGAATTCGTGATACCCAACTCAGGCCCTTACATTTTTGACCCGAGTTGCATGCACATGTATACTAAACTACGCATTTCCCATTCTGACGGAACGGACTGCGATGATAGTTATGCTCCTACCCTGAAACCAACTTTTTGCACTCCATATTCAGTCAGTGTGACGTATATTTAAATCAGACAAACTTCTCGGCAGGCACGGAGTACTACCACCTACGATCGTATCTGGAAAATGTCCTCAACTTTTCAAAAGAAGCGAAGGACACTTTTTTATCCGCCGAGGGGTATTACCACACTAAAGATGAAGATGGAATAAATGATAAATTTAAAAATTCTTAAAAAAGATATACGAATGTTTTGGACGCCTGCATACAGACTTTACTTTCCAGGAGAAGTTGCTTATGAACGGGGTGGATATGAAATTGAAGCTTACCCTCACGAGACCTGAGATCTGCATAAATGTTGGGGCTGACCAAGAAGAAGGCGCGAAACCCGTTGTGATAACATCATGGAAACGTATTTGCGTATACGCCGAGTGAAATTAAGCTCCCCGAAGCAAATAGAAATTGAGAAAGACATAGTACACGCCACAGTGAAATATCCAATTAACAGGGTACAGATTAAACTGTACACGATTCCCGCAGGGTTGGCAACGAAACAGCTAGAAAACGTTGCTCTTGGAGTCCTACCTAAAAGGATTTTAATTGGAATGCAAGACCACGCCTCGACGAATAGAAATTATAAAAAGAGTGCGTTAAAATTCGAGAATTTCGGGCTTAAAAATATTACTCTATTCGTAAATGGCATCGCTCTGGGTGGGGTAATGGATATGGACTACTCATCAGCTGGGGTGTTCCCGCTCTACGCGAGAGCTTATAGTAGTTTGGCTCATAACACAGGTGCTTGTGATGAACTTGGTTTCGGTATAACACAGAAAGAATTTGTGGAACAGTTTAACATCTACTCATTTGACTTTATGCCTGACTTCACTGCTGTGGTAAATACGCATTTAAACCCCCAGCAGACTGGTACCATTTCAGTGAGGTTGGAGTTTGCCAAGCCTATGGACGCCCCTATTAGTGTACTAGTATACCTCGAGTCGCAAGCCCTAATAGAAGTAGATAGATTTAGGAACGTCACGACAGATTTTTAAAATGGATGCAAATACACTCCAGAGAGGATGAAGAGTGACTGTTTCGCGCGTTCCAATTTTATCGGGGTTTTTGCAAAGAATGAAATACTGAAGCTGGATACTTCGAGAAACTGGTACGGGGCAATCGTTAGCACCGACATTGCGGGGGGTGAGGGTATTCATTGGTTTGCATTCTATTTTAAAAGAAAAGAAAGAATGTACTATTTCGATTCACTCGGCTTCCCACCATGGCATGACTCGACAATTGTACAGTTTATCGCACAGCTAGGCGTGCCTGAGATTAAATGGAATCCATATCGTTTCCAAGGATATTATACTGAAACATGTGGATTGTATTGTATTTTGGTTCTCATGCATATGTCACGTGGGAGGGGATTTATGAATTTTTTAAAATTGTGCGATTTATGAGACACAAATATGAATGATAAATATGTCTGCAGACAGATAAAAAAAAGGTTCTCATATGTTAGTACCTCCTGTAATGTGTAAGATCAATCTTCTGTAAATCTGTGTATACAATTGCATCCATTAAGAATTGGGCACTGACGCTTTTTGTACATGTTTTTCTACTGTTTACTTAAATGAAAATATATTACGTTTTGTTCTTATCCTCAAAAAAAATACTTACATAATCTCATCTACAAACTGGCACTCGCTTGACCGGATGGGCGACAGTACCACGACTTCTGGAATGCTGGGTAGACTGTTCGAGGAAGCATCCGTAGCATTTATTCCCCTTTCATCAAACGTGGCTATAATTTGATCTAGCTCTGTATTGGTCCTGTAATTTAAATAAATGCCATAAATTGGATGCAGTTAATTCGTCAACCATATATATATATATATATATATATATATATATATGTGTGTGTGTGTGTAAAAAGGAACAATGAACAATTCCTATACCATCATTATATGGATTCATTGTCTTCATGCAGTACTTATGTTTGTATGGTTTTTATGTTTGAATGTTCATTTTTACCAAAGAAACCAAAATCGCCTAAGCGAGTTTTGGATAGAATTTCGATTTGTACTTCTTTATTCATTACTGTATTTCTCTAATTCATCTTTTCTAATAATGACTTATACTGTACGTATGACATAATGTGAATAACTATGACGTCATAAAGTAACTTAATTCTCTTCATTTTCCATACCGCGAATACTGAATCATCCATTTGGTATGTGGATATCTTTCATGTTCAATGTGTGGTAAATTCTTTAATAATAATAATAAAAAAACTTCATTCTCTATACGTCATTATTTATATGTTGTCCTACCTATTGTCTACTGATGCCTATCAACCTATCAGTCCATATTTTACGCGTGTCTATATTACGCACACAACCTATTGTGTTACGTACATGTAAATACGTCCACATGTATTTTTTTTTTTTTTTTAGTGCGTTCACCCCTCGCAAGATATTCATAAACGCTTAGGCAAGTGATCGAATTCCGCTAATCAGCATAAATCGAACATCTGAAAACGAAAAATCTCCTCTCGCTCTAATTTCAATTTATAACACATTATCATGCGTTATTTTAAATCATATGTGTCATGTATATATGAATATATACCGTATGTGCCCATGTACTTTGTATTATATTTCTAACATCTTAATTGTCTATTAATATGAAACACTGTAAAAAACAAAACAAAATTATAGTAACTGTTTAATTGTAATTAACTGTAATACTTTAATTTAATATAATGTAATGTACTTTAATGACACTGTAATTAATGATAATAGTTTAATATATAATGTAATAATGTACTTTAAATAGAATTGTAAGTAACGATACTAAGTGAAATGTGAATTAATCCATAATCGTAATCATAATTGTAATAAACCAAAATTGAAATGTACTCAGTAATGTACTTAAATTGTACTTATGTACTACTACGAAATTATATCGCCTTCAGAAATGTATACTCGCTGAAAATACGATTAGTTTTTATTTTTTTTTTTTTTTATTTGGAATCTTTCATCTGATCATGTGTTTAAATGGGGGACTTAACCTTCAACTGCATTCCCCCAACATTTAGACTTATATGATACATGTAATTGTAAAATTAACTTCACTTCTTTACTTCACTCTTCTTTGGTCACTACTACGAGACTCCCTTTTTAGCAGCCTCGCTGCGAGGAGGGGCAAGAGGCCCTTTGCCTCCTTAATTTTTAGATTCCGGCCTGAGCCATGGTCGAAAGAGGTCGAACCTCTACCCCTGTAAATTCAGAGCTCTATTTGTACATTTTTTAGAAGTAAATTACAGTAATAGAAACTTTTTATTTTCCCCTTCGAGTTGGGCTCTCTTCAGAAGAACTTAGTCAGTAAAGTCGATAAGTTTAGTACCAAGAGAAAGTATCAGAGTATTATCGAAAGAGAAGAATTAACAACTGTCGACCCGATAGCGAGAGAAAGAAATTAGAATATTATAGAAGAAACTATCGCGAGAAATATCCGTTGCTGCCTCCCAACCAGAACCCCGTCGACTCCGAACCACCCCAGGGCCATAAAAGGAGGGGTTAACATATATACATATATATATATATATATATATATATATATATATATATATATATATATCTCCTAACCTTCCCAATCTTATTGTTTACAATTCCAAAAACGTACTGTATAACCTAAAAACACTTACATTGGCTCGTCTGTAAATTCGCTTGGCCGACTGTGATTCAATACAGCGACTTCTGTTTCGCTGGGTAGAATGCTCGGAGAAGCAATTATTCTCTTTTCATCAAAAGCTGCAATAACACGATCAAGTTCCGGCCCGATCCTATAAGTTTAAGCAAAAATAAAGATACAATAAGAGAAAATACACGTATTTAAAAGCAGATAAATCTTAAAAGTTTTTAATATATCTAATGTGAGTGGACAATAAATAAAAACCTATTGTATTTCGTCCAAAATACACACAGAGGAACATATATATATATATATATATATATATATATATATATATATATATATGTGAATAGAGACCTGCCCTCTTGACAGATTGCAGTTCACTACGCATTATTACGGCTTTTTATAATTAAAAGAAACCTATGTTAGGCTTTTTTACGTTGTACAAAATTCAGAATAAAGCTACGTTAGACAAACAGAAAATTGCAACCATAATCAGATATCCTGACAGTTTTCGAGTGCTAAGATATCGTCTGCGACAACGGGTCTCGACCCCCCATGCAATTCTTAATAGTTTTAAAATTTCTAATGAGTAGGCAATAAATAAAAACCTATTGTATTTCGTCCAAAATACACACAAAGGAACATATATATATATATATATATATATGTGAACAGAGACCTGCCCTCTGGACAGATTGCAGTTCACTTCGCATTATTACGGTCAGACAATATTTTAAAAATGTTTTTCGAAACGCATTTATAGGAATTTGGTGATTTCCTTCTGCGGTGGTGCATATCGAGAAAAATTAAGCACACCATATATATATATATATATATATATATGAGGGGGGACAATGGAAAAGCACAATGGATTAATTTTTACGCTGAATAAAATTTAGGAACAAAATGAAATTAGATTCCCAATTATAAACGAGAAAAATTCATCTTTAAATTAACGAGATACAAACAAAACCAATGGGACTAATTTTACGTTGTAGAAAAACACTGAATAAAGTTAGGTTAGGCACTTATAATTTACATATTAGATTGTCAATTTATATGGTAATTAGCGCTGAATGAACCGGAGAATATAAACACTTACATCTCAATTTGATTGCCTGTAGGTTCTTCCGCTGCGTTGCAAATTGCAGCGATATTCTGGGTAGAAAATAGCTCATTCTGGTCTACAGCGTTGAAGAGGTGGAGTATAGCTTGGGCATAGAAGTGACCATCGGCAATCAGGTCGGAGGAGGCGTACAGTTGATCCATGACTTGAATGATGCACTACATTGCGAGAAACTGACTCTCTGCATCGAAATTCACCATTTATAAGGGGGCATGTGACCAACCCACAAGCGCGAACCTTGGCACCCTATTGGCTAGCTGCGAAATTTGGGTGGGGATTAGAAGCTGGGCGTGAATTTTGGGCGGTGCTTAGCTATAGGCTTGCTTGGAACCCACCGAGGACTAGATACAGTGCTGTGATTGGTTGCCCGCATCAAATCTGGGTGGGGCGTCTGTTCCGATGCATTGGTCATCATCTGATTTGTTATTTTCCGTACATAACATTGTCTATTTTCCTAGATATGAAAAAAATATTGTTTTAAAATAAGCAAGAATTCGCAATTATAAATATCATAACATATATATATATATATACCGGGTGTCCCATAAGTCCGGCATCATAGGAGAAATTCCTATTTTCCTATTTCTACAAACCATAATTCATATTTTTCTTATGCTCGGGATGCCAATTTCCCGTCCACCATTCTGTTCAGTGATGAGGCTGTTTTATATGGAAATGGTGAGGTAAATCGACAGAACATCCGCTACTGGTCTCAAAACAACCCTCACTGGTATATCTCTTCAAAGGAACAAGGTGCATTGCGGGTGATGGTATGGTGTGGCATTTGGAAGGATCGCATCAGAGGCACCCTCTTTTTCGATGAACATGTCACTGGAGGCACCTACCTACGTATGCTCAAGGAAGAAGCATTTCCCAGTGTCTTGAACGAAGAAGGAAATTTCCCAACATGGTTCCAGCAAGACGGCGCTCCTGCACATTACAGTACCCAAGTAAGGGAATACCTGTACCAACAATTCCCTGGTCATTGGATAGGACGTCGAGGGCCTGTGGAATGGCTAGCTAGAAGCCCGGATCTCACGCCACTAGATTTTTATCTCTTGGGTCACTTGAAAGCGCTGGTATACGCAGAAAATTAGAAGTGTTGAACATTTGCGGCAGCGCATTATTGGGGCATGTAACACCATTACTCCTGACACCATTCACCGTGTGCTTGCTGACTGTGTATCACGTCTGAATTTGTGTATTGAAAACAATGGTGGACATATTGAGCACGTTCTGTAAATAAAAGCTTTTTTTTCCCTTTTTTATTATTTTTTCTATGATGCCGGACTTATGGGACACCCTGTATATATATATATATATAATATATATATATATATATATATATATATATGGCCCATTGTATATCCATTTCTGCGAAAAATAAATTTAAGACAGGTCAAATCTTGTTTGTCTATTTTTTCGGAAAACCCATTTTCATGCTTTGGAAGGTTAAAAGCAAATATATTTACTGCTGATTAGAAAACACCTGTATTTTGTGTGTTGGGCCAAACTGACATAAAATAATTTTAGGAGAACCTTTCTGCCAAAATTATTTACGGAAGAGATAATCTTAACCTTTGCGCAGAAGGGGACCCCAACTCGAATCTTCTTTTGTATGATAAAATTTGTTTGGTCAATTGTTTGTTAATTTGTTAAGCAGAAAAAAGGAGGCTTCGGCTTTTTCCTTCAAGGACTACGATAAGTTAATCTGCACAAGTGTCACAAATATAATATTGTATGAAGGAATGAGAAACACCTGTTCTAAAATTGCCTTCCTGACCACAGATTGAACTCGAAAGATACGACATAAAACGCGCCTTTATCTGGACATTACCAAGATTTCCAAAATTGAAATATATATATATATATATATATATATATATACACAGGGGTTGGACAAAATAATATGAACACCTTGATAAATAGCGGTTTTTATTCTTAATATGGAGTTGGTCCTCCTTTAGCGGCAATAACAGCTGCAATGCGTCGGGGAATTGATTCATACAGCTTTTGGACAGTGGCTAGAAGAATCCTGAGCCATTCTTCGAGCAAACCCTGCTCCAGTTCCTCCAAAGACGCCGGCGGTGGGAATCGGCTTCTGACCTGCTGCTCCAACTGACACCACAGATGCTCGATAATGTTAAGATCCGGAGATTGTGGAGGCCAATCCAAGCGTTCTACCTCACTAACATGCTCTTCAAACCAGTTTTTAACGAACCCAGCGGTGTGGATTGGTGCATTATCATCCTGGAAGACGGCGCCGCCATTGGGAAACAGCGTTTGGAACATGGGATGGACCTGGTCAGCCAATATTGACAGATAGACCTGGGCGTTAACCCTACCATGCAGTACTACAGCTGGGCCAAGAGTATTCCACGATATTGCTGCCCAAACCATCACAGATCCGCCTCCATGCTTAACGGTTGGAGGTCAGGCAGTCGGGGTCATAAGCATCTTTAGGCTGTCTCCAGACGTAAACTCGACCGGAACATGGAAATAGCGTAAAGGAGGATTCGTCGGAGTAGACTACATTCTTCCACCGGTCCATTGACCAATTCTTATGGTCATTACACCATTTTCTGCGCCGCTCAATGTTGATGTGCGAAAGGAAGGGTTTGGCAATTGCAGCCCTCCCATGGTATCCAGCTCCATGGAGCTCGCGACGTACAGTTCTGGTCGATACCGGGCTTGCAAGATGCTCGTTAAGCTCTGCAGTCACTTTTGGAGCTGTGGTATTATGGTTCTTTGTCACAATGCGCTTTAGCACCCGGCGGTCTCGATCACACAGCTTCTTCTTGCGTCCACTATTGCATTTGTCGGTGCTTGTCTTTCCATGATTTTGGTATGCAGACATGACCATAGAGACAGTTCCTCTGGATACATTGAACATCTGAGCGGTTTTCGTCACCGATGCACCAGCCATCCGCGCTCCGACAATTTGCCCTCTTTGGAAGTCTGACAGGTCTTTCATAACTGCTAATTCATAATTCACTCAGATCTGTAAAAACAACGTGAGGGTTATAACATGACGTATACACTCTCTGTTACGCATTTAAATAGGTTTGCCAGTCATTTGACCGTTTACTTTGTGTCTGAGCAGTCCGTAAAGATAACCGGTGAAATCGGCGGGTGTTCATATTATTTTGTCTAACCCCGGTATATATATATATATATATATATATATATATATATAATATAAAATAAGTTATATGCCTAAAACTTTATTTTAAAAATAGATTAGTTACAAATTTATATTTATTTTGAGCATTTATTGATTTGTTCAAAATAGGATGTTTTATATATATATATATACATACACATCATTAGTAGTGGTAATAATAATAATTTCACGCTTACTTAGAAACAAGTATTGACAATCGTGTCAAGCAGCAGTGGAGGCTCCCTTAGGTTAGATATGCCCCTTTGGGGGGTTCAGCTTGGGAGATAACTCCAAGTTGCATAAACATTGCAACCTCATTTTGGGGTTGGCAACAAAGGGGGGTGGGGGGGTTGGCAACATTTTGGATTGAAATTTATCCACGCACGAAGTGTTCATTTATTTTTATTTTTGAATTGAAGTGTTTTACGCCAGCTATAGACACACTGGGAGAGCATTATGGTACCCTGAGTAACAAGCCCTGTCTGTAGTGCGAACCCAGCTCCCTTTTAGTGCACGTACACTGACACCTGGCTCTATTACGTGTGAGTTTTGCGTTTTGCATCGTAGAACATAAAGACAATATATTTAAACTGTGTGTGTTTGTGTATATATATATATATATATATATATATATATATATATAATTTGTTTGGTTTCAGATTTCAGAATAATTAATTAATTGTTATTTGTCAAATCGGGCTTGTAAGCCAACTGGATGATTATTATATGATTGACCCCGGTGGCACTGGCTGATTAAACCAACTGGCAGATTAGGGGCACTATAAGAGAGCTGCGGGGTGGCTGAAGAAGTCATATGCGTCTGACAGCTGTCAGGCGAACAATCCTCTCCTCTGGGTTCCCTCCTCTGGGTCTCTCCACCTTCCTCTCTCTCTTTCTGCCCCTTTTGGGGGTGAGGCCGTCCCAACTTCTCCCCCAAAGAGGCTCCCCCTCTTCTGCCCCTTTGGGGGGTTCAGCTTGGGGGATAACTCGAAGTTGCGTACCCCTTGCAACCTCATTTTTGGGTTGGCAACAAAAGGGGGTGGGGTTGGGGGTTGGCAACAAAGTGGGGTGGGGGTGCCTTGCAACAAGGGGGTGGGGGTGCCTTGCAACAAATGGGTGGGGGTGCCTTGCAACAAAGGGGGTGGGGTTGGCACTCTTGCAACATTACGTACGTAACATTCCTGCACTCTGGCATTTTGCGCCCATTCTACTCACCTAATTCTCTCATACGTAAGAGACACCGCTGGTGTCGGTCTAATTTCGCCGTACTTGCTGCCGGAAGCTCTGACCTTAAACTCAAAATTATGGAATCTTTGTTTATTTATAAATTAAAACCAGACCTAAATTCTGAAGAATCATCGGTAGGTCTGTTATGTTTTGGTTAAGGTACTAGTTAATTTTATTTTATTTACCTTTTAGTTTTAATGCTTTTATATTTTACCTAGCTACTTTTTATAATTGTAACTTTTTAACTTCACATTTATTTACCTTTTAGTTTTAATGTTTTACATTTTCTTAGGTACTTTTTATAATTTTTAACTTTATTTTAAATTGTTATTAAGCAATTTGTATTTTGTATGTGATTTGGTATTTTATTGTTTTAGCCCTGAAGGTGGAATTAGTGCATTCCGAAACGTTGGTACTATTAAAGTTTGAAGGATGTTTATTTTTTCTCTGGTGTTCCTGTTTATTATTAAACTGCGTTTTCCACGCCATCAACCAATAGCCGATATAATCACCAAACGCTATTGAAGACCAGCATTGCACATGTATAGAAGACTTGAAAAACTTCACTACAAGGCTAGAAAACTTCAGTGCGATTTGCGATTCCTTACTTGCTGCAGAAACCAGGGTTTGATTCCTGGCTTTTTGAGGTTCAAACTTAGTAACTTTCATTTACAAAAAAGTGAAACCTATAGGAACTGTCAAAAACAATTACTAGATGCAGAATTTAAATTTAAGAAAAGGCTCAGTAATGAATGTAATCGGGATCTTAATCAGTCTACTTGTAATTTTAAGTCTCTGGTGTCTGGTATAGATTCAAAATATCTTTTGAACGTCATTGAGAAGGGCAATTTGAAATGTATTGCAAGGGTGAATTTTGTTCAGAACAAGAAACTCCAAAAATTTGGATATAATACGATCTAGCAGTTAATGATCTCATCTTTAATTATTCTTCCAAAGTTCTCAGTGATATTGAAAAATCTGCCCTTTGTAAAGGCCTGAAATTCTCTCTCACTCCAACGAAGCTTAATTTTAACGATCATTTCCTCAACTTTGAGTTATTTTTTAAGGACCTTTTTAAACATTCATTTTTTTACCCACATAGTAAAGGTTTTAACTTTTTATCTAATAATTTACGTAATTTAGCTTTTACTTCATTTTATGCTTTTAACCCTTATGGCAATAGACCTAATAAGGAGGTGGAAGAGTTTCAAAGTCTAAGAAATCTGTCTTTGGACAAGTCATTGGTGGTTACAAGACCAGACAAAGGCAATGGCGTTGTTCTTTTGGACAGGAATGTTTATGTCGATAAAATGTTAGATATTTTAAATGATGCAACTAGATTTGCTAAAGTAACTGGTGACACTTTTGCTTTAATTTTAAAACAGGAAGATAAAATAAATAGGTATCTTAGAAAACTTAAATCTAAAAATATAATCTCAGACGCAGTTTTTTCAAAATTATTTATTTCTGGATCCAGCCTAGGTATTATGTATGGACTCCCTAAAATACACAAACCTAATTGTCCACTTAGGCCAATTTTATCGGCAGTAGGAACTTTTAGTTATAACCTTTCAAAATTCTTGGTTTCCCATACTATCACCTATAACTTATAATTTGTATACAGCACGGGATTGTTTTCCTTTCGTTAGAGAAATTACCTCATTAAATAATAATTCGTACACAATGGCTTGCTTCGATGTAAAATCTTTATTTACCAATGTGCCTGTTGCAGAAACTATTGATATATGCATTGACAATCTTTTTAATAATACTGATACTGTGCAGGGTTTTAATAGAGGTCAAATGAAAGAACTACTAAAATTTTCCATGGAAGACCTTATATTTTTATTTAACGGTGAATATTTTAAACAGACTGAAGGTGTTCAAATGGGTCTGCCTCTTGGTCCCACCTTAGCTAACGCGTTTCTTTGTCATCATGAAATCAAATGGCTGAATGAGTGTCCTTCCAACTTCAAACCGGTTTTTTATAGAAGATATATTGATGAAACGTTTCTCCTGTTCAAATCACCAGACCATATCCCTTTGTTTCGTAATTACCTTAATTCTAAGCACCCTAATATTGAATTTACTTCAGAAGTTGAATCTAATAGCTCTCTGTCCTTTTCGGACATTAAGATAATACAAACTAATTCCTCTTTTGAAACTTCCGTTTACCGAAAGCCGACATTCACCAATTTTACTACGAACTTTTCTTCCTTTATCCCTTTAGGTTTCAAACGAAATTTAATTTCGACTCTGACCAACAGAGCTTTCAATATCTGTTCAGATTACTTTAAACTTCACGATGAACTAGATTTCATCCGAAAACTCCTTACCAAGAATAATTTCACTTTTAGACTGGTGGAGACTACAATAGTCAGAACCTTAAATAGACTAATAAACCCCACCTAGAGACTTAACTACAGTCCCCAAAGATATCCTGTATTTCACTTTACCTTATATGGAAACCTGAAGTTTTAACATTAGAAAACTTTTATAATTGCTCAAGGAATTCTACCCACAACTATGTATAAAATTATATTCACCCCGTCTAAATCGATTTACCATTTATTTATTTATTTAAATACAAGGATGTTATTCCTACACTTCTTAAGTCATCCATAGTTTACCAATACAAGTGTGACCACTGTATGGGGTCATATATAGGTAAAACTAAAAGACATTTAAAATCCCGTATTTACGAACATCTCGGTAAATCGGTCCGTACAAATTTACCTCTTGGCAAACCACCTAATTCTCTCATACGTAATCACTCGCACAACAATAACCACCCAATTTCAAAGTCTAATTTCGCCGTACTTGCTGCCGGAAGCTCTGACCTTAAGCTCAAAATTATGGAATCTTTGTTTATTTATAAATTAAAACCAGACCTAAATTCTGAAGAATCATCGGTAGATCTGCTATGTTTTAGTTAAGGTACTAGTTAATTTTATTTTATTTACCTTTTAATTTTAATGCTTTTATATTTTTCCTAGCTACTCTTTATAATTGTAACTTTTTAACTTCACATTTATTTACCTTTTAGTTTTAATGTTTTACATTTTCTTAGGTATTTTTTATAATTTTTAACTTTATTTTAAGTTGTTATTAAGCAATTTGTATTTTGTATGTGATTTGGTATTTTATTGTTTTAGCCCTGAAGATGGAATTAGGGCATTCCGAAACGTTGGTACTATTAAACCTTGAAGGATGTTTATTTTTCTCTGGTGTTCTTGTTTATTATTATATATATATATATATATATATTATATATATATATGTTAACAGGTTTCGTAAAAGGGCTTAATAAGTTTTTGTTGAAGGAAGTGAATCAGTTTAAACTAGCAAACCCTCCACTTTGGTAGAATAAATAAATACTTTTTTGTAAACTTTTTTATTAAAGGATGGCTTTTGTAATGTAGGACAGGAAGTATGAATTCAAAGATCAATAATAAATAAAAGGAAGAGAGTGGTTGAGCGGTCAGAACTCTGAGAAACATCTCTGTTAATAGCTTTAGGAGAAGAACAGTAACCAACTAGAAACGAAATTAGAGATAAAGGTACAGCTAGTAGGGTACAAACCGTGGGAGGGACATTTTGACAATTAAAGATTTGTGGTAGAATTTATCGATAGCTTTTGATATGTCTAAAGCAATAACGAAAGTTACGCCGATACCTCAAAAGGAGGATGACCAACAGTCAGAGAGATGTGCAAGAAGATCACCAGTAGTGCGTCCCTTGTGAAATTCATACTGACGATCTGGAAGAAGATTGTGTGAAGAAAGTTGTTTAACAATCCTCCTATTAAGGATAGATTAAAAATTTGGAAGGGCCAGAAACCAAAGCATTTGGTCATTCGATGGAGGGTTGAGAGCGGTCTCCTTCTTTGAGACAGGCTGAATGAACGCGCATTTCCAACAGGAAGGTAAAGTATAAGATGAGAGACAAAGGCGAGGAAACATAAATTTATAGTGTGTTCGTTCCTCCACAACCAGAAATTTAACATCAAGTAATACATATGTGAAAGATAAAGAGCTGCCAATTAAAGTTAAACACCTTCAGAATATATATATATATATATATATATATATATATATATAATATATATATATATATATATATATGTATATATGTAAAAATGGACAATGAATAATCAATATTCATTTTTACATAAGAACCAAGATCGCTTAACGCGAGTTTCGATAATAATTTTACTTCTAGCTTCCTATTTTTTTGTTCGTGTCACAACCCTACGATCTACCATATCTATGGTTTAGTCGTATCCATTTTCCATTTGTTATAGAAGTTAATATAATTAATTATGATTGTCTTGCATCTCACCCTCGACCCTAGATTATACATACGCATTGCATATAAGAGGATTGGAACCCGTAGTTGTACTTCTTAGTCATTAATGCCCACTCTTTGCCTCTAATTCGTTCTTGTAAATTTTCCTAATAATGATTTGTATTATACGTACAAAATTCAATAACTATGACGTCATAAAGTAACTTAAGTCTCTTCACGTTTTCCATACCTTGAACACTGAATCACGTGTTTAGTATTTGGACATCTTCCGTATTGAATGTATGGTAAATTCTTTAATAATAATAATAATAATAATAATAATAATAAATAGAAAAAAAAACTTCATTCTCTATACATCATTATTTATGTTGTTTCCTACCTATTGTCTACTGATACCTATCAACCTATCAGTCCATATTTTACGCGCGTCTATATTACGCACACAACCTATACTGTTACATGTAAAATACGTCCACATGTATTTTTTTTCTTTTTTCTTTTAAGTGCGTTCACCCTCACAAGACATTCATTAGGCTCTGATCCAAATTCATAACATATTATAATGTAATATAACATATTATGTTGTATATAAATTATCTTGTCATGTCTCATGTACTTGTGTTGTACTAATAACCATATATAATAATCATATATAATAACCATATATAATCTAACCATATAATCTGACCATATAATCTAACCATATAATCTAACCATATAATCTAACCATATAATCTAACCATATAATCTAACCATATATATATATAAAAACACTGTAAGAATGGTAACGACGTAATGTACTTCAATGAAACTATAATTGAATGTAATGACTTTATATATAATGTAAGAATGTACTTTAATAGAACTGTAAGGGACAATCATAAGCGAATGGGAAGTAATCCATAATCGAAATCATAATTGTAATAAACCCAAACAAAAATGTACTCAGTCGTGAAATGATATCGCCTTCAGAAATGAAGACGTGGCAAAAAAAAAAAAGATTAGTTTTTATTTTTATTATTTTTTTTGTATTTTTATTTGGAAACTTTCAAACACCTGATCGTGTTTAAAAGGGGGGGAAACTTAACCTCCAACTGCCATCCCCCAACATTCAGGCATATTTTATACATGTATTTGTAAAATGAAGGACACTTCATTACGGCTCTCTGCTTTGGTCACTGCTAAGAGACTCCCCTTGTTAGCAGCCTCGCTGCGGGGAGGGGGCAGAGGCCCCTTGCCCCCTTAATATTTTTAGATTCCGGCCTGAGCTATGGTCGAAAGAGGTCGAACCTCTACCCCTGTAAATTCAGAGCAGTACCTGTATATTTTTAAGAAGTAAATCACAGCAAGCGAAACTTTTTATTTTCCCCCTCGAGTTGGGCTATCTTCAGAGGAATTTAGTCAGTAAAGTAGAAGTATCAGAGTATTATTGAAAGAAAAGAATTAACAGAGTGTCGACCCCATAAAGCGAGAGAAAAGAATTAGAAAGTTATAGAAGAAAAGTATATAGAAGAAATATCCGTTGCTTGCCTACGTAACTAGAACCCCCGTCGATCCGAACCAACCCAGGGCCATAGACGGAGGGGTTAACAGACTGGCGACCCTATAGCCAGGATAAACACATAGAAGAAGGAAGATAACAAGACTGGACCCTTTACCAGGATCTTAACAGATTTTAAGAAGAAGAAGATTACTTTAAGAAGAAGATTACTTTAAGAGGAAGATTACTTTAAGAAGATTACTTTAAGAAGAAGATTACTTTAAGAAGAAGATTACTTTAAGAAGAAGATTACTTTAAGAAGAAGATTACTTTAAGAAGAAGATTACTTTAAGAAGAAGAAGATTTTAAGAAGAGGCCACTCTTTGGCCAAGATAGAAATTACCCTGCATCAGGATAAAACCAGTTGACCGGCGTGTCACGACTTCTAGTTCGTAACATCCACCCTTGAAACGGTGTGTCACGACTCCAAGTTCTCCACGCCTAGTTTTCATCCAAGAAGAAGTAGCCAGCAAGACGTCTTCAGGACACGTCTCTGAGGATTTTGCCAGTAGAACTTTTGTTAAGTACATTTTGTTTTTTTAAGTAATTTATAAACACTTGAAAAGTCAGTATTATTAACAGTTAATAATGAGTATCAAATCAGAATTTACAAGAAACACAGTGAACATTTCAGACACTAGTGATACATTTTTTTTTAGTGAAACACATTTAACTTCTGTGAAAATTACTAAGAGAAGTTAAATGTAAGAGAAGTTAAATGTAAGAGAAGTTAAATGTAAGAGAAGTTAAATGTAAGAGAAGTTAAATGTAAGAGAAGTTAAATGTAAGAGAAGTTAAATGTAAGAGAAGTTAAATGTAAGAGAGAGTTAATTTCAAAGAGAGTTAATTTCAAAGAGAGTTAATTTCAAAGAGAGTTAATTTCAGAGAGAGTTAATTTCAGAGAGAGTTAATTTCAGAGAGAGTTAATTTCAGAGAGAGTTAATTTCAGAGAGAGTTAATTTCAGAGAGAGTTAATTTCAGAGAGAGTTAATTTCAGAGAGAGTTAATTTCAGAGAGAGTTAATTTCAGAGAGAGTTAATTTCAGAGAGAGTTAATTTCAGAGAGAGTTAATTTCAGAGAGAGTTAATTTCAGAGAGAGTTAATTTCAGAGAGAGTTAATTTCAGAGGGAGTTAATTTCAGAGAGAGTTAATTTCAGAGGGAGTTAATTTCAGAGGGAGTTAATTTCAGAGGGAGTTAATTTCAGAGGGAGTTAATTTCAGAGGGAGTTAATTTCAGAGGGAGTTAATTTCAGAGGGAGTTAATTTCAGAGGGAGTTAATTTCAGAGGGAGTTAATTTCAGAGGGAGTTAATTTCAGAGGGAGTTAATTTCAGAGGGAGTTAATTTCAGAGGGAGTTAATTTCAGAGGGAGTTAATTTCAGAGGGAGTTAATTTCAGAGGGATTAATTTCAGAGGGAGTTAATTTCAGAGGGAGTTAATTTCAGAGGGAGTTAATTTCAGAGGGAGTTAATTTCAGAGGGAGTTAATTTCAGAGGGAGTTAATTTCAGAGAGAGTTAATTTCAGAGAGAGTTAATTTCAGAGAGAGTTAATTTCAGAGAGAGTTAATTTCAGAGAGAGTTAATTTCAGAGAGAGTTAATTTCAGAGAGAGTTAATTTCAGAGAGAGTTAATTTCAGAGAGAGTTAATTTCAGAGAGAGTTAATTTCAGAGAGAGTTAATTTCAGAGTTATTTTCACTATTATATTCAGTATAGAATAATTTTATTTATGTACCAAACATAATAGTACCGTACCTTCACGTACGTTCGAGTGAAATGTTGTTTACATTTTTTATTTTTGTTTACAATTTTTTTCAATTTATTGAATTGAATTGACTTGCAAATTAAGAGAGAGAGTGTTTATAGAGAGTTTATAGATTTAGAGAGATATTTGAAGTCAGTTTTGAAGTCAGTTTTCGTTGCAAATAAGTTGTAAGTCAGTTTTGAAGTCAGTTTTCGTTGCAAATAAGTTGCAAGTCAGTTTTCGTTGCAAATAAGTTGCAAGTCAGTTTTGAAGTCAGTTTTAGTTGCAAAGAAGTTGCAAGTCAGTTTTGAAGTCAGTTTTAGTTGCAAAGAAGTTGCAAGTCAGTTTTGAAGTCAGTTTTAGTTGCAAAGAAGTTGCAAGTCAGTTTTGAAGTCAGTTTTAGTTGCAAAGAAGTTGCAAGTCAGTTTTGAAGTCAGTTTTAGTTGCAAAGAAGTTGCAAGTCAGTTTTGAAGTCAGTTTTAGTTGCAAAGAAATTGCAAGTCAGTTTTGAAGTCAGTTTTAGTTGCAAAGAAGTTGCAAGTCAGTTTTGAAGTCAGTTTTAGTTGCAAAGAAGTTGCAAGTCAGTTTTGAAGTCAGTTTTAGTTGCAAATAAGTTGCAAGTCAGTTTTGAAGTCAGTTTTAGTTGCAAAGAAGTTGCAAGTCAGTTTTGAAGTCAGTTTTAGTTGCAAATAAGTTGCAAGTCAGTTTTCGTTGCAAATAAGTTGCAAGTCAGTTTTCGTTGCAAATAAGTTGCAAGTCAGTTTTCGTTGCAAATAAGTTGCAAGTCAGTTTTCGTTGCAAATAAGTTGCAAGTCAGTTTTCGTTGCAAATAAGTTGCAAGTCAGTTTTCGTTGCAAATAAGTTGCAAGTCAGTTTTCGTTGCAAATAAGTTGCAAGTCAGTTTCGTTGCAAATAAGTTGCAAGTCAGTTTTGAAGTCAGAAGGTTGCGTCAAGATGGACAACCGCCCCCAGAGATTTATAGAAATACTTGACAAGAGGTCAAGTCAGAAGGTTGCGCCAAGATGGACAACCCCCACAGAGATTTATAGAAATACTTGACAAGAGGTCAAGTCAGAAGGTTGCGCCAAGATGGACAACCGCCCCCAGAGACTTATAGAAATACTTGCAAGAGGTCAAGTCAGAAGGTTGCGCCAAGATGGACAACCGCCCCCAGAGACTTATAGAAATACTTGGCAAGAGGTCAAGTCAGAAGGTTGCGCCAAGATGGACAACCGCCCCAGAGATTTATAGAAATACTTGACAAGAGGTCAAGTCAGAAGGTTGCGCCAAGAGGGACAACCGCCCAGAGATTACAGAAGTCAGTTTTGAAGAAGCCAGTTTTGAAGAAGCCAGTTTTGAAGCCAGTTAGTTTTGAAGCAGTTAGTTTTGAAGCAGTTAGTTTTGAAGCAGTTTTTGAAGCAGTTAGTTTTGAAGCAGTTAGTTTTGAAGCAGTTAGTTTTGAAGCAGTTAGTTTTGAAGCAGTTAGTTTTGAAGCAGTTAGTTTTAAGAAGTTAGTTTTGAAGTTAGTTTTTAAGAAGTTAGTTTTTAAGAAGTTAGTTTTTAAGAAGTCAGTTTTTAAGTCCCAAGTCATTTCAATGCAGTCAATTGAATTCAACTTTTTCTTTGTAAGTTAAGAGAATTTAATTTAAGAAAATGTAATTTAAGAATTTAATTCAACCTTTTTTTTGTGTTGTAAAGAGAATTTAATTCAACCTGAATTGACCGGGTTGCGTCTTTAGTTAACCTTTCTTTGTTTTGTTGTAAGAAGGAAATGGACCGATTTGTCTTTTCTTTTTCATGCCATTGTTGCGTATAAAAATATATAGGTAAAATGACATATTTTATTGTTGGCAACCAAAACCGTTTTTACAAATGTTGGTAACGAGTTTTATAATTATTGCGATTATATGATGACAGAAATAGTGTAATAATTAATCGATCATGTACCTAATTTATCTTGCTCTGTATGGTCGGGAAATTTACCCGTAGGACCGCACATACCCTAAATTTCAGTTGTGTTTATTCTTTTTTGTCATTTAATTTTAATAAAACTTCTACACAATAAAACATATGTATTTATCATATGCAAACAAGTTTTCAGACTAAAATATCAAATAATTCAGTCTATCAACATTTAACGAAAGAGTATAATTTTTCTACTTAACATGCAAAAATTATTAAACCTTTTTAATATTTTTTTTAGTATATAAAAATAATTTTTAATGTAAAATTTACCTGAAATTATTAAAAGAAAAGATTGTTCGAAATGCTTTCCTTCCATTTCAATAACTTTTATTCTTGGCCGAAACTCATCTAAGGTTCGATTTACTTTTATTTTTAAGAATATTATAAAATTATGTTTAGCTCATTAAAATGCATAAATTGTTTCTATTTTAATTTGTATTCTTAATTTTCTTAATTCAATTATCGTACCGATACTTCTGGTTAATGTTAATGGTTATATAGTTCATATATAGCTAGGAATGTTACTAGTCGAATTTAATTCCATCTTCAAAATTCAATTTTTAAACCGTGATTTACTTTCATCAATTGTAAGTCCTCTAAGTACATTTCTTTTTATTACCTTAATACGTGTAACTGATTTAATTAAATACTTAAATACTACCTTGAACTTAAAGGATTTTATGATAATAATAATAATAACAACAATAATTGACTCAAAAGATTTTATAACCCTAAACCCATCTTAAATTATTATACATTATTTTTAAACTTTGTTAATTCAAAAACCTCCCAAATCCCTACACATACACACGCATGTATGCGCACTATATATATATATATATATATATATATATATATATATATATATATATATATACAAACCTTATGCTAAAATCATTGGATGTCACAATAAACTATTTCATAGCGTGTAAGTGCTAACTATGCTATTTATATAGTCCTACGCATTTTTGCTTACTATATATAAATTTTTGCTCAGGCGTTTATTCAGTTAATTTAAAAATCCTCTCAGCTAATCTGTCCCTCAAAATTATAAGATACACACTTTGTATCTAATACACACACATACACACTAGACCACAGGTCTATACATCATCCATTACGTAATTCGATTTTTTACCTACAATAGTCAATAAAATTAGTTATAGACTGCACGATCAGGGTAACTTTGGAAAATAATTTATATTTTTCCCTTTTACCTACTATTCAGTATGTATGTAATTTTCCCCACAGAATTTTTTTTTAAATTAACAATATCATTCTTTGCCTAACTTAATTGTTTGTCCAAATTAATGTATTAATCCTTTTATTCTGTTTGCATAAATTAAAATATTAATCTTTGAATTTTTTATATTTTATAAGCAAGTGTCATTTTAAAGATTTGATTACTCTCCATTGTACGCAACCACCGAACTCACTTGTTCTGTATAAAAATTTGTAATGTAAAGAAAAATTCGTCATCTAACTTGTAGTAGTTAGGATGTTATTTTCTCATTTGTATTGTATTAATGGTACCCTACTAGATTATTGTATAAATATCATTTTTAAAAGGGGAGAGCAATGTAAAAATGGACAATGAATAATCAATATTCATTTTTACATAAGAACCAAAATCGCTTAACGCGAGTTTGGATAATAATTTTACTTGTAGCTTCCTATTTTTTGTTCGTGTCACAACCCTACGATCTACCATATCTATGGTTTAGTCGTATCCATTTTCCATTTGTTATAGAAGTTATTATAATTAATTATGATTGTCTTGCATCTCACCCTCGACCCTAGATTATACATACGCATTGCATATAAGAGGATTGGAACCCGTAGTTGTGCTTCTTAGTCCTTGATACCCACTCTGTCTTTAATTCGTTTCTTTTAGGTCCTCCCTAATAATGATTTGTACGTATACGACATAATGTGAATAACTATGACGTCATAAAGTAACTTAATTCTCTTCACGTTTTCCATACCTTGAACACTGAATCACGTGTTTAGTATTTGGACATCTTCCGAATTGAATGTATGGTAAATTCTTTAATAATAATAATAATAATAATAATAATAATAATAATAATAAAAAGAAGAAAAAAACTTCATTCTCTATACATCATTATTTATGTTGTTTCCTACCTATTGTCTACTGATACTATCAACCTATCAGTCCATATTTTTACGCGCGTCTATATTACGCACACAACTATTCTGTTACTTACATGTAAAATACGTCCACATGTATTTTTTTCTTTTTTTCTTTTAAGTGCGTTCACCCTCACAAGACATTCATTAGGCTTACAGTAGTTGAGTGGTCGAATTCGCGAATCACAGCAGAATTGAACGTTTCTAAGATAAACAACATCTTTCGCTCTGATCCAAATTCATAACATATTATAATGTAATAAACATATTATGTTGTATATAAATTATCTTGTCATGTCTCATGTACTTGTGTTGTACTAATAACCATATATAATAACCATATAATAACCATATATAATCTGACCATATAATCTGACCATATAATCTGACCATATAATCTAACCATATAATCTAACCATATAATCTAACCATATAATCTAACCATATAATCTAACCATATAATCTAACCATATATATATATAAAAAACACTGTAAGAATGGTAACGACGTAATGTACTTCAATGAAACTATAATTGAATGTAATGACTTTATATATAATGTAAGAATGTACTTTAATAGAACTGTAAGGGACAATCATAAGCGAATGGGAAGTAATCCATAATCGAAATCATAATTGTAATAAACCCAAACAAAAATGTACTCAGTCGTGAAATGATTTCGCCTTCAGAAATGAAGACGTGGCAAAAAAAATAAGATTAGTTTTTATTTTTATTTTATTTTTATTTTTTTTATTTGGAAACTTTCAAACACCTGATCGTGTTTAAAAGGGGGGGGAAACTTAACCTCCAACTGCCATCCCCCAACATTCAGGCATATTTTATACATGTATTTGTAAAATGAAGGACACTTCATTACGGCTCTCTGCTTTGGTCACTGCTAAGAGACTCCCCTTGTTAGCAGCCTCGCTGCGGGGAGGGGGCAGAGGCCCCTTGCCCCCTTAATATTTTACGATTCCGGCCTGAGCTATGGTCGAAAGAGGTCGAACCTCTACTCCTGTAAATTCAGAGCAGTACCTGTATATTTTTAAGAAGTAAATCACAGCAAGCGAAACTTTTTATTTTTCCCCTCGAGTTGGGCTATCTTCAGAGGAATTTAGTCAGTAAAGTAGAAGTATCAGAGTATTATTGAAAGAAAAGAATTAACAGAGTGTCGACCCCATAAAGCGAGAGAAAAGAATTAGAAAGTTATAGAAGAAAAGTATATAGAAGAAATATCCGTTGCTTGCCTCCGTAACTAGAACCCCCGTCGATCCGAACCAACCCAGGGCCATAGACGGAGGGGTTAAATATATATATATATATACCTACATATACACACACACAAATAATGTAGGTTCAGAGAATTCTGAACTCGCAGACCTCACATGATCAGATTTTTAATTTCTGAAATCGAATTTTTAACGACTCAGCATTCCAATTTGTTTGTATCTATAGAAGGGCATGGAAAATTAATCATTTTTAGGAAAAAGTGATGAATGATGAAACTTTTTAATTAATCAATGATTAACTGATTAAATATTAATAAACATTAAATGCTTCTGAAAAGAGTAAGAAAGAGCTTTATTGTTTCTGTTGCGTGCGATAAGACCGAAGAAAACATTTTGCTCAAAGATTGTTTGTTTTATAGTTCAAGAAATCAGGCATGGGCGGATTAGACAATTTATACGTGCAAAAGGGTGCCAAATTCAAATGATACATTACAAAATTTAAGGTAGAATGATGCTGAAATTATGAGGAAATTTAATCATTTCCCATCATTTTCTAAAAAATATATTTGATTAATTAATGATTAAATTCGAAACAATGATTAACTGATTAATCAGAATCATGCCCTAAATAGCTATAACGTCTGGGTGCTTACTTATCTAACTGCTTATCGATGGTCAGGCAGATATATGAAATGAGGTTATTGGATGATGGTTAATAATATGTTTTAAGTGAAAATTTTCATTTGATACACTGATTGTTTTATTGTAATTTAGTCATAATGATGATAATATCGTTATTGATTAATATTTGCAGACCTGAACACGTTGTACGAGCTACTTTGGTGTTTATTAAAGAGTAATCATGTTTGCACGCTCATACATCAGACAACCTATGGGTACATTTGGTTGTTTCAGCTATATTACATACCAACATCGATGTGGTGAATGCTTACCTAGACAGATATATAAAATGAAGATAAGTTTTAAACTACTGCTACTACTATTACTACTACTACTACTACTAATAATAATAATAATACAGTTTCCTCCTACGCCCAACTTCTAACATGCAACAGATAAATGGTGTACATTCTCTTGAAGAATGGGTAGAAATCAAGCACAGACATAAGAAGTCATATATACTGTATATATATATATATATATATATATATATTATATATATATATATCACAGAGAATACATGGATTTAGAATAGTGGATTTAGGACTATTTTTTAGTAAAAAATCTTTGTACGAGGTTAAATTAAATACTAGAGTTCTGCCCTGTAAAACTCACTAGTCGTGTTCTATTAATTGAAAATATTAAGAAAGTTGATTTTCTGGACAAACCACCTTATCTGGTTATATATATATATATATATATATATATATATATATATATATATTTGTGTGTGTGTGTATTATATATTGCTAATGGTATGATGATGTTCATAAACTTAATAGGGTTATAGGAAATGAAATAAGAGCATTAAACAGTATAATGTACACGTGTTGCTACGTTAAAAGATTGAGTTGCCAGCTGTTTTGTAGAAATCAAATGTTTAATTTAAATAATCTTGTACATAAATAATAATAATGAAAATGATAATAATGTTTAAGTGGAAGTTTAGAGACGGAATTGATGATTCAATATTTGAATCTATCCCAATATGCATGACTAGGCTGAGTTATTGAAAATGTATTTTCATGCATGGTTTAGAACAGCCGTTATAGGTTAACTGGATGAACTATATGACTATGAAGGAAGATATCGATATTTGAATTTATGAAATATAAAATGCATGTATTCGAATTCATCCCAGTCTTTTTTAAATGGCTGATATATATATATATATATATATATATATATATATATATATATATATATATACTGTATATATATAATTAGTTATGATAATATTTGCTGTTCATGATGAATGTTACCTGTGTAATTTATTGCCAATAATTGGTAGCAATGATAATAATATTACAGTACATACAAATAGCACATCATTAATTTTTTTAAAATTACGTTGTCTTAGGTTTAAATGGAAATTTCTTTTAACACACGCAATTTTATAACGAAATTTGATGTGCAGTAGAATTATTAGTACACATACCAGAAGGTATTTATATATCGATGTAAATAACAGAAAACTACATATTTAAAAGTAAATAAACAATTAAGCATGTTATGAATGTATAAAAAGTTCTTGTATTTGAGCTTCAGAGCGGATGAAAATGAATCAGTTTCCCTTAAAATAAGAGATAAATTAATTTATGTAATAATAAATCTTCATTTTATTTTTCATAACAGATATTAAACAAAGAAAATTGTTTTTGATTTAAAACTGTTTAACCTGATTTTGTTTTTTGTGATGTTCGCATTAGTTAACATACGAAAACGGAATTATACTCGAAGAGATAATGTGGTATTGGAATATAATAATATGCTTTGAGAATACAACGCAACTTCTTGTATGTTTTGAGGTCAATGCATAATCTCGTTAGGTTCATTAAACCCCTTTTCAGATATTTATTTTAAGTTTTCATTTCTATTGTTTCTTGTATATGGTTCAAAATTGAATGTCAAACGCTGATACAGAATATCAATCTGATGTGTGAGAATGTTGCCCCCCCTGCAGCTAAAACTAGCGGGGCCACGAACACGACGGTACGCTGGCAAAACGTGCCGGAACAAAAAGTACTCGAATGTTTGTTTGTCTGTTTCTGTTTGTTTGTTTTTTCTGGTCATGAAAGACCATGAAAGAACCCCACACGATTTCCCCTCCCCAAGGAGGATGGGGCCCGCAAGGGGCCCTCAAGGGGCAAGTATCCTTCACTAAGGACGGTGAGGAACTTAAGGAAGGGGGCCCCTTATAACGGAGGCGAATGACTTCATGGGAGCCCCTCTAGGCCTGTTCAAAAATCAACTTATTCTTATTTTCATAGGTTTCTGTACATTTTCCCATGCCTTTTGACCTGAAAAAGCCGAATATCACAACTATTTTGACCTAGGATGTTGGGAAGCATTGCCGCATGGAGCTTTAAATTTTCTGCCTTGAAATCGGCCAAAGCGCCAATTCCGGGGTCCCTTGAATTATGTTTTGCACTTTAACTTTCGATCTAAACAAGATAGAGCAACAAATTAGGTATCAAATGAAAGAGCATAAAATTAATAAATAATAATAATAATAATAATAATAATAATAAATAAATAATAATTAATAATAATAATAACAATAATAATAATTATCTATCATTTTTCAGGAAACAACAGAAACTCAATCAGAATCTAAAACCATCTACAAGTTACAACTTCACAATGGCATTAAGCAAGGAGCTGAGGGAGCTCCGTGGGCGCACAGTTGATATCTCAGAACCTCCACGTACTGTCCACAGGCAGGTGTCAACTGGGCCATCTACCAGATCTCTCACTGAAACATTCCTGGTTGGATACCCTTCAGCTTTTATCAGTGGTTCCCAGCTTCCCACCAACAGACAGGCGTTCCAGTATTTCCTTAATCTTCAGAATTTACCGGAAAATGCAGGGAGGCCCATGGTACAAGACCTTGCATATGAAACAGTTGAATCTATCATCCCATTCTGGCAGATGGCTAGGATCAAGACAATGACCAAGTACAACGCAATGAAGCTCTTCATGAAACTACATGAGAAACATCGTGCTCTGGTGAAAAGCAAAGGAAGAGCAAGTAACCCTGGAGGAAAAAGAGGAGCATTTGTGCTGGAATTAGACAGCCTGTTCGATATAGGAGCTCCAGATGCAATCCAGGAAATACAGAACAACAGACTGTTATCCAGAGAGAAGAAAGATGAGGATATCAGGTTCTACGAAGTCCAAAAGACTGAGAGGAAAGGTCATATGTCTGGTCATGACAAGATTTTTGAGACAAGATCCCTGCAGCAAGCAGCAAGGAATGAAAGACTGCAGCATAGACAAGAACAAGGTAAAACTAATTACATTGAACGTTACAAAAAGTTTTAAGTTTTACTCCATTGCGATATTTAGCATGTACTTAACAATTACTGTCTTAACATGTTGTACTATTTTACAGCTGCAGCAGAACAAGAGGCAGTTGTTCATGTGGATGACATTACCTGGGGTGACTCAACTGACAACGACGCTAACACAGAGGACATGGATTACCATCAGCCTCGTCCTGGATGTTCTCACCATCAAGACACAGTGACTAGTGTGACTTTGACGTTTCCAAGGAAGGTCATGGAATGTGATGTCATCTGCAATACAGCTGATCGTCTTGGTTTATCAGACAATCAAGTTACTGCCATGGTTTATGCCACCTTGAAAGCTGGAGGGGCTGATCTGGATAACTTCGTCATCTCAACCTCAACAACACGTCGCAACAGAATGCTGTCCAGGTATAATATCAGCCAGAGTCACATGTCCAAGTTTTGTGAAAAACTCCCACAGTACGCTGCCTTACACTGGGATGGAAAGTTGCTCAAAGATGTCTTGGGCAGTGAACCTGGAAGTACCTCAGAGACTTTAGCTGTGCTAGTGTCTGGTCCACCTTCATACACTGAAGGAAAGTTATTGGGAGTACCTGTCATCGACAATTCTTCTGGCACAGCTCAGGCTGAGGCTTCAATGGATTTACTGGAGACATGGGAACTTACGGATAATGTTACTGCCCTTGTTTTTGACACTACATCTAGTAACAGTGGAGTTCACAGAGGAGCTGCCAAACTGCTAGAGGAAATGCTGAACAAAAAGGTGTTTTATCTGGCCTGTCGACATCACATCCTGGAAATCCTAGTAGGAGCAGTTTGGGAGAAGCTGTTTGGGAAGGTGAAGGGGCCAGATAATCCCTGGTTTGAGCATCTGAAGGATGTTTGGACGGACTTGTCCAAGGAAAACCCAAAGATGCTGGCTATCAACAGCAAATGGCTGAAGGAAAAGAAGAAGAACAGTGAAGAAATACTCCAAGACATTCTAACAGCAGAAAGGCTTCCAAGAGCCGACTACAGGGAAATGGCTGAACTGACAGTCATTGTTCTTGGAGGAACGCCTCCTCGAGTTATTCACTGGAGTCGACCAGGCGCCATTCATCAGGCCAGATGGATGGCCAGAAACCTGTACTCCATGAAAATGCTGATGTTTGCAGATCAACTTGAGTAAGACGAAGACACTGTATCAAAGCTGGAAAGACTCAACACCTTCCTTGCGCTGTTCTACACTCCTGTATGGATGATGTCAATGTTTGCTGCAGATGCTCCCGTGAATGATCTAAGTCTAATCCAGGACATGTTGAAGTACAAGAAAACTGACCCAGAGCTTGCTGATGCAGTACTTAATAAGATGGAAAACCACAAATGGTACCTGACGCAGGAAGTCATGCCATTTGCCCTGTTCAGCAGTAGATTGAGTGACACATTGAAGCACGACATTGCTGCCCAGTTACATGTCACTGAGAAGCCAGACAGCTTCAGAACAGGAAAGCCTCTATTCCAGAGAGTCACAGCTAAGACCACCCTGGTTGATCTCATTGGCCCAGAATCACATTTCCTGCTGGACACACTGAACATTGGATCCGGGTGGCTTCTGGAACCTGTCACGTCTTGGCCACAGAATGAGGACTACAGAAAAGCGTTGGACTATGTTAAGAATCTGAAAGCGGTGAATGACATTGCTGAACGTGGTGTCAAGATGATGAGCGACTTTGCAAATGTCATAATAACAGATGCCAAGCAAAGGGACTCTCTCCTTCAAGCTGTGGAGTTCAACAGACGCCGCTTTGACAGCTTCAAGAAACAAACTCTCAACAACTGACTGTGTAAATGTCATTATGAAATTAATCATCATGTAATGCTTTCACTTCTTGATCGATTAGACTTGTGACAAAATGTTAATCTCAAATTTGTGTCATGAATAAGGCGCCTTGTCTGCCTTGAGTGTGAAAACGAATTTTGTGATATTTCTGAAATCTTTGTATGTACCAATGTGCCATTTCTTGTTCCAAGACTATCATAATTGTATAAGTTAGAAAGAGGATTAAAAACACTTTAATTTGGTGCCTATTTTGTTGCTCTATCTTGTTTAGATAAAAGGTTATAGTGCAAAACATGATTCAAGGGACCCCGGAACTGGTGCTTTTGGCCGATTTCAAGGCAGAAAACTTAAAGCTCCATGCGGCAATGCTTCCCAACAACCTAGGTCAAAATGGTTGTGATTTCCGGCCTTTTCAGGTCAAAATGCATGGGAAAAAGTACAGAAACCAATGAAAATAAGAAAAAGTTGATTTTTGAACAGGGCTAGAGCCCTCCAGGGGCAGGATTCAAAGCACCCAAATTCCTCTCCTCAAACGCGGCTATGCTACTGATAGCTTCCAATCTGTGAGGCATAGATTCGACAAGTTTCTGGATAACATCTTTTAATGTGCCGTTCCAGCATTCTTCTACATTCTCCCAGAGAGAATCAAGACAAGTTATATTCTTTTTAGCTTTCAGACTCTTCAAATTGTCCCAAAATGCTCTATTGGATTGAGATCAGAACTTTGTGGAGGAAACTTCATAATCTGTAGAACACCTTCATCTTTTTTCTTGTTGATATAGTTCCTGAAAAGTTAGAAGTGTGCTTTGGGTCGTTATCCTGCTGGAAAATGAATCCTTGACCACAAAGCCTCAATCCTGATGGTATTGCATGTCTCATTAGTATGGCGTGGTACTTCTCTTTTATGAGAGTGTAAGTAATTCTGTGAAGGTCTCCAACTCCAGAATAACTGAAACAACCCCAAACTTGATTGTTGCCTCCAGCATGTTTTACTGAAAGTTTTATGCAAGGATCTATCAGTTTTTCGGCTCTTCTATGAGCCCCAAAAGTTCCACTTTTGATTCATCAGTAAAAAGAACTTTTTCCAGTCTACTGCAATAAATTTTTGATATTCTCAGTAGTATGACTGCAAAAGAAGAGAGTGCAAATCAATTGCAATGCTGCGCAAAGGTTGCAAGGTGCCAACCCCCTTCTCCCCTCCCCCAGTGCCACCCCCCCAATAGTGCAAAAAAAAGAAAGGAAAAAAGGGAGAATCTCCCCAGGTGCAACAAGCTGGGGAGAGTCCACCTAACCTAAGAGAGAGAGAGAGAGAGAGAGAGAAAGAGAGAAGAGACTCGGGGAGAAGGTGGGGCGGCCTCACCCCCAAAAGGGGTTTTCCTAGCTTAGGAAGATAAGAAAAGAAGAGAGAGAGAGGAAGACAGATCATCCTACGTCTTCGAGACATAGACGTATAATGGGAGCTCAGGGTAGCATCACTTGGCTTAGAACTCGAAATCCGCCAGTTGGCTTAATTAGCCAGTTGGCAGTTGGCTTAATCCGCCAGTTGGCTTAGAAGACTTAAAAGGCGTATATGGCAGATGTGTATAATTGTGTATATATATATATATATATATATATATATATACACACACGGGTGTATATATAACGTTTGAGCTGCTAGATTGCGCTATTCAGATATTCTTGACAGTTGGCTTAGAAATCCTCAGTCGCTTAGAAGGCGCAAACAGCCATATAATATATATATATATATATATATATATATTCCATCTCCCCAGTTATTCCTTAATATCGTTTGCACATACAACCAAAAGAATTAAATAAAACACCATTACATCATTCTGTTTATTTAGACGAGTTAAGGGAAATAATTCATGAAATATATAAGAAATAAATATACATTCAAAAATAATATACAGCAAAAATACACATATTAAGCGAATGATATATGTACATTCTTAAATAATAATATTAGTACAGGATAAAACTATATAACCATTTAATATATGTACGAGCAAATACGCACTTATATATATAAACACCAAAACTTATATAAAAAGTAATAATAGTACAGGATAAAACTATATACCCATTAATATATATATAAGCAGGAAAACCTATATAAAATCAAAATACATACACTTTATATTCTACCGCGCTTAACTAAAATACTAAACTCGCACGTGATCGAGTCTACAGTTACATCATTGTTGCTTTGTACTATACAATAAATACGATTTAGGACTATTTCACCACTCAAGGTGTGCGGGTGCCTATACTTCATGTAAAGGGACTTCATTTCGTTCAATACTATTTTTGTGCCCACCTTACAATTGGTTGGCAAGTTATCTTTAAACACGGACAGAATATAATCAAAAGCACGCACAAAGAGGGCGTCGTTAGCCACAACATCATTAATTTCAAGTTTATAAACACTCCTTTCCAATCGCTGTTTTTTTCTTACCGATCCGAGCTTTTCAATCGTGAACGCTTCTTCACAACGTATAGTGGCAGTTCAAATAATCTTCTAAATCGTAACAACAGCAACTCATTATATAAAGATACAACCCTTCAGGGTGAACAGTGTAAGTGAGCTCTGTCCTGTACCGCTCAAGTCCTTTGTACCAAAGTTCATGATATTTCGAAGAGTCTAAACCTTTTAAATAAGCATCCAGCTCTAGACCATTCTCGCCATGTTCATTCCAACATTACATAAACGCGTCGAGCAGAGCGGTGTATGCGTATTCAAGAACCGTATCAAAATAAACCATATCCGTAACACGTGCGTCTAATATAGGTTTTAGTTTGCGGAAACCAACGATTTCAAACATTCTGTCGAGGATGAAGCGGTTTCGCGTGGGGACAAGAACGTTATTATCAGATGCATTCTTCCACACATCAGTTGTATATCAATGCATGGCTGATCGTTATTTATACAGAACGTACAAACAATGGCATATGAGGGGTGTCACTAATCTGTTCTCTTGTTGTACCTACATCTGCAGGTATTTTATAACGATCCTCATCCCACTTCTCAACTATCACGAAGACTCTATTCATCTCCTCAACACTTAAATAAATAACATTCCGTTTACCAGAGTTTGCTTGTCTGCAAGTCGCTTCAAGTACATAGCTAATGGCACCGGTTTTACATCTGAACACACGCACTGACTTCGTCACGGACACGTCGTATACGGCATTGAGAATGCTGCTGAAAGGAAGCTCCATCGTTTTCTATTGTGAGAGTGAACAACCAGTCGGTTCAAGCTCTGAGATAACTATGAGCAACCGGTGCGCGGTTTGGCTCGGAGACAGGTGTGGAGGAGTGATTCATACCAAGCCTTAATGTTTCGTGTACGGGTTTGTTTCAGCTTGAAAGAATCATGCGAGTACTTTTACCCATTATACGGGCAATTTTCCGATACATTGGGCAATATTGGTTTTAATGTTTTATCGGAATGCGCACTAGACGTTCATTTCCATAGAAAAAACACATTAACAATCCGGTGCACTATTTGGGAGAAACATGTGCCCGTATTTATCCTTTTTGTTTAATAGTCGATACTCGTCTCTAATTCTATTAAAAACTCACACAGGCGTTTAAACACAACCTCAATGCGAACCTCGTCATGATATATATGAATGTAGTGGTAAAAGTACTTTAGCTTGTCCATGATGACAAGGTTTACATTATCAGCCGCAGGGTACGCGTTTTCGGTATGATGCAGCATGACATAATACCGCCTGTCACACCACTCATCACCAAGACTCAATACCCATACCCGTTGCTTCTCTTCTGCACGCGTTGTTTCTTTCACCTCACTCTATATGTACGCTTTTATATAATTTAGCCCTAGAACGTAGTCCATTACATCGTTTGTGCCGCGAAGTCCGGTAGTGCTCTCGCCAGAATATCCATAGAGTATTTGAACATCTTGTTCCTCAAGTTTCGTGTGATTCAATGTAGCCTTAAAAGTCTCAAAGGAGGAGGGTGGGTAGGCCGTCTTTCAGTATTCACCACATCTTCCGACTTTATCGAATACCACTTCATAAACGTCGAACACGCAATATCAAAAGTCGACATCACTATTTCTCGTCTACGTGAGAATTCTTCAAATATACGTCTGAGATCCAGGGCTTCCAGCGACCAACTGAGCACGCAGGGGTAGAGATATGCCTATGTAGTAGCAGGAGTCACGTGACCATTTGATTGATCTTACAGTGGGCGGAGCTTATGACTTTTTCCTGTACATACGCACACACACACAAAGGAGAAAACAAAACCCTGATTGAAACATTTACATATCCAAATATATGTAATAAATAAACATTGTTAACAATATACATATATAATATTCAGGTACTATGGTACCCAAAGGGTACGGTATCATAGGTGCCAGGCACCTGGTAACGCTTCCTCTCGGTGTTACGACACACCTTTTTGCCCCTAAGTTCCTTCACAAACCACAGTTTTTCTGCCCGAAAATTGTGGGTTCCTACATTCAGTTGGGGAGGTTGGTCACGCTCATCTTCTAAGCACACTAGCAACTTCAACGAGTCAAAGTTAACGACCCGTCGGTTCGCCAGGTTAAGCATGATGCCCTTCGCCTTCACGATATATTTCAGTTCTCCCCACCCTCACCCGCACCCCATAAGTTTCTGGCCCTCTTGATACAAAGGATTCAGCGTATGCACCATCACCATACTCATCCTTGATCTCGTCAGTCAACTCTCCGAGGAATTTCCCAATAGGCGGCATATATTTACCCTCCCTCTCTGTGAATATTACGCTATGTGTGATAGCGTACAGCACCTTTCGCCCAAGAGTGCAACAGATGCCACAGCTTGATACGTGCATATGCTGTCGTGAAACTGGCTCCAGGTATGTTTGTAATACGTGAGTTAAAATGTAGCCAATTCGGTTCGGTTGTACTTTATTATGTACGTGTTACCAACATTCACGATCTCCATAACATCTTTATCGGGGGCATTGGCATAATCCCAGACTTCGTTATAACTTTGGGCCAAATGAACGTTCCCCTTACCTGTATTCTGTGAAAACTTGACCAAAGACTATTTAGGCATAACTTTGCACTAAAGCGTTTGCCAGAGTTCTTAACAATTTCGGCCCGTTCAAGTTGAATGCCTTCACGGTCACGGTAGCGCTGAATATACGCTGATTTTTCACCTTCGCTCTCAATCCTTCGCGAGTAGCCTGATACTTCCACATTATCCTTCAAAAGAGTATTTACATACGTCGTGAAAAGGTTGGGTAACTTCTGAAACCTCCACACTCATATATCTTCAATATTCTGTAACCATCGCGGACGGCTAGGGACAGCTCAGGAATTGTATATACACCTCTGACTTTCCGCTGGTTGGTTGTGTGATTACAGGTCCCATTATTCTCCTCTGCGCACTTCACGCACAGGGGAAACATGATCTTGTGATCTATGACGTCGGGTAAGATCGGCATTCATAAATCGCGAGATGGGAGCACGTCTGCGAAAGAAAGACCGAAATAGTACCCGTTCAAATTGGTTGAGAACACCTCGATGGTGGGCAGGTCAGGTCCCACCAGTTTTTCAGGTGCACCTTCGGAGTAAGGATTGTTCTTCATCACCTTGGGATGTAAAGAACAGAAGTCGTAGTAATGGAGTTTCATTCCCTCCGTTGGCGGCGGAAAGTATAGCTTGAAAGGATTTGCACGCCCTCCGAACAAGCTATCACCGGATTTGAGAGGATCCAGCACCATTGAACGCTTGATCGTGTTTATTTCTTCACGGTACTGTCTATCTGTTTCCAGCCGTGCATCATACTCATGCTCCTACAAGACTTTGTGAGTGAAATGGGCGCCTATAAACTGATGGCGGATGCGGGTCCATGCAAGACTGTCGGCAGGAGATCTACCGTGGATATCGCCTACGATTCCACACTGTGGACGTGGGCATCCGTGCCACCAGCAGCCGTTAAAGGAGTACACGGTCTTCTCACCAGTGACACGGTTTTCGCTTAGACCATCAACCCAAAAAAACACGACCATTGACCTTAATGGGTACTTCTCCCGTGTTGCGAGCGTGTTTTATGTATACACCGGTCTGTTGCTATATGTGTATGAGCCAGTAAATAGTCTTTTGCACATAACTGCGAGGGTTGTTTCTGTGAATGATGGCTAAGGTGTCTTTAGGCATGAAATTGTTCTTGAAACAGTAAAACACAATGGGGCGATTTTTTATTGCGACTTGCAGCGGATCGCAGTTGAAACGTTCTATGTACATCCTTCTAAAGGTGTGGAAACATACTCTAAGCACGCACATATCATTCACGCAATAACGCTGAGATTCATCGGATATACTATAAGGATTAGCTTCATTTAAACTGTTTTAGTAGCGGTCAAAATCTTCACGCTCACTATCATTCATGTTGGTGTAGTTAAAGTATTGTTCGGGGAGAGGTAGTCCTACGTAATTTAATGTGTCGCTAGTGAGGAAAATGTAAGGGAAATACGCTTTTGAAACTTCGGCGGCTACACCCATCACCTTGGGTAGCTTGGCTAGTTTACAAGGTGGGAATAATAAAGTATTTTTAAATTGAACATTACCTTTTATTTGCATCTGTATAAGTTTGTTTCCTCTTTTCAGTGGATCACCCGTAAATATCTCTGATGACTCGAGTTCAAGCAGTTCCTTATAAAGGAACTGTGTGTCAAATTTAACCCGTTATGGGCAAGAATATACAGTCATTTTTATAACTTGTCCGCTAACTTGACAATATAGGACACAAAGAGTTTCACATGGCTGTCGTGTGCGATCGTTTTAAAAACGTTTGTCCGTTTTGCACTCAACGCAGATAGTCTGGCTTACGAGTAGATGTGGGATAACCTCTTTGGTTTCAGCAACCGTATATGTTTCTGTATCGTAGTACACAGCTATAGAAGGTTTATTTTTCGGCTTAGCATCGTTCTTATACTGTAACATACATGCTTTACTCCGTCCGCATTATATTTCTCATGGCATGTAGGACAGTGAATTTCACCACATTTATGCGTGAATTTCCCCCAATTATCCATCATATGAAACATGCCACATTCAGAGATTCTCATTTTCCTGCAAGTGCCAATTGACTTATGGAGCTCAAAGCATTTATTATTGAAAAATGTACGTCTGCACACATTACATTCCATCTTCTCGGCTTCAACTATATGACTTTCACATTTGGGGCTTTTATACTGCTCACAAACCATGTGACATTCCTACAATGCTTCACTATATCATCGGGAAACTCGAGACATCTTTTACACAAATCATGATGCCTTCCATATTTTCGACTTTTATCAGAACTAGCGCAAAGAGTCCTAATATTACGTATGGGGAAATACGGTGACCCTGACAATCCTAAAATAAGTAGAGGTCTTGCGCGATCTCTCACACAGCTTTTAAAAATATACCCAGTCCTACAACGATCATCCATTCTAAATACACTATACCAACATTCATTTCCTGCTCTACCCTTCTCAGCTCTTCAGGGCCCATATTACACTCAAATTCAAACTTGCAATCTGAAGCCAGTTTACAAGCACGCTGCACAACCGTAGGCAACCAAATTTTTGGCGCCCATATATTTAGCGCGGTGAACATATGAGCTAAGACTATTGCTATAAGTCCGCAACCACGATGAACGTTTATATGCTTTCGGTAAATAACCGGAGAATTTAAATTAAGAGTATAAGGTGTGGTACTATGACCCGCAACCCGGAATACTCTGTCAATATCTATCGTGAATTTGTCCATGTTGAAAGCGATACTACTTTGAGATGCCTGCATTATACGGACCAAGATATATTCTATATCCACAGCTGCCAATCGTCTGAATGGGATTACTACCGAAAAATCATTTACATCCCCGTCATCTGAACCGAACCTGAAGGACAACATCGTCCTGACTTCACGATCGTCGCGGTTCTGAATGGCAAACTCCACAATACGTTCAACTACGCCCCGCAGTCCGTGTTCAACACCGTTGCTATACAGGGTTCCAGGGTCAACCCTGACTATATACCGATTTCTAGTCAGCGCCGGGGTGGGGTTAGCGGTGCGCACCAGCTCGAATGTTATACCTTCCTCTACAGCACGAGAAGCTGCTGGTGTGGAGGATGTGCCCGGAATTCAACAGGAATAAGGGGGTACAAATTTAATTGAGGAGGGATCTAGTGTGGAGGTTGTGTAGTAAGACGTAGAGGGCTGGGGCTCTATTACTGGGGGTCAACCGGTGAAATCCTGGCAAGTTTTATACCTGACGTGGAAGGTTCTTCTTCATCGTGCTTCCGCATTGAACCACGTGGTGGAGGTGTCGCTGGTGAGGGTTCGTCAGCATGGGTAGAGATCTGTAACCACAACTACACTGTCATCTGGGTCGTCTGTAATATCGATGATGGGGTGCTGCACCTCATCGTCATTCACGGTTCTGTGGAAGAAGAGGAAAAACAAGATTGTAGAATATAAGGAGCGACACTTAAATTTTTATTATATTTTGTAAATATTCCACTTACTGTACAGGTGTGACGTGTTAGAGATGGAATCTATAGAAAAATTCAGGTTCAGGAGCCCGTCCACATGCATTACAGTATATCTGGCCCTACAGGTTGTGATAAAACTGTGTTTATGCTTAAAATCATTAAAGATAAGGGGGAGATGTTCTCAAAATTTGTGCATAAAGTAATATGGTGCTATTCGACGTACCAATCAGTGTTCAAAGAGTACCAAGATGATATTTTTTACCACAAACGTTTGCCGAGACATTTACAGTGTTCTCCCACCATCTTAACATAAGCGTATTCTTCATCAATCAGAAACTATTTTTCAAAAATAGATACATGCGCGATGTGTCGTTAAATACACAATATCTAGTCTTATTCGCACAACGTAGAGATGTCACAAATTGGGGTATTAGCCAATCAAATGTTCCCAAATCAGCGTAAGGAGTTTTTAGAAGTTTATAAAGAAGCCCCGGGCATTGCAGCAGATATTTGTTAAAAATATCGACTCGGACTTTTTAAAATACATATGTGAAATCTGCCTTAATGTTATAAAATGTAATGTACCAATGAAGTTCCCTCAGAAGGCTCGCCTACGTCGTTACAAGAACATAATACGTACGCTCGCTCGTAAATGTCAAACTGTGGGAAAGAAAAAGCGAATTAATGTACAAAGAGGGGGATCATTCCTCCCCATCTTATTTTCAGTTTTGGGACCTTTACTTACTAGATTAATATAATGAAGAAAGTGGTAGTGATTCCACATGAGGTGTATGCTTCATTGCGAAGTTCAAAAAGTCCAGACACGGTTCGAGAATCCCGTAAAAGCAGGCTTAAAAGAATGGAAAGCGAACTGATAGACCTATTAAACAGTGAAAAGTCACCTGATGAGAAAAGGATCTGTGTTATTAGATACAGCGCGAGCAACGATGAGCATGGCGACATAGGACCTGAGGCCGACGTTAAAGATGACCAACCAAAGAATAACGGAACGCAACACATCGAGCATGTATTAAAAAGCAGTCTCCCTCATACATTGAGGAATAAAGGCTTAAGTCTTTATAATCTATTGATTGAGGACTCCATCATACAGTGAACCGATACAAACGAGGTCATTGGTGAAGGAACAAAGGTGCAGGGCTCGAATATCGTTGACATTGTCATTGATCTGGTGAGAAAGTGGGTCAGGGTCCCACCCAGTGGCGTATGAAGGGGGGTGCGAGGGGGCTGGTCCGCCCCGGGTGACAGCCAGGAAGGGGGTGCCATCGGGAGAGTTGAAATACCGGCACAAGTTTTCAAACCAAATGAAAAATTCGCCAAAGTAAGACATTTTTTTTTAAAATGTTCAAACTATTACAACAGCTTAATGTTAATTTCCACTATAAAATATTTTTTTATTTTTATTGGCAATACAAAATTTACAAACGAAAAATTAAATATTTGATAAAAATTACATCGAAAGGCGAACGTTTGTTGACGTTTTAGTTATCAGTTTGTTGAGCATAGCCAGCTGGCTGCAACTGACATTCCAAGTCTTGTTCACTTGACACTGTGACTTCACATACATGAGGTATGTTTCATTAAATAATTATGATAAAGCATAAAGTGCTGGTGTTTATAACAATATCATGGTACTTATACCAGTGTCCAGTAATTTTTGACAATGTGGTATCATAGTGATGCTTAAGTGTTTATAAATGCATCGTCGTGATGTTATAATACCCGGTAAATGCATACTGTTAATTTTCATTTTGTCAGTGGTCTAGTTATTTGTGAGTAATGCTCATAGTTTTCTGCTTTTTTAGGAGTCGTGTTTGCACTTAACCTCCCCCCCCAAATAATAATAATAATAATAATAATCACAGACAATTTGTTCAGTTAATGTATTTCAAGTCATAATAGTTCATGCTTGTTATGCATGTTCATGCTTTATACCTTTTGATTTTAAAATTTTGCAGAAAACATCCACTATGCGGAGTGCATTCATTTGGAAGCGTTTCTTCATGTGTGACTTTTTTTGGAACCTTGGAGAGAGTCTATTCCTTCTTTTCAGTCTCACCTCATCGATGGGAAGTGCTGATGGAGACTGTAGGCATGACAGTCAAAAGATTTTCCCAGACCAGATGGAGTGCTCATTATGACGCTGTGAAACCAGTGAAGGCAAATTTTGAAAAGCTGACCTCAACCCTTGAAGTACTGTGCGATCCCAAAGAAAATGTGGACACAAGAGGATCAGCTCAGATTTTGCTCTCTGCTGTATGTGGTTTCTCTTTTTTGAGTTACCTTTCTTTCTGGTGTGAAGTCCTGGAAGAAATTAGTCTCACACAAAAGTATTTGCAAACAGTTGGAATCAGCCTTGAAAAGTGCATTGTGAAGCTCCAAGCTCTAAAGCTGTTTCTTGAAGATCAGCGCAATGAAATTGTGGAGAGGGCCATTCATTATGCAACTACAAAGTGTGAGGAAATGGACATTTCTATGGAGAGAAGAGGGAGAGTAAAGCTCCGAAAAAGGATGCCAGGAGAGATGGCAAAGAATGCTGGTCTCACATTGCCAGAGGAAGTAAAAAGGGCCATGTTTGAATGTCTTGATCGCTTTCATCAAGAATTGGAGATTCGTTCTAAGGCAATGGATCAAATTCTGTCAATCTTCGCTGTTATTCAGCCAAACACTTTGGTTGTTGCAACAGAAGAAGAACTTCGGAAGTATATTCCAAATTTGACTCAGATTTTCGATGAATTCTCTGATGAAGATATCAGTGTGGAAATTGGACGACTTCGGAGGCATTTGGAAGCTGCCAGAATCAGCTTTGAAGAGGCAAAGAAATGGACAGCATTGCAGTTTCTGGAGTTTATTGTGAAATGGGATTTTTGTGAATCTTTGCCAAGCTTGTCACTGTGTTTGAGATTCTTTTTGACTGTCTGTGTGTCTATTGCTTCATGTGAAAAAAGTTTTTCCAAATTAAAATTGATAAAAAATTTCTTTCGCTCGACCATGAGTCAGATAAGATTGACAAATCTGGCTTTACTTTCAATTAAACATGAATATGCAAAGAAGGTGAATTTTGATGAGGTCATTGATCAATTTGCCGAAATTAAGGCTCGAAAGCAGACTGTGAATCCTCTCTATTTACCTTTGAAGAATAGGCTGAGCGTTGAGACTGAATTTCCTGTGTTTTTTGTATAAAATAAAATGCAGTATTACCTGTTCACTGAATTTTTAATGTCCTGCATTTTTCTTATTTCCAATTTGCTTATGACAGTACTGTAATGTTTAAAAATGTACTTGCAAACATAATATATTTTTCTGTGTTTAAATTTTAAAATTATTTATGGGGGGTGCCAAAGGAAGGATCCACCCCGGGTGCCAAATACTTTAGATACGCCCCTGTTCCCACCATCAGGATGGAAACATATTAAAGCAAGACTACGACAAATAAATGTCCCCAAAACGTTGATAGGAAATCTGAATAGGTTAAAAGACTTGGAGCAAGTCTCGCATGTGCCACAACTGAGTAAGCCATCACCCCCAACAGTGGCATCTCTGAATTACGCAAATGGCTAACATATTAAGAAAACCCTATTACGACATTTCTGACCCAACCATCCTATGGCGGTTTTGATAGACTGTACAGAGGTGTTTACAATGATGGAGTAGGGAAAAAAGATGTTGAGAGGTTTTCGCGGGAGCAGGATGCTTATAAACTTGATAAGCCGGTGAGAAAAAGGTTTAAAACAGCCAGGACAACAGCGGCTTCGATTGACTCTATTTGGCAAGTGGATTTAACAGATGTACAAAGATATTCATTATATAATGATTTACATGCCGAGCTTTTCAGAACATGTTGGCAGAGTTTAATATCAGTTACTACACTAGCAATTTTATACATAAGGCCTTTTTAGCTGAAAGAGTTCAACGTACCATAAAGGAACGCATGCATCGCTATTTTACACATAAAAACACATACAGATATATAAACATTCTGGAATCATGGTCTCGTCATAGAGCAGCTCATACCATTGCGCGATTGGGACAACACCTAACGAGGTTTTAGAAAGAGGTACGCACACAGAGCGTGAGGTGAGAATAATTATTCGTAGAGCACCGCCAAACTCTACGCGTTTAAAAATCAATGATTATGTAAGGCTATCGGCGTTCGGGAAATAAATTCGCGAAGTGATTTCAGCAAGGATGGACACGTGAGATTTTTAAAGTTAGGGCTATGAGACCTAAAGGCGAGATAATGCTGTATTACGTTGAAGATTTGAATGGGGAAGGAATCGCAGGAGGCTTTTACCGCGAGGAGTTGCAGAGAGTGGCATTTAATTTAGGAAACAATTCTTAAAATTGAATAAATTTTAGGCAGCATAGGTTCAGAAAAGAGGAAAATGTACCTAGTGAAATGGCTAGGGTAACCAGAAATCTTCAACACCTATATAAAAGCTGATGCAATAATGAAGCTTAAATAGTATGCAACATGGCGCCTAACCACTTCTATGTCACACTCCCGTCCTCTTCTTCTCTGTCTCTACATCCTAGCAACACCTTGGACAACTTTATAACAGAACTCCATGGGCCCATTGAATTAGAACGTGATTCGTATGAGGTGAGGATATGGGAAATTCAGCTATCCACTACCTTCTTAAGTACTGATTATAAAGAACCCGTTTTACGGTTCTTAGAGATCGTGAGGAGTGTGAAAAGGCAGGGGTAATTAGGAATGAAACCATGCGTGCCGCCCGGAGTGGAGAGGCCCTGTATTACACTACAGTAGTAAAACTAGGCCCGGGTCATTATGATGCGGTCGAGGATGTTGTGAGAGATTTAAACGGAAGTTTAAAATCTCAAATCTTACTGTTGATTTAGTATACAAAATGGTAAACAAAAAAACCTCTGCACATGCTCTGACCCTAAAATCACAGGATAATAGAAATATTAAAGACAAAGGATTGTTTCAAATTATAACCGAGGGCAGATATAGAGCAGCGTTCCAAAGAGATCTCTTTCACGAGGCACAACATGACTTGTCCAGTTAATGTATCAGTTGAAATTGAAGAAATTGGGTGATGGCTATCCATCCTCAGACATGTGCTATATTTACAGCAATATCTTGGAGCATCATTTTATTGGGGATACCCAGGCGCGTCTGCTGCGCATTGCACAAATTCCCAACCATAGAGGGAAGAGCTTGAGCATTACATATGACAAGCCCCATTATGTGAATGTTGCAACTAATCTATTAGTCCCTCAATATAAGAACGATTGAGGGAAAAAATTTCCCATTCGGTGATGGCAGTTTAACAGTAAAGCGGCACTTTCGTCGCAGTCAGTTATAATGACCGGAAGGCCTTTCACAGTGTATCGTGGGGTGAGATATCAGCGTGGAGGTGGGCTTCGATCCATATTTTAAACCATACTATGCACGGCTGTCCCATTGTTGAGGAGGTTTTAACAGGGTAGAAGACATAATGGGTGGAGCTAAAGAAGCTCTAAAGAAGCTCTGAAAAAACATTTAAAACCTACATGGGACGAAATCATCAAAGATGCAGAGAAAAATGCGTGGTGGCGGGAAGAAGAAGAGGGCTGTCCGGAAGAAGGGATTACTAGCAGGTGCCGTTAAACGTGAAAGGATATCAAAAAAGAAGTGTTCTGAGCGAATGAAACCTATGGTTGACCATTTTTTTGACTAATATAAGCTAAGGACATTGATTTCATGAATCATAGACTGTTTATTACTTGTGGAGAGAGGTGATACTATTTCTGACTCGTCATGGCTCGCTTCATCCATCCGTGTAGTTTACAATGTTGTAAATCGGAACTGTCCCTCTTTGACATGCCCCCAACTCAAGTTTCAATTGAGCACAGTGACTTTATTACAATTAACCCATTAAACACAATTAGTTCTCCTAGTGCCCCTACAGAATGCGTGATACCCAGCTCAGGCCCTTACTTTTTTTATCCAAGTTGCATACACATGTACGCTAAACTACGTATAGCCCATTCAGATGGAACGGACTGCGATGATAAATATGTTGTATTTCCCGAAACGAACTTTCTACATTCCATATTCAGCCAGTGTGATGTATATTTAAATCAGTTCAACATCTCGGCAGGAACGGGTTATTATCACCTATGAGCCTCTCTGGAAAATGTCCTCAACTTTTCAAATGAAGCGAAGGATACCTTTTTAACTGCCGAGGGCTATTTTCAGCCTAAAGACGAAAGCAGTATAAAGGACAAATTTACAAATTCTAAAAAGAAGATATACGAATGTTTTGGACGCCTGCATGCAGACTTCACATTCCAGGAGAAACTGCCTATGAATGGGGTGGATAGGAAATTAAAGCTGACCCGCACGAATCCTGAGATCTGCATAAATCTGGAACCTGATCAAGAAGAGGGCGCAAAACCCCTTGTGATTTACATTATGGAAACATATCTGCGCGTACGGCGAGTGAAATTAAGCTCTGTTAAGCAATAGAAATTTAAAAAAATTTAATACACGCAATAGTAAAATACCCAATTAACAGAGTACAGATCAAACTATACACGGTGCCAGCAGGGTTGTCCTCGAAGCTGATAGAAACGTGGCCCTGTGAGTTCTACCTAAAAGGTTATTAAATGGAATGCAGGATCACGCTTCGACGAATGGAAAATATAAAAAGAACGCCTTTAAATTCGAGAATTTCGGCCTTAAAAATATAAATTTATACGTTAATGGCGCTGCGTTGGGCGGGTCTATGGATACGGACTATTCATCAAACGCTGTGTTCCCGCTTTGCGCGAGAGCTTATAGTAATCTGGCCCATATTGCTGGCGCTTGTGATGAGCTCGGGATTGAGGTAACGCAGAAAGAATTCATCGATCAATTTAACCTTTACCCGTTTGATATCACACCCGACTTATCTGCTAGTGTAAATACACACTTAAGTCCACAGCAAAGTGGGAACATCTCAGTCAGATTGGAATTCGCCAACCCGATAGACGCGCCGATTAGTGTACTAGTATACCTCGAGTCACAAGACCTAATTGAGGTTGACCGCTTCAGGAACGTACAGTAGTCACTGAGTTTTGAAAAAGATGCGAATAAACTTCAGAGAGTAATGAATACTGATCGCATCACACACTCCAAATTTATCGATGTATTTGCGAAGAATGAAACGTTGAAATTGCCAACTACGAGAAAATGCGGGGTAATTATAGTCAACATGGACATTATTGGTGGCGAGGGGATTCTTTGGCTTGCAATATACTTTAAAAATAGGGAAAGAATGTATTATTTTAATTCACTGGGGACTCATCCGTGGAGTGACCCTGTTACTGTAAAATTTCTCGAACAGTTTCATATCTCGGAAATTGTCTGGAATCCCCACCAATTACTAGGACATTTTAGTAATACTAGCGGAATGTATTGTTTTTCACTTCTCTGGTACATGTCACGTGAAAAGGATTTATAAATATTTTAAAATTATTCCATTTGTGCGACACTGAGCTGAATGATGAATTGGTATGCTTACATATAAAAAAAGGTTCCCATTTTTTGCGCACTAGATGTATTGTGTAAAGTTTTACGCGTGTGTGTGTATAATATATATATATATATATATATAATTGTAACTATATTGTGTAAAATACGAGGATACTTCAATAAGTATCCGCATTTTTATTTTAGTGATAATATAGTATATATAATATTTTCTCGTAATAACGAGCCAAACTGAGATCTATAGGCTTATTTAGGCTAGCAACAGTATGGGCTTATTTAGGCTACTCGTAGTTGTCACATATCATACGAGTAGTGAGCATGGCTGTGCCGCTTTCAATTTGTACTCTGGAAGAACAGAGATCCGTCAATCGTTTTTTGTGGACAGAAGGTGTGAAAGGAGCTGAAATTCACACGCGTTTATGTGCTCAGTATGGGAATAATGCGTTACCACGGCGAAGTGTGTACGAGTGGATTCAAATGTTCAAGGAAGGTCGGACATGTGTGACAGATGCTCAGCGCTCAGGACGACCGTCAACATCAACCAGGGGTGACAAGCAGGAAGAAGCCAGAGCCATGATTTTCGATGACAGAAGATTAACAATAAAAGAAATTGCATCTTCTCCAGATATCAGTCAAGGATCAGCCTATTCGATAGTTCATGACATTCTTGGCTTTCGCAAAGTTTGTGGAAGATGGGTGCTCAAACAGTTGACAGAAGAGCACAAACGTAATCGTATGGACGTCTGCTCTCGTCTTTTGGCGCGGTATCATAATGAAGGTGAAAACTTTTTGGAGCGTAGTATCACTGGAGATGAAACCTGGATCCATCACTATGAACCAGAAAGCAAACGACAGAGCATGCAATGGAAGCATCCAAAATCTCCCGTTGCAAAGAAGTTCAAAGCGCAGCCATCATCAGGTAAAGTTATGCTAACACTGTTTTGGGATACACGAGGCCCTATCCTTGAACATTATCTAGAGTAGCGGTTTTTAACCCTTTTCGTGTCATTTCTCCTTTCGACCAGTTCGCTCTACCCGATTTCCCCCTCCATTAAGATACGGAAAAAAGTAGCCTAGAAGACAAAATTTAATAACATTAGCAGACTTATAATGCACACTAATTATATGATCACCAAACAAAATTTTCCCCATGGGGGAAATTTCCCTCAGGTTAAGAAATGCTGATCTAGAGCGTGGAACTACAGTAACAAATACAGCGTATTCTAACATGCTTCGGAATGAGTTAAAGCAAGCAGTTCGCACAAAACGGAAGATTTTGTCGGAAGGTGTTATTCTGTTACACGACAATGCGCGCCCTCATACCGCTGCACAGACTAGAAAATGCCTTCGAGAACTTAAATTTGAATTTCTCGACCATCCAGCCTACAGTCCAGACCTTGCACCTTTGGATTTTTACCTGTTTGGACGAGTAAAAGACGATTTGAGAGGTCAGCGATTCCAAGGCGATGATGACCTGAAGGAGGCCGTGCATGACTGGCTACGCACACAGCCAAAAACATTCTTTTATGATGGCATTAGGAAGCTTGTAGATCGCTGGAATAAGTGTATTGAGAAACAGGGAGAGTATGTTGAGAAGTGATGTGTTTATAATCCATCAGATGTGAAAATAAAATTGTGAAAAAAAAAGTGCGGATACTTATTGAATTACCCTCGTATAAGATGTCCCGAATAATGTTAGTCTTGTGCTCTGTAGCTTATTTATTGGATGTTAAATCTGTAACAAATTTAACCTGAATTATACTAATTTATAAAACATGATTTCTATCATTTAATAAATTGATGAAAATACACTGTGTGTTGTTCTTAACCAAAAGAAAAAAGCTTACATTAGTCCCCCGACGAAATGGCAATTGTTGAACCGGATGTGAGCCAATTCTTCGACATCCGTATTCAGGTCACAGGGTTGACTGTGCTGTAAAACCTCCAAATCACCTTCGGGTATTTGCTTTTCTTCCAAGATGTCACGAAAAGTAGCTATAACACGTGTCAGTTCATCGTCAGACCTATAAGGAGAAAGGAAATTAACTTGATTAGTTCATACATTTTTCTGAATCTTTTTAATTTAAAATCCAATTTTTTTTTCATACAGTAAATCGAGTTGTATTCAGAAAGCCTTCCTCAGTACTAATGCAAACTAATCTATAATTAAAAATGGAGGATACGTGCTATTTTAATGAAACATTTTACAACAAAATTTGATGAGTAGAAAATTTATTATTACATTCACACGACATATATATATATATATATATATATATATATATATATGTCGAGCGGTCTCCCAAATGGGTTGCTCGAATGTAGAAGACGACGATGGACTATGAATTCCGGAGGTGGTCCCCTTGGTTTGAGTAGGAGTTATATCCGAAGGATGATGGACAACGTCACTCTTGGGTTACGAGAACTCCGAAAAAACTCTTTGGAGGTGTCGCGTCTCACGTCGACACTAGTGGACGCACCAGGCTCCCACGTCTTGTAGTAAAATGTTTGTGGGTTCTACTGACCACTCTTATCTCGGTTAGTTGTAAAGTTTCGGAGGGTTACCTTCAAGTGCTTCCTGATTTCGTTTCACGAAATCACTCGAGAAAACAATGTATCTATACTGAATTTCGCTGTGAATGGAAACGACGAAGTTCACTTTAACGGAGTTTTTATTAATTCACTTCGATTACACAATCCTTTTGGTGAGGACAATTAAATTTGGTTAAGTTTAAGAAGTGAAGGTTATATAATTCTGAAGGTGAGGTTTAATACAAATTAAATCTTAAAATTAAGTAAGAAGCACAATGTAGAATTTATGCTGTTGCTTATCTTAAAAGCAATCTGCGTCAAAGTTTATAAATTGGATTTAATTGGATTATAAATTGGATTTAATTTGATCAGGACAAGGTAGTGCCACTGCACAATTAATCACAGAATTAATCACAGAGCCTGCGTGGTTGGGAATAATAAGAGAGCAAAGAATCTCGTTACCGACGCTCTCGGGGTTTTTAAAACCTCGGGGTAGGCGGAGACGAGGTAAACTAAGGGTCACCCTCTTACGGGAGGAGTATAACAGCAAGCGCCTATGATATTTCTTGACATTTAAATTTGGGCGGAGGTAAATTCAATTTACAGCCACGATTGGGAAATTGTGACTCGGGAGAGTTCCGGGGGTGAACCAATCATGATCTAAATAGTTTCTGCGGAGTTGACATTTTTCTTTTGATAATAAAGCATAATTGTAGGATCTAGAGGAGCCAGGGGGGCGGCGTGAAGGTAGGGTTGAAACCGTACAAAAGGGAATCGATTGGGAAGGAAGTTATAGAGCGCAAATGAATCTTATATTCGAAACAATCAATTTGCGTGATTTTTCTGAAGATAAATAGTGATCAGAGACAGCTGAAATTTGGTTTGGAAGTGGGTTAGGCTAAGAGAAGACGGACGGTATATAGGTTGATACAATTATGCTTTATCTATGGGAATGGTAAAAGATTTTAGTAAAATTTACTAATAAAAAATTAAAAGACTGATGTGTTTATAGACGCTCGCCTTGCATTGCGTGATGCTGACAACAACGGAGGCGGGGGGATCGAAGAATTCATGCGATGATCATATTTTCATATACATCTCGCATTTAATGATTTAATCTGAAATTACTGGGGGTTACACCGGATTACAAGGGGTTTCTTCGGATTACATGGGGTTACTGCGGACTACATGGGGTTACTCCGCGAATGAAAGATTGCACACTCTGTGATGTCAGAACTAAGGAATTTTGGGTTCAATATTGGAATGCAATTCGTCAAAGACGAACTCGTTTTGAACCGTAGAGTTTTACACTACGACACACACATATATATATTATATATATATATATATATATATAATATATGACGAATTAACCACGAAGGAGACAGAATGGTTAATAATTGAAAACCAATTGTTTTTCACCAAAATACACGAAGAGGAACATATATATATAGGAAGAGAGAGAGAGCTACAAGAATTTACAAGTACACTAATTTATATCGCCGAAAATACTTTTATCCTAACTGTGCATACTACTCAACGTCTATCATCACAGGGTCTCAAGCCCAGGACCGTTGGAATTTCCCTTCCTTTAAAGTTTTAGTAATTCTACTCTACCTGTAGAACTTTCTATAAATTTATTAAGTATTAATAGAATACATTAATTTCAGAAAGCCTTACACAGTATCCTGTAGTAAACATGCATTTACGTCAGGACACCGCGATGTGTATATATAAGAGGAGAGAGTTACAAGGAGTTACAATAAGATAAAATACTGATTAGGACGCTCAGATCAAATAATAAACAGCAAGCATGGCCTAACCGGGTTGTTAACATATACTTCCATAAACATATATATATATTATTAATTATATATATATATATATATATAGAAGAGAGAGTTACAAGGAGTTACAATAAGAGAAAATGCAGGATAGGGTACCCGGATCAAATAATAACACAAAGCAATTAGCCTAACTGGGCTCAAAAGGAAGATTAAATGGGCTACTAAGCCCCGTCGCAGAGTCTGGAACCCCTGGGCAGATATCCTTTCACTTCGTTTATTATGGCTTTTTATAAATTAACTAGCACTTGCAAGGGTTAAGCACAGAATGATACGATGTATATAGCCCGAGAATGAATCACAAACTAAATTATTACGTAATTAATTACATCTGAATAGCCTGTTCATCCGCTGGTTCTTTCTCGCCGTCACAAATTTCTTCAACGTTTTGTGTGGAGAGAAGGCTTCTTCCATTGGCCGCTGCGAAAAGATGGAGCGTAGTTACTGCAGAGAAGTCCCCGTCTTCAAACAATTGCGGGGAGCAGTAAAGCTGATGTGTCTGATTGGAAGTGTCCATGATGAGAAAATGTGTAGTTACTCGTTGATAAATCACTGTTGTGGATCAAGCTGAAAATGTTCCCTTTTATATACGTGACCCCGATTGGCCCCATCCCCAATATTCGATTCGAGAGTTTCCTGTTGGTAGTCAGAGAATTTGGGTGTGGCTGTAACTTGAGGTTTTCCACCAATCAGAGACCATGGATTCGTTCTCATGCCCACCAATTGGGTTGTAATTGGACGAGCCGCGAATTCTGGTGGGCGGGTCTTTGCCAAATATAACTTATTCATTCCATAGGTTATTTTGTTTTAAAAATCATATTAATGCTTTTTACGTATAGGTTAAGGATAAAATTGTATATTAAGGATAAATTTGTATTGAAACAAAATAATTGGTTAAAGAGGAAAAATGAAGAGGAAAAATGAAATAGTTACCCCGAAATAGAATCTATTTTTTTTAATCATATTAATGCTTTTTATGTTATAGTTTAAGGATAAAATTGTATATTAAAGATAAATTTGTATTGAAACAAAATAATTAGCCAAAAGAGGAAACATGAAATAGTTACCCCGAATTAGAATCTAATTTGTTTTCAAAATCATATTAATGCTTTTTATGTTAGAGTTTAAGGATAAAATTGTATATTAAAGATAAATTTGTATTGAAAAAATAATTGGATAAAAGAGGAAAAATGAAATAGTTATCCCGAAATAGAATCTATTTTGTTTTAAAAATCATATTATAGTTTATGGATAAAATTGTATATTAAAGATAAATTTGCATTGAAACAAAATAATTGTCCAAAATCGGAAAAATGAAATAGTTACCCCTAATTTAATTTCTATTTTGTTTCAAAAATCATACTAATGCTTTTTATATTAGAGTTTAAGGATAAAATTGTATATTATGGTGAAAATTTGTTTTGGCATTAAACTTAGTTTATCTTATTCGATTTTTTGTTTAAAAGATCGCCTACCAAACGTCAAATTGGCCTCGTGGTGTTCCACCATGAGCATCGTAATGAAAAAGCTATTAGCGTTGCCTTTTTCTTGAGACCTTGCTGGTCTAGCCCCTGGCCCCATAAACGTACTTGTTTATGCTTAATAGCTCTCTCTATTGGGTCGTATTTAGAGACCTTGTCGGTCTACCTCCTAGACCCATGAACGTATTTGTTTATGCTTAATAACTCTGTCTATTGGGTCGTATTTAGAGACCTTGTCGGTCTATCAGGAACTGGTAAGTAAAAAGCCGTGAGTAAGGTGGGTTTGGTTAGGTGATGGTAAACTATATTTAGACGAATGGTGATTGTGGTGCTGTAGTGGTTTTTTTAGTGTGGTGGTTATGCTCTTATATATTTTGCTATTGGGGGCTTTACATGTATCTGTTTATATACGTTGTGTGTGTGTGTGTGTGTAATAATAGGGGATCTATGGGCGTATATATAGTCGGGGAGTGTATGTGAATTTGTGTGCGCTTTTAATTCGTTCAAAGGTTATTAATGTATACAAGCCATTTATGCCTTCTAAGTCTTCTAAGCCAACTGGCGGATTAAACCAACTGCCAACTGGTGGATTTCGAGTTCTAAGCCAAGTGATGCTACTCTGAGCTTCCATTATGCGTCTGCGTCTCGCAGACGATGGATGGTCTCTTCCTCTCTTAGGTTAGGTATACCCCTTTGGGGGGATGAGGCCTTCCCACTTCTCCCCCAAAGAAGTTAGGTGGACTCCCCAGCTTGCTAGGGGAATTCCCCCCTTTTTATGGCACCCTGCGGGGTGGGTGGGGATTGGCACCTTGCAACAAGGGGTGGGTGGCACCCTGCAACATTTGATCAACTTTGCAATTGCTCTGCACTCTCTCCTTTTGCAGCCATGCTACTATTCTCTTCCCACTCCACTCTTTTAGCTTTATTTTATTTCCGCAGTAGTGGTTTGGGCACAGCAACTCTGCCATGGAGATCAGCTTTTATAAGTCTTCTTTTTATAGTACTTGTACTTATTGGAGAGTCCCGTTGTTCATTCAACTGTGCCTAAGTAATGATCCTCAGAATCAGTAGTTACTTTAAGTCTGCCAGATCTTGTCTTTGAAGAGCACGAGCCAGATTCTTTATATCTGCTTATAGTTCTTTGGACGGCCCCTTTTGAAACGTTAATTTTTGCCGAGATCTGGCGTTGGAACATTCCCTCTCTTGAAAGGGCAATTATTTGTCCTCTCTGGGATAAACTTCGTGCCTTAGACATTTCAATTACGGCCTGGAAAGAGAGAATAGAGAGAATGATTAATTATTTTTTAATCAAATTGCTACAATGTTATTGACTAATTAGTTTCATCAGTTATGATAGACTAGTTGTTAAAATTACTGTATGAATACACTATTTTGAGGATTAATAACATTTGGCTATGGTCTGTCAGGAATACCTGGGTTAAAATCGGTGTTATTATACTACAAAGGAAAAATTGTAATAGTACCAAAAAGAACCATTTTCATTAATGTGTCCTTTCTTATGAAATAAAAGCTACATTACTTACACATTTAGTAGAATAAATGAAATACCATTTCTTGTAAAAGGAAATACCTTAATATAGCGGACATATTTTCTCAGAGTTGTATTATTTTCTAGAAATTGTCTAAAACTGAGGTGGACGCAGACTTTTGAACGCCACTGTGTGTGTGTATATATATATATATGAGCCAAAATTGCGTGATTTTTTAGTTAAATGGTTTTGAATCTCACAAATACACCGAGAATGTGCGTAATTCGGACAGAACTTGTATGAAGAGACCTGATAGCGTAAAGGAGCGACAACAATATTTGAACAACCGCACATTTTTATCAGAAGTGAAAATTTGCGAGATACAAATATGATTTTTTTTTGTTGCTCCGTCCATCTTCCCAGAAGACTGCATATTATTTTCATTAATGAAATTATTTATTATTATTGTATATATATAAAATACACAATAATAATAAATAATTTCATTAATGAAGATAATATGCATCTTCTGAGGAAGGATGGACGGAGCAACAAAAAAATCATATATATATATATATATATGGAATTTATGCGGTAATCAGCCGATCAAACTTACAAAACTTGTACAAAGAGACCTGATAGCATAAGATCTGATGCCAATGATTGAACAACAGTACATTTATTTTATCTAAAAATGTTAAAAATTTTCTTTTAAAGCTTTTGCCCGTTGTTTTCATTTTTCACAAGTATTAAATCGGCTCAAAGCGTGTTTAGAACAAGCAAATATCACAGTTTGTTTTTTTAGATTGGAGACACCAAATGGCTCATCTGGGGTTGGTCTTGTGTCCTATGACATAAAAATTCATATTTTTCTGATCAGAGTGTCGCCAGTAGTTCGCTGCACTTTTAACCTTTGTAGATAAATTAAGTATAGTGTGTGTGTGCCTTATTTTATTTTAAGCGCCAAGCTTTCGCGAACTGATAAGACCATGATATGTACAGAAGGGAATCAAGCTTGTAGATATATTATATATATATATATATATATATATATATATGATGAATAAAACCACGAAGGAAAGGAAACACAAAATGGTGCTCAAGCGCTTTCGTCTAATGACATCCTCAGGAACATTGAACGAGCTTCTCCAGGACCCCGCCACATACAGCAAACTTAGGAAGAACCCGCAGGATGACGTCATCAAATCATTTAATAGTGGCTTGAAACGCATTCTCAAAGATCATAAGGACTTAATTCCGCTTTTCATGTCCACTTCACCTTCTCTGCCCTACCTTTACGGTCTTATTAAAACCCACAAACCTGGCAACCCTGTGCGCCCTATTATTAGCTCGGTGGGCTCTATTACTTATAAACTCTCCAAATGGCTTGTCAAAGTCTTGTCCCCCATTCTCGGAACTATCTCTGATTCACATGTAAAAAATTCTATGGATCTTACTGAAAAATTGAATAATGCACGTACTGAAACTAACGATAGATTGATCAGTTTTGACGTGTGTTCATTGTTTACAAAAGTGCCGATTGACGATATGCTTGACTTTCTCTCCCAAGAATTACATAAGTATGACCTGCCACTACCTTCACACATTGTTTTGGATCTTATTAAGCTTTGCATCAAAGACTGTAAACTCACTTTCATTAACGAGTATTATCAACAAGTTTTTGGGATGGCCATGGGCAACCCCTTATCGCCCCTCCTCTCCATATTTATATGGAGTTTTTTCGAAATTACTTACATTCCGAGAATCCTGGGGTTGGCATCCCTTGGTTGCGGTACGTCGACGATATTTTGTGTATCTGGCCCATGAATCGTGACCTGGATAACTTCCTCCTTCAGTTAAATGATCAAGTCCCCTCCATTAAGTTTACTTTAGAAGTGGAACAAGACAATTCAATCCCATTTTTGGATGTGCGTGTACATAGGGAAAGCCCAGGTTTTAAGTTTAGTATCTATCGGAAAACAACAAATAATTTTGTCCTACGTACACTTTTACTCGGGAATGACACCCCCACTAAGAAGGCCATTTTTTCATCAATGTTTCTCCGCGCCCTTAGGATCGCCAGTCCGGAATACATCGATGCCGAATTGGAAAAAAATCAACGTATTGGAAGTGATCTGTGTTATCCATCTGCGTTTATGGAATCTTGTCTCAACAAGGCAAAACGAACTTTCTATCGTGTCAATAACACTCGTACTTTGTCAAAAAATATTTTAGTACTTCCATTTTTCCCGGGCTTTTTAGGCATTGCTAATGTACTTAAACTTTTGGATATTAATGTAGTATTTTCATATAACAATATTGTGAAAAAATATTATAGTAAAAATAGCCCTACCAATAATTCAGGCATTATCTATAAAATTGGGTGTAAACAATGTGATTCCTTTACATAGGTCAGACGGGAAAGGATTTGCACACACGTATAAACAGCATCAATATTCCTTTAGAACAGGACAGTTGTCCAGTGCCCTTTTTGTCCATTTGTCAGAGTTATCCCACTGTATTGATTGGAATAATGCTTCAGTTTTATTCCACTCTAGCAAACATTGTTAATGGAAATATTCTTGAGTCTGCCATTAACTTTCAAATAACTTCAACATAAGCAAAGGTCTTTTTCAACTCGATCCTGTTGTTTTGAATTCCTTCAAAACAGATTTAGATAAGAAGGGTAGAACGCTAAATCTTTGGTAAACTTGTATGCTACTTTATTAACTTTTAATTTTCATTTTATTTTTATATACATCGAAACTTAACCAAAAAAGGCAGAGTGTTAAAACCCGTGCAGATTTTCCAGTATAAATTTGTATTTTTATAATTCATTTGATCTTGTTAAAAATATATATTTTTTCCTTACAAATCTGTATGCCTCTCTATTAATCCTGTAATTTTTTTATTTTTATTTTTACTTCTCCGTTTATTGCATATATATATATATATATATATATATATATATATATATATATAGATATGTATGTATATATATATATATATGATATGTATGTAATATATATATATATATAGATATATATTATATATATATATATATATATATATATATATAATATATATATTGTTTATTTTTATTTTTTTTTTCTGTAACCTATATATAGCTGTCACCCTTTTATGTACTTCAGTGTTCCTGAGGATGTCATTAGACGAAAGCGTTTGAGCACCATTTTGTGTTTCCTTTCCTTCGTGGTTTTATTCATCATAAATATTTTTCACGTGTTACTTTCGTGAAATAATTTTCATATATATATATATATATATATATATTATATATATATATATATATATAGAGAGAGAGAGAGAGAGAGAGAGAGAGAGAGAGAGAGAGAGAGAGAGAGAGAGAGTGAAAAATAATTCAGAACTTTTGTTATTAGCACGAAATTTCTTCGAATCAGGCGTGAGGTCACGCAGCTTTATATTGTTATCTTTCATCTTATTATTTGTAAAGGTGGGGCCTGTTTGGTTGCTTAAACAAATTTTTGTAGATAGAAAAAAGCTATATTGATGAATTGGTGCCTGGAAGCCGCGCTCTTGCGTGGGTGTCTTTAAGGCGTACAACGGTGCCAAAATATCAAGATTAATCTTATATTGGGTGGCCCAAAAAAATCGCCTTGAGATTTGAATATCAATAACATTAAAAATATGCAGTTCACACTTCCAAAATTTACATAACTTTTACCTCAATCTATTGTAAAGCCATGATAAAAATTTCAGACCTGTACATAAAATACTTTCCCACAGCTGAGAGAACAACAAGGTATGGTGAAAAAAACGGACGAATATCCTAAATCCTAAATGTGTGTAGCTGTACCTGGCAACTATTCTAAGACTTGTAGTATTTTCCTTAGCCTATCGATAATCTGTTAGTCTCTGAAAAACGTCAGATGATATAGGTTACGCCCATCTTAAATACTGTTTTTTAAACTTACCCTTCAAATTATGGTTCTAACTAACGGTGAAAAAGCGGTGATTGAAAAGAGTTTCTTGGAAAAAAGATGGACTGGGGCAAGAATTTTGAGGGAATTTCCAGGAATAACATGTAATGTTATGTCTGTGAATAGAATAATTAAAAAACTTAAAGCAACCGGTTCGATGGTACAGAAGCGTGGAAGTGGTCAGCCTAAAACAGCTTGCACTCAAGACAATATAGCAATTCTAGAAATGATGAACATATCTCAAGAGGATCGACTTGGGTCACACTGCTCTCAGATGAAAATTGCAAGAAATTTAGGTATCAGTCAAAGTTCCATACGAAGAATGCAGAGAACAGTAGGACTTAAAGCATTTAAAATGATACGTCTTTCAAGACGTGACAGCAATGTAAGAGCTAAAAGAAAAATTCGTTGCAGAAAATTGCTTGATAAATTTTCGTCCAATGATGTTATAAAAATAGTTTCTACCGATACAAAAGATTTCACCATCGAGATTGCTTGAAACTCCCGGAACGATGTTGTTTATGGTCAGCGTAAGAAAGACATTCCTCCATCGAGACTTTACCACCAAACAATTCGGTTTTCCAAAAAAATCATGGTATTAGCACGTGTATCGTGGAATGGAAAGAAAATTAATTTCATTTCAGAAAATAAAAAAAGTAATTCAGAAACCTATGTAAATCTCTTAAAGGAGAATCTTTTGCCAGATTGTCGGCGTCTGTTTTATGGAAACAATTTCATACTCCAACAAGATGGTGCTACAGCTCATACTAGCAAGTTCACACAGGATTATCTATGTAGTCAACTTCATTGGAAAAACCTACTGGCCCCCGCAATCACCTGATTGCAATCCCATGAATTATTGCATATGGAACTAGCAGAGAAGATTTATGAAGGCCAAACAGAAAAATTTACAGAACTGCAATTAAAGAAAAAAATAATCGAATATTGGGACAAACTAACATTAGCAGAAATCAGAAAATGTATCATATCGTGGAAGAAAAGGGTAAGATTAGATTGTAAGCAAGACGGCGGACATAGTGATCATATTTGTTGATAAGATGTGAATAATAAAATTTTTTCAGTTTATGATATTTGTTTTTTCACCATACCTCATTGTTCCCTCAGTTGTGGAAAAAGTATTTTATGTAGCGGTCTGAAATTTTTATAATGGCTTATCAATAGATTGAGGTAAAAGTTTTTTAAATTTTGGAAGTGTAAACTGCATATTTTTGAAGTTATTGATGTTCACATCTCAATGCGTTTTTTTTGGGCCACCCGATATATATATATATTATATATATTATATATATATATATATTGTGTGTGTGTGTGTGGTGTGTGTGTGTGTGGTGTGTAGTTATTCTTGTCATAATAAATTGTTTAATGAAAATAAATATTTTGTCCAAGCCCTTACCTACAGATGCCCGAGACAATTTATGTTTAATTCATGAGAACTTGGTGCATGTTAAAAAAAAAAATATATATATATATATATGTATATTATTATTAGAGATTTGCCGTTGGATTTTTTACATTGGTTGTTCAGGGTCTCTATTTTTGTTGATATTTTATGGAGGAGACGTGTGCGTTCTATTGTTTTGTGCTATTTAAAATGAAAAATATATATTTTCTTGCGATGGGTCCGAGTGTAATGAATTGTAAAAAAATTCAGCGGGAGAAATGTTTGTAATGAACCTTATTTATCCCTTCGTGGGCTGATGGGGTCCACTGGACCCCAAGTATATTTCAAAAATCTGCCATTCATTCAAATATTATTTTTAGAGCCTGGTCATCTATGACTTTTATTGTATGTAGGTATGGTATATACTCACAAAATATAAGAGAAAAATGTTACACCATTTGGAAGTGACAGGGTAGCAAACTTGAATGGGGTCTGCCTTACCCCACCTCGCCTGCAATGTGACTAATTTATTTTAATTTTTTTTTCAGATTTTTTCATAAATTTTCTTAGATTTTCATTCTAATGGCAACGTCAATTCCAATATCGACGTTTTATGCTCCTAGCAGGGTGGGAGAGGGAGATGTAGATGTAGACCAACCAAATTTGTCAGATGATAGTGAATCAGAAGTAGACTTATCTGATGCTAGTGAATATGAATATGTTGAACAATCTTCTGACAGTGACTTTAGTGGTTTTGATAGTGACAATGCAAGCGATGATGATGATGATGATGACAATATTGTGTAAGGGAAAGATAACTTTGTGGTGCACTGAGCCTCCACGGCTTAGACGAAATGTGAGGCAAAACATTGTTCGTGAAGAAGGTGGTGTTCATGAAAGTGTACCTACGCATGCTGCATCTGCTACTTTCAGCTTCTTTATCACAGATGAAATTGTTGAATTGGTTCTCGATGCAACAAATCAAGAAGGTGGTGCTCTCTATGGTGAAAAATGGAAACAGCTGGATTCTATTGAGCTGATGGCATGGCTAGGACTTCATCTCAGATCTGGGCTGGACAAATAGCTTCTGCCCAGTTTGATGAATTATTTGGTACTACGACCGGTCCACCAATTTATCGTGCTTCTATGAGCCGTGACCGTTTCAAAGAATAAAAAGGTCATTAAGATTTGATAACATGACTACTTGTGCAGAACGAAGAAATGGTGAACAAGGCAAGTTGGCGCCTATATTCGAAGTTTGGCAGAAGTTTATTGAAGCATGTCAAATAACCTATAAAGCCAACACATATGTAACTGTGGATGAATCTCTACTCCATTTCGAGGGAAATGCTCATTCAAAGTATACTGCCATCTAAACCAGATAAGTATGGCATAAAGGTTTGGAGTATGCCGACGTTAAGATGGTATCTTCTAAATGGCCAGATATATAGTGGAAAAGGTCCTGAAGGTCCAGAACCCCACCAAGCCCAAAGTTGTTCGAGATCTTACTTCAACTATTGTGAAGTCAGGAAGAAATGTTACCACTGACAACCTGTTTACTGATGTTGACCTTGCCATAGAACTACTTGATAAAAATTTAACACTCTTAGGATCTATTAGGAAAAATAAGTGCCAAATACCTAATCATTTCAAGCCTCAATGATCGTCAGCTCTATAGGTATCAGTAGACCAATAGGTAGGAAACAACATAAATAATGATGTATGAGAATGAAGTTTTTTTTCTTTTTATTATTATTATTATTATTCTTATTAAGGAATTTACCATACATTCAATACGGAAGATGTCCAAATACTAAACACGTGATTCAGTGTTCAAGGTATGGAAAACGTGAAGAGAATTAAGTTTACTTTATGACGTCATAGTTATTGAATTTGTACGTATAATACAAATCATTATTAGGAAGATTTACAAGAACGAATTAGAGGGCAAAGAGTTATATGCAATGTGTATGCATAATCTAGGGACGAGGGTGAGATGCAAGACAATCACAATTAATTAATAACTTCTATAACAAATAAAAATGGATACGACTAAACAATAGGTATGGTAGATCGTAGGGTTTTGACAACGATCAAGAATAGGAGCCACAAGTAAAATTACTATCCAAACTCGCGTTAAGCGATTTTGGTTCTTATGTAAAAATGAATATTGATCATTCATTTCATTTTTACATTGCTCTCCCCTTTTAAAAAAAAAAACGATATTTATACAATAATCTATAGGGTACCATTAATACAATACAAATGAGAAAATAACATCCTAACTACTTCAAGTTAGATGACGAATTTTTTTCTTTACTTACAAATTTTTATACAGAGCAAGTGAGTTATTATATAATATAAAAAATTCAAAGATTAATACTTCCAATTTAGACAAACAATTACGCTAGACAAAGAATGATATTGTTAAAAATTTTTTTTTTTTTACAAAATTTTTTATTTTTCTGTGGGAAACAATTATGTACATAATGAATAGTAGGTAAAAGGAAAAAAATATAAATTATTTTCCAAAGTTACCCTGATCGTGCAGTCTATAACTAATTTTATTGACTATTGTAGGTAAAAAATCGAATTACGTAATGGATGATGTATAGGACCTGTGGTCTAGTGTAATATTTGTGTGTATTAGATACAAAGTGTGTATCATAACTTTGAGGGAACAGACTAGC